>VWZZ01004528.1:96268-173789 GCA_013399095.1 Psophia crepitans | reverse complement strand
GAAGGGTCTGGAGCACAGGTCTTATGAGGAGCGGCTGAAGGAACTGGGATTGTTTAGTCTGGAGAAGAGGAGGCTCAGGGGAGACCTCACTGCCCTCTACAACTACCTGAAAGGAAGTTGTGGTGAGCTGGGGGTCGGCCTCTTCTCGCAGATAACTAGTGACAGGACAAGGGGGAACGGCTGCAAGTTGCGCCAGGGGAGGTTTAGGTTGGAGATTAGGAGAAATTTCTTCTGGGAAAGGGTGGTCGGGCATTGGAACGGGTTGCCCAGGGAGGTGGTGGAGTCACCGTCCCTGGGGATGTTTAAAGAAAGGTTAGATGTGGTACTTAGGGACATGGTTTAGTGGGTAATAGGTGTGAGGGGGAGACGGTTGGACTAGATGATCCTTGAGGTCTCTTCCAACCTTAATGATGCTATGATTCTATGATCCTTGTGGTCCCTTCTAACCCAAACCATTCTATGAGCGTTCTGTGAACCAATAATTCTTCTATAGGAGTACGTAAATGGGCAGGGGGCTTTGTTGTGGTTATTTATGTCCCATGCAAAGACTTTTTCTCCTGGGTAACTTAATCTGCCTCAAGGGAGTTCAGTGGTCTTCCTGAGGGGAGATACAAGTAGCCTGCATGTTGGGAAGCAAAGGAATTGGACTGCAAGGAGGGAGCTGCATCATGCTAAAGGACAGAAAGAGAGGAAATAATGATGTTTGGAAACATGGTGATACACATCTACAGACTGATGCTGAGAACAGAGAGGAGTTTAGGGGGAGGGCAGAGGCTGTCACTGAATGATCCAAGCCATAGGAGACCTGTCTAGTCAACAGAGCAGTAAATCTGAGCTTTCCTGTGTATATTTATTTTCACGTCACAATCTGTTTAAGCAAGAAAAGCACATTTTAATTGCACTCTAAACAAGGATTTCTCCTTCAGCATTTTACAGCTGTTTCTTGTATGCAGTGCCAAGCTGATCTTGGTGAGATGTTCTAGCACAGCATGGACATGAGCCCAGTGGTTGGATGTTTCTTTTGCTGCCTTTCCATTCACTGTTTCAAGGGACAGTTGAGAGACTGTTTTGGTACTTCATAAAGGTTTATAATTCATGAATCCCATTACTCTGTACAGAGCTGTACATCTGGCATGGAAGCTTTGTGGTGGCCCAAAGAACGTGCTCAGCAAGAAATAAGATGCTTTTGGAGTAAATACTGCAGTCTGACTGGAGTTAACTTCATTTAAGACTAAAGAGCAAAGATAATAGATAAGACAGTGGCTTCTGGAAAGGTGACACCAGGACCTGAGCTGAGTTACAGTGCCTGTGACATCTAAGAGCAATGTGAAATGCTTTGGGCTATAAAGCCCTTGCATCGAGTTACAAGATGCATGTACAGTAGTAATGTAATGATTTGATCCTGCTCTTGTTTAAGCTGATAGGAGTTTGGCTAAGTGCTGTGAGAGTTTGGGTAATCAGGACAACGTGAGCAGCAGAAGAATGGCTGTTACCTATCGTAGAACTTTACTAGAAAACTTGCCTTTCTGAACCTTTCTGTAGTTAGCTTTGAGGTGTATTTTCCTAGATTCTGAATTCAGAACGTTTTCAAAACAGAAGTCAAATCCATTTTATTTAAGTGTTGACATCATGTCCAAAAGAAACTTTCCCATCAGGCAGTGTGAAGTCTTGAAATAAGAAGAGGCAAGAATTTGTACTGTGAAAACAAGCAGGATCCTGCAGCTGTGTTACACAAGCTAAGGGCAACACCTTAGGTTAGGATGCTGCCGAGAGTGAGTGTGTGTAGCTGGGAAGCAGCTGTGCTGTACCCTCTGCAGCGATGCAGCCTGAGGAAGTCCAGGCTTGTGCTCAGTTTACGATTGCAATGTCACCCCACTAGAGGGATTTTTCACTTGCTGAGCCCTGCTCTACATTTACGCACAGGCTGCTGGTAGCTACAGCTGAGAAACGAGAGGTTTCTGTTGCATACAGTGGGTCTAAAGCAACTTTTAGCAGTGAGAAATGAGACTAGCAGTTTCAAACTGAGATACAATGAAGTTACGTGCTTTGTCTTCATTCATGCACTTATATGAAAAGCCAGTGTCTTTGAAAACAAAGTTCTTTACATTTAGATGCTTGTAGGTGTCTGGTTGCAAAATCTGCAATTGAAAACCATACCATTTATTTATAACTTAAAAAAAAACAAAAACAAAACAACAAAATCCACACCCAACAACCCTCCCCCTCCCAAACAAACAAACAAAAAGACCAAAAAAACCCCCAAACCCAGTGATTCTGGAGACCAAAATAAGGCATCTGTTCCAGCTGAAGAATCAAATGCACCATAAAGTCCCTCTGGACTAAGGCATCTTACTAGTGGCATCCCAGCTAAATTTAGACTTTCAAATTAAAACCATCTCTGCTGCGAGGCCAAATCTGTAGGCTTGTTCTGGAGTCAATGAAAAGACATGGATACTTCCCAAAGATTGATGCAGCCACGTAAGATCGGGGGTTGCTTGTGTGTCTCTGCTGACCCTCATTCAAGGCTCTGATGCTCCCAAATTGGACCGAATGAATGCAGGACTGAATTTAAGTGTAAAGTTTCGGGTAGGCTGTAGTGAATTGAGCCACAGATTTTGATTAACTTTCTAAAGAGGCTGGAGCCAGCCTGGTACTTTTTGGCATAGAAGGCCAGGTATAGAGTTGTTATGGTCAGGAAGAATCTTGATAAAGGCTGAGAGGAAGTCTACATTAATCAAAACTGGCTGTGAAAATTATTTTTCTAAAGTGGAATAGTACGACTCCCACTGATGTTCAGTTGTCCGTATATTCAGCTCTTTTCTGTGATCCATTGCCTGTAGTATGCAACTGTTCCTATACTTGTGTTTTCTGAAATGTCCTTTTGATCAGTATGCCTCTGCAGAGGCTGTCTCGGAGAGCCTTGGGGACTTAATAAGGAACTGTACAAAGCCTGTGAGTGACAGCACGGGAGGAGGGGTGATGGACAGGTAGTTAGATGCTACCTTTATCTTGGGAAGTGGTGTAATTTGGAAGATTCACAGACTAGCTGCAGTGCTGACTATATTTCAGTTTTCAGGAGGAGTTGTAAGAATCAAGCCCAGAGAAGGCCAGAGGGGAAAGGAAACATACTTCAGTGGAATCAATAATAATCCCAGTTTATGGAGGCAAAGGAGGTTTGCTAAACAAAAGATTTTCCTGCTTTGCTTATTTTCAAGTTCCCACACCAGTCATCTACCGGTCTATTACTTATGTAAAATTTTAGGGGTAAAATCTCCTTTCATTCACTGTCATGGTATGCACTACATTTATTCTACTTTCAGTTACAGTGAGAACAGAATGTGGCCACTTCGTTGTGTAGCAAATTAGTGTTGTCAGCTTCAGCCTAGTAATTACTCATTTTGCTTTATTTAAATATTATAATTTTCTTCTCCTCCTCTAAAAAAATGGAGAAGAAAGAAGTTCTTTTGAAATTCTAACTTACACCCAAGGGCTTTGTAAAAATGGAATGTGCAATTAACATAAAACCAATTCTTATCTGAAATTGTGGGGGAAAAGGCAGAATTGATTCTTGATGCCTCTCTTGTGCAACGCAGCATTCCCTCAGAGCAGCAAAGATTCCAGTATTAGTGGAAAGCGTTTTTGTAAGACATCCCAGCCTGTGCCAGCACGGGGTGTAATGCACACCAAACAGGCTAGCTCATGAAGAAAAACATGTTTACAGAAACTGAAATGACTTCTTTGTTGTTTACTTGTGAAAAGAAGAATGGCGTCAGGAGTACTTCGAGAGAGAATCTAGCTTTTGAATTACAACTGAAACAGCGTTGCAGTGTGACTAGGCAGAATTTTCATGACCTTGAGACTGTTCCAGGAGCTGCTGAGCAAATGGCCCATCAAACCATCGATCTGTTAGGCACAGACAGGCATTGTCATCTAAACACACGGCTGTACATACCCCAGGGAAAGTGACTCACTGTTTGGTAAAAGCTGCTCCATAGTATCACCTGCATGAACAGCACTTCCAGAGTCCCTTGTCTTCTTTTGCTGATGGGTCAGGCTCACTTGACTATTTCAGTGCTTCAGCATGTGCCCTAAATAGTCTGAAATTGTCAGTAATGTGTAAGGGTTTACATGCAATGATGCTGCTTGTGCTGATACGCAGTAGCCCTTATAGCACATTGTAGCACACTACATGTGCTCTTATAGCACATTGTAGAAATCTTGCTCCCAGTTACAGGATTTTGGAATTCCTCTGGTTATTTCCTGTTCACTTTTATCTGATCCCCTCCAGGGATCTGTAATTGCCCCTGAATTTTTTACCTCTGATAGATATGCATCATCAGTACTTGTTAAAGGTTTCCAGCCTCTCTGGTTTGAGGTGGATTTTTTGTTTTGTTTCTTTTCTTTGTTTTGCTTTCCCTAAAGAGCAATTTGTAATTCATGCAATGGAAGTGTCTTTTGGCTCCAGGCTTGAGATCCTTGAGATCCTTCCCACTGTGAGCACAGGCACTGTTTCATCTCCGCTCATGTGGTACAGAAGGTGTTTGAGTATAGCCCATGCAGTCAATTAAATTACATATTTGTACCTTTCTTATTCCAGAAATATCTGAGCATTTACTAGGATTACCAATATCCAAGGGCATACTGACAATAGCTGGGCAGGAAGTAGCTCAAGGCAAGAAAAGGAAAAAACCTGACCAAATTAAAAATACTGACTGTAGAGGATGCCAAGCAGTAGGTTACAGAGGATGACTTCCCTTCTCCTGGTAGAATAGCAGCCTAGCTTCCAGCTAGGTGCTGGAGGAGCAGTTGTCATCACGAGCAACATTAATGGAAAGTATTTCATGTCCAGCCAGCACAGCTCTGAGGGCGCTGAAGGGCAGTACAGAAGTATTTACCTTTTTTCTTTCTTTTTTTTAACAAAGAGTAGGGAATGGGGAGAGAGGTGATTCACACGAGTTACACATCACTTACTGTAAGCGTGTGTCCCTTAAAGAGCTTACTTAGGCAATTCTACAAACACTGCAATGCTCTTGTAGGGATTGTCATGTGATTTTTAGGTCCTCATCCTTTCGTTTTCTTTCTGCTCCTGGTTGGTAGTCCTTGTCTTTGCTCCTCTAGATTTTCTCCCATTTTAATAACAGCACTCTCTACTTTTTACAGCATCTTCTATTACAGGCTCTCCTGGTTCTTTTTGAAGTTTGCATTACCCTTGTGACATGAAGTTATTGCTGTTGGCCAGTGGGGAAATAGAGGTACTGAGAATCAGTGCACAGACCTCTTGGCCCTTCTTGGTGTGCCTTATACAGAATCATAGAATCATTTTGGTTGGAAAAGACCTTTAAGATCATCAAGTCCATCTGTTAACCCATCACTGCCAAGTCCAACCACTAAACTATATACAAAGTTGTTGTACGATGTGCCCTATCCTAACTTTGTCAAAGAAAGAAAGGCTGAAGAGTCGTTTGGCCAAATTCTCTTCCTCCTGCCAGTGTGGGGTTTCTCTGTACTGCACATTTACTAGTGATTTTTCCATATGGCAAATGAATTCATTTTCTGGATGAACTTCTGTGTAGCTGAATAGATCTCCTTCATGAGGCTGTATTTTCCCGCTTTCTATCCTTAATTTAATCCCATGCATTTACCTATGCTTCCCTTTTTAAACAACAAATAGCAGTGTGTTTGGTAGGATCATTGCTATCCGCCTGCCTTCCTCCTTCCAACCACCTTCCTAGGTTGCATATTCCATTCTTTCTCTCCAGATTACTGAAACTCTGCTTTTCCAACTCAAATGTCATTTTTTTACTTTCCAGGCCTTTTCTCCCCTTTCTTATTATTTGTTTGGCTAGCTGGAGTGATCTCTTCCTTCTCCTGGTGTCTGCTCAGAAGACAGGAGCTATCCTTGCACTTTCTCTGCTTCAGCACCAGGAGGTGAGTGACTGGATAACCATTGCCACATAGCTGTGCTGTCCTCAGCACGGCCAGGAGACAGAGAGACTGGGACAAAGAAACTGCAGGGATAAGATAGCTGGGTGCTTGGGGGAACGTGGGGTTGAGTCACACGGGATCAGAACTGTGACACAAAACGGTGTTGCAGCAGTGGCAACTGCTTCATCCCCAAAAGCTGATGGCTCTGTGGGAAGCAGCCTGCATATGACTCAGTTGGCTTTGCTGACTCCTGCACAAGTTTGAATGAAGCCCTGGCTGACCCCAGAGGTCTTCAGTGAGTTCATCCTATTGATGCACACAGCTGTGAGATGTCTGTCTCTGGCCACAATGCTGTCAGGAGTTAAGATAGTTACAGACCCTATGCTCAGAGCAGAGGAGAGCAGAGCATGGGATGAAGAGTATTCCAAGGCCCACTGTGAAGCAGTGCTTCAGAGGAAGAAATTAAAGGGTAATGGGGATCTCTCAGAGCTCTCCTTATCTTATTAAAATAATTAAACTAATAGCAACCAAAGGACAGTTTTCCCGAGGTGTTTAGTAGTCATGATAGGTTCTGACAGCTCCAGCTGCTGCTGCAGTGTGTTCCCTGAATATAGAGTGGCTATTGACTGACTGCGGGCAAGGCAACACTGCACTCATTTTCCTTTCCTCCCCCTCACCCCATTTCATCTATCTTTCTGTTTGATCAACGTGTACAAAGTCAGTGGGTATCTATGCCGTTTCTGGCACAAAGGAACCTTGACTCCTGTGTTTGCTCTTGGCACTGCTGCTAATATGTCGTCGCTAGAGTCAGATATTTGCTGGATGGCTCCATGGTGGAATAAGCAGACAGCACAGCAGCATGGCTATTTTCCTTATGCTTCAACCTTTTACTGATAGCATCACTGTGAAAGGGTAGCATGAAATGGGTGTTGGGCCAATATAAAAAATGAAAAAAAAGAGTGGTGGTGGGCCAGTTAGTGGGACTTCATATTTGGCACTGTCATGGTTTGATGAAGTATTGAAGAATAGGCATAGAGTTAATTTAGCGTGGTTGTAAGGAAAGTGCATCTTGTCCAAGAAATCTGACGTCAGATTTCCATGAGGTTATGAGGTTAATGGATTGAGGTTTTCTTAAAAAAATCCTTGTCAAAACCCCCAAAACCCTAACACACATTATATGATATTGCTGAAACATCTACTAAACAGATTAAGTACTGGCTCAGAGTAGCTGACAGTAGCAAGTAGAAAGTAGGTGGATTCAGTGGGTTTGCATATGGAGTGGTTAGATTTTTTTAATTCTTGAGGCTAAAACTTTAAAACCATTACTGATAGAAATTTTTGCATGATAGGAAGGTTGATCCAATGCCAAATAAGAGCAGAGTAGTGCGACAGGTAGATCGTCAGTCACTTGACAAGTTGGAACCGAGTGAGGGAAAATGATTTTTAGCACAGTCTGGTATTATTGTCCTGCAGCTGCTGGGGAAGGAAGGCAGGCAGGCAGGCAGTATCTGCAGAGGGAGGGGTACTTTGCCCTGGAAAGCCTGAAGTCTGCAGGTGATTTTGTGTTTGTGGAGAGCTGCGGCAATACGTGTTGTGAGGTGTTGCATAATGTTATGCTGCGCTCAATAGAAATGATGACAAGTTGGAGGAAGAGACCTTCCTGGACTTGAGGGCTTTAGCCTCTAGCTTATCAAAAAGGTTAAGTGGCTCGATGACAAGAAAACTGTGTACATTAAAGGATTCTTAATGCAGCAGAGAAAAGTGTAGTAAAAACTGGGGCAGGAAACTGAGATCAGATAAATAAAATTTAAAAAGTCATAAATTCTTAATAAAAGATGTAAAGAATCCCTGGAACAATTGAAGGCTCTTGGCCCCCTGAAATCAAGACTGGATGCTTTTTTGGCAGCTCTGTTCAGCTAGAACATGGGTTTGCGGGATCAGAGGTAACAGAGAAATTCAGGGTCAGGCAGTGGAATTCAATGGGTCCAGCAGGCTTATTTTTTTTTAAAAGTCTTGAAAAATTGTATCACCTAAAGCATAGGGTCAGGCGCAGAGCCAGTTTTCTCTCATGGATGGTAAAGGCAGATGTTAATCATATCACATTCTTGCTAACCTTCACCAGATTTTGTCATCCTTAAAAGGATCTGATTTAGCTTGGTGGGAGGGTTTTCATTGGCTTCGGTGAAAATGAGTGAGTCAAAGTAGCGTTGCTTTTACTCCCAGATCAGCACTCTGATTCACTTCAAGGTGTCAAGTGCAAGGAATTCATTAACACATTCTTAGGCAGCCCTTTAGAGTGCAGTTTTAAAGCATTGGAATATTGTTATTTTACTGATTATCTTTCCAAGAGCTAACACAGAAATCAGAATTTGGATATTGCATTTTCCAGTGTCATTTGGTAACCATTGCAATAAATTTGATGTATTCCTACCCATATAAAAATTCACTGAAAGATCAGAATCAGACTTGTTTATAGTTCCATGATTCAGTTTTAATTGCTTTCATGTCTTCACTGTTCTTTCCATGGAGGTCTCCTTGGACTTCTGAGTTTGAAGAATTATTTTGAAAAGGGATTTGCGGGGAAAAGCGGAAGGATAAAGGCAGAGACAGAGAAAGCTTGTCTGCAAGGCAGACTTTTTTGCAGGCTCTCACAGCCATGTTAAACAGTACCTGGAGACAAATTAAAAAAAAAGAGGTAGTCCTAGCACCAGCACAGAAGTTACTGTTGCTCATGAAACAGGCATAGATGGTGCCTAACAACATATTTGGGCAGCTCTTCTTTGAGCATTGCACCAGGTTATTGTATAATGGATTATCCACACTGTGTATCTCTCTCTACCTGGAGGAGAGTCTGCCAATTCCCGATCATAGTCCAAACCGCTGCTTTTGCTACCTGTTACCCAGTGACTGTGAGAAGAGATGGTATTTCGTTTGAAAATAAGTTGTGTTTGTTTTGCGTGCTAGTAGGCGAGTTTTCTTTGCAGGCCTCAGCCAGGATCTCTGTTTTCTGTTCGATGCGCGTGCAGAATTCCCATGAAAGCAAATGGATATGCAGTGAAAGAGGCCGGGGAGGGCTTTGCGGGTCGGTGCAGTGCACGAAGGGAGTGCCAAGTTTCTGTCTTTTACTGTGTGCACAACACACACTGCAGCCAGAAAGCAGACATAGTGTGCCACAAAGGCCGGCATGAAGTCTCTGCTGCCATATCTTGTCTTGGCAAGGGGGATGTATTAGGAATTGAGGGGAAGGAGCTGTATTCCTCTAGGTGATGAAAGAAAAGCCGTACCAGGGACAGTGAAAGGAGCAGTACCTAATGGGGACAGTACACATGAGCCTCACATGCTGCTGCCGCCCAGGAAAAGGAGCTGCAGGCCTGCACTGGTGTGAGCTCTGAGGCAAGGTGTCCCTGAGATGCAGGAGTGCTCTGTGGAGAGGGGATGCCACGTAGTGCACAGATGGCTTGTTACAGCTCTGTGAGAGAGGGAGTCATTTACTATTTATTTCTCGTTATACTCCTGTTCCCTCAGAAGCTGCCACATTCAGACCAAACTTGGAGTTTGTCTGCCTCATTACTCTGAACTGAGAGGTGCCAGCAGGCTGACGGAAAGCAAGGGGCTTAGGCATGAGAATAGAGAGAAGGAAGAGAGAGAGGCTGTCAGTATAAGAGAATAGCAGGGAAGGTGTTTTGGACTTCGTGGGCTCAGGGAAGCACCGTAGGGCTGGATGAATCATTTCAGGTGAATGATTGCATTGGTCAGTTTAGCCCTTTCTGTGTGTCTGAACTACCTGGGACTAGAATTTATCTAGAAATTCACACATATCCTGTGCAATCATGTTTTAGTGTATATGATCTACTCTGCACACCCTCTCTTCAGCAAGGTCTTCCCATATTTCGTAGTGCTGGTAAGCTGATTGATAGAATTTCTGTCTCTTGATCCGCTAGCCAAAATACCCATAACTGGAGGGCAAGTAGTTCGCATGAGTATTGACACAAAGCATATTAATCCTGGTGGAAATTTGCTAGAACAAAACAAAACCAGAAGTGGTAGCAGAAATACAGTGTGTGAATGCTGCCCTTCAGAATTCCCTGGTCACCTGCATTTGAGGCAGAGTGAAAGGAAAGAAGATAGCTTTTTCATGTCTTGTGTTGCAGGTTGTTGGGATTTGTCTGATACCAGACTGTACCTTTCTGTCTTTGGGCTCCCACTTGAGTTTTGCAGCAGGCACACAGCAAAGTATAAATCCCTCATGTTTCAATGAATCAGGATCCAGCTCAGTTCAGCTGCTTAGTCAGTCCCTTCAGTATGGAAGACTGAAGCAGTCTCCTCATCTGAGTTTGGGCCATCATTGTAGTTTTAGAACATCGTTGTAGTTTGTCTGGGCTCCAACCGCATGTTGCCGTAAATGTAGCACCTTCCCCCACTCACCTGAAGGGCACATAAAGTAAGTTAGATGTTAAATCACAGTAAGACTGACATCTTCTGTCACTGAAAAATGAGGAGAAATTATAGCAGTACAAATAATATCTCTCAGGTTTAGTTTTCTGATACTGAGTCAGAAATTTTTAGTCAGCCTTGTTAATTACCCTAAACAAATCAGCGCACAGTGGAGTCTAGTACAAAATTAAATGAGCTGCAGTCTTACGGACAACCTAGAAATGCATTCCTCAGTGTCAGAGCCATCCACTGGTTCCTCCAACCTATTTTTCAACCACATAAGATTTAATTGTTGCAAATGGAATACTTGTTCTACAGAAGTCCAATAAATCTGCAGTCTGTCTTCCCAGTAATCAATCACAGATTGTGAATTGCATGAGGAAAAATCTATAAGATATGTTCTTCATGTCTAGTACGTTGGGTTATTTTCATGTCTTGTGGTTTGAATTTGGCCACTGTCATTTTAGAGGAATTTCCTGCCATCTGCGTTCAATTGAATTTTCTCACAGATTTGGGCTTGCTTGTAAATACTGGGATCTGGCAAAAGGAGTATCTTTGTTCTTCAGGGGCATATTCAAAAACCGTTAACATGGTGTTGGCAATGTGCTGGGTTAGGGAAGATCCAGGAGATGAAAAAGGTATAAATTTCCCCCTCCCCCTAACAGCTGATGATTTGTCTGGTAAGGAAAAAGAACGATGAATGCATGAGTTTGTGGCAGAGTTTATCTTGAGCTATCATGGTATTTCATATTTTGCTCATTAGTAGGGTGTTGTTGGTCTTCCTGTCTGCTTGTGACCGCGTACGCATTGAACAGACTGAGCAGCCAAGATATTACAGTGAATTTCTGGGGGATCTCATTGCACAGTCCCAAACAGATCAGGAGTCGATTTACCACCAGCTCTAATTTGTGTGTTGGCTGCTGGTTTTGCATTGCGAGTTAATAGCCAAACAGTGAGTATTAGCATATGTAGATTCTTAGAAATCACACGTTCCTCCGGTGATGTTGGGGCAAAGGGCCTACTCTGTCTTCACTTTAAGGCATTGCTGCAGTGTTACGAAATTCAAGGTAATCTCATCATCCAAATTGAAAGCTGGAGAGAGCCCTCTGCATTCCTTTCTGAGTAGAGTGTGTGTAATCAAATAAAAAAAAATCCAAATGTAGAGGATCAAGTTTAAACCAATAAAATCAAAACAATTCAGAGTGGAGTTTGTTGCTGTCTTGAGTTTAACCTCGCAATGAGAAATAATAGATAAAATGGGTTTACATATATTAATCGCTAGAGGTGGAAGAGGTGTCCCAACTGAGAAGGAACCTGCTTTAATCTATCTCATTTTGCATATTTTGATTTGTCAGACTTTGTGTTGTTTGGGCATAAATCAGGGTCAGTTCCAGCCTTGCTCTGAAAAGTAGGCCTGTGAAAATAATGGCCAGGGCTTCTAGATTTATCATGTCTCTGGTTGCTTAACAAGTTTATTCCATTTGTAGATAGAAAGATGTGTTCTCTGACTGCCTGTTTCTCAAACTAACCTTGGTCTTTACAAATTGGCTATTTCATCTTGTATGTCACTGGGCCAAGATTAGATCTTCCCCAGTTCCTTTAAAAATGCATTGTGCATTTAAATATGTGCAACTGCCTGGAGTTCAACACAGTGGTGTGTTGATAATGCAGCAGAGGGAATCCTGCTTCTGCTCACTTAGTTCTGTAGAAAGGGGAAAAGCAAGCCTTTTGACCAGTGAAGTCCTTAGAGTGTCTCAGTGTTGCTTACTTTGGTTTCTGTAGCAAGCATTTTCCAAATTCTGTCAGTACCTGAAAGCAGTCCAGTCTAAGATGTTAAACAACAGCTCTGCCCAAGGAACTAGAGTGTGACATTTTTGCTTAATTTATCTTTTAGAGGAACTGCAGCATGCGAGTCAATGTGGTGTTTTCAGTATTGCATGTTCCATGGTCTGGAAACAGTCAGTGCCTATGAGACGGCTCCTTGCAATAGCTGTGGACACGCTTAAAACTAGGAGACTGTTACTGCAACCTCTGCTCTGTCCAGGGATGCTGAGATCTGGTGGGAACAAGGCAATTTGCTCTTACCAGTATGAGCAGCTGCACTGGCATTTACATCTCTGGGGTGGTTTTAGGACAGACAGCTTTATCAACCAGGAACAGCTCATGCCCCGACTGCACGGGAAACTTACTGCTTCAAATGAATCCTGAGGAATATTTGCACTTCTGCAACGGGCAGGCTGACAGTGTGAGTAAATGGGCATAATTCAGCTGAAGCAGGCTGATGTTGTGTGGCTCTGTGGCTCTGCCTTGTGCCTTTTGGCATGTTCGTGTGTAGCCCTGGACTTAGTTGTTGCCCAGGAAGAACCTCTCATGTGGAATATTCCCCCAAGATTCAGCATATGTCTTAGCTCATCTTTCCTCAGATTTAAAAAAACTTCCTGAGTTTTTGGAGGGTTATCCAGTTCTTGCTGTGCATATTTTTCTTTCCTACTGTCCTGTTTCCTTATTTTTTTTTATTAGTCTTCCTATCACAACATCAGTATAGATATTTGTCTTTTTTTGAGGCTATTTCCAGTGATGTAACTGTATTTTAGCTCATTTGTAATACATTCGGCAGCAGTGTTCTGCTTTGACCAAGAAGCTGAGGCCACTGTTGCTTTAGGAATAAACAGATGTTTATTCACTACTTCTATTTTTAACATGGCATGACTATCTTAGCAAAGATTACCTATTTGATCTTGACAGCAAAGTCCACAATAAACATCTGGAAACACACCTTCCAATGGGTTTTAAGCCCTGACTCTGAGACTCAGAGCGGCTCCTTTATTTAAGTAAAGTTTCCAAGATTCTCTGGATCACCACTTTAATTTGCTTGTTTACCAAACAAAGGGTTGCATTTTACACAAGCCAAATGAGCCTGGCACTGCAAATAAAAAACAGATTACATTTGTTGCCATTAGTCACTGAAACTTAAAGGGCAGCTCCTCCCTGAAAAGCAGCTCTAAAAACGGCATTGAAGATTTCCATGGTTTTTGTCCTGTAATATTTCCAAACCTTACACACTAAAGCAATACTTCTATTTTCTTCTGTCAGTCTTGCACAATTCTAGTTTGTGATAGCTGTGATGACACCTACATTCGTTTTCTCTGTTTTCTAATTTGACCTTGTACTAAGGTTAAGGTTTCCTATTCACTTATGCTGTCCACTCAGTCCAGATTTTGTCCCTGATTGTACTGAGGCAAATCTGCATTCTGTTGTAGTCAGGAAGATCTGGAACCCCTNGAGGGAGGGGGGAAGGGGAGGAGTGGATGAATGATGGATGGGACAAATCTTCAGTATTTCATCACAGTGATTAGATTATATCATGTCCTGAATGAATCCTGCAGTTTGCTTCCAATCTTCCTCTGCTTTGGGTATAACACTTGCTTTGTCTTCAGGAAAGTTGGTAATTTGTTTTGTCCCTGATCATTTGTCTTTATCACTAATCCTATTATCTCCTTGTTCCCTCTATCATGCCTTTACACATTACATTATTTTCCTGCATCTCAAACAACTACCTCCCATCCAGTCCTTCTGCTGGATTTCCCAAACACATGCCAGGCCCTCACTGAGTTCATCTGCGTGATGCTCTTCATCTAAATCTCTACTGGAGACCAATAAAGCCAATAGGGAATTAGCGGACAAAGACAATTGTTATTGTTATTTCCTACGAAAACATTCTTGCATTTTCTTTCTCTTTCTCTGAATAGCTAAATGATCTTAACGAAAATTCTCTTGTTCTTTCTGTTTTACTCACTTCTCCCTGCCATTTTGTTTCATGAAGTTAAACTACTGATATACCTTGTGTGCTGAAGAGCATCTGTCAGGCTTGCCACAGTAAGAAATGTGTTACGGTGAGATTCTAGGTCATTCTGCTTAAGTTTAACTCTGACCTGCAGTACATGTGGTTATTCCAGAAAAAAAGAGCATCACATTAAGATTGTATATTATTTTAGCTTTGATAAGAACAGCATGCTTACCCTATGCATAGTGAAAGGTTCCTAATGATCTTAATGATCCAGTCCAGGTTCCAGATGCTTGGGTTTTGTAACCATGGCAAGTTTATCACTGGTACTGGGAAACTTCCCTGGATGTGCTAATTCAATTTCATTTGGATCCTGAGCTATATCTCAGTAAGAATATAGACAATCTCTGCTGAGGTATTGTGTCCGAACATGCATATATATACATGTATATATATGTGTGTGTGTGTGTGAATGATTCTTGGGAATTCTCCAGGCAGAAGTTTCCGGTGTCAAGGGCAAGGTGCCCCAGCAACCAGAGCAAAATAACCTGGAGCCCTGCCTTAATCTCCCACTGTAAACTTTGTAATTACAGATGTTGATGTCCCCATGAAATACTCATGAGCTACCTGATGCAGTCAGTTGAGCTGAATACAATTTTACACTGTTATCCAAATATTGCAGTTGTTCAAGCCAATCTGATGTATATTCCGCTTCTTTTAATGTAACTGTGTAGAGAGGTTGCTGCTTCATCGTTAAAGATATTCATGTGGCTTAGTAGACTAAGCTTCAAAATATGTCATTAGGGATCGCTATGCTAAAACCTCCTGTAGATAAAACCAAGAGTAAAAAACTAACATTCCTATTAGAAATTTGCACAGATCCTCACCAAAGGCTTCTATTAAAGATGGCATAAATCTGCGTGGTTGAACTGCGTTTACCCAGCTGAAATTTTGACCCGGGTGGCACTGATTATTGGAAAGTACATTTGCATTGCACTTACCTATCATGTCTTTTATAGAGGCTAAATGCTTAAGTGCAAGCAGATGAGTAATTTAAACCATTGTGGACTATACACAGGCCAGAGAATAAACAGATCATTAGATAGTATAAATCAGCAGTGAAGCTGTAGAAAAAAAACATGCCAGCTAAAAGATTTGATATATTATCCTTATAGTTTTCAAAGACATGCACATTTCATCCGGATACAACCATCCTAATTTAAGCCAGAATTTGTCCGTGATGTTACTATGCAGCCCTGAGAGACAGAGGAGACATGGGAAGCACCATTCCAGAGAGTGAAAAGCTCTGCAGTAGGGTATCTGTGAGTGGTGCAGGGATCTCTGACTCAGCCATGTTATTAGTGCCTTTTATGACGTGTGACTTGTGCTACAACAGATTAGAAATCTGTTGAAAGCTCAGAGAGGCATATATAGATACAAGTTCTATGAAAGTGCTTAAAAACATGAGTGACATTTCCTAATTATATGCATTAATTTCTTCTAAATTTTTGGCTATTGCTTTGTTCTGTGGTTCTTGGTAAACAATCGGTTTTCTTCAAACTGAAGCTCTCTTCTTCCCAAACCCTCAACCTGCCTTTGAGTTGGATACACAACCCATCATTTGTGGCCTCACGTAGTCACTATGGGGAAGTTCAGGCATAGTGTTATCACACATCCTGCTTGGTGTTAAGTAGAAAAACTAAAGAAGCAGTTGAGGACAAAAAGAGAAAGTCTGTAGTCACAGAAGAAAATTATAACTTCGTCGCCAGCACCTTTGCTCTTGGAAAGCTGAGAACTTTCCAGATAAAGCAGTTAAGATGCCTAATTAGGTTTGTATCGTAAGCTCGCAACGGGCTGCAGAAAGCATGGGGCCATTATGTCTTTCTCAGCTCAGGACAAAAGCTCAGTTGCTCTGAAACCAGCAATGGGGAGCTGAAGTCAAGGCAAACACCCAGCACAATCTCTCGGATCTTGTGCTTTGTCCAAAAGTCTGCTCTGGTCTAATTCGCCAAGAGGCAAGAGGCTGTGGCTGTTCCTTCTCAGCTATTAGTATTCAACCAGAATGACTATGAGAGAGATCAAATAGTATCTGTTGGGAGAAAACCCTCTGGCGTATACTCCCTTGGTGCCTGCTGGAAGGTACAGTGGAAGGCTGCAGTGTTTGGGTAGTGAATGTTATCACGATGTCTTGACTTGCAAGCTCATCCCATGCAGAACTCCTTGGAAATGATGTGGTTAACAGTGTGTTTGTTTAAGAGGTAAGGGGGGAGGGAAATCAGTATCAGGTAAAAATGTATACGTGTGCGTGTGTATATATAAATTCCCAAAGCATTCACAGCCAGCTACTTAATAGTTTTCATTGATTTAATTTTAAAATGAGAACCTTGTTTCCTTTATTTAATAGAACAAAACGACTTCCATATTCTTGCCTGTAACTAGCAGGGTTTATATAGCACTCTGCAAACAAAGTAAGCATTAAAGTCCCTTTTACCCATCTGTGGAATGAATAATTTTGTGCAAAGTATTTATTATAAGCACACTATACACTTAAACTTTTTACTGTAGTGGTGACAGATCCAGCACAGAACTGGATTGTTAAGTAGCAAGCACACCACGCTTCTATACTGTATAAAAATTTACCAACCTTTCTAAAGGCTTATGGGTTCAAAGGAAAATGTTAGCTCACTTGGCTAACTTTTGGGTGCTACTTAAAATGACTCTGGCTTTTAATGCTGGCAGTAGAGCGTAAGAGATTATGGTGAGATTCAGTTAGAATTGCACAGGTTCGTGAAGGTGAACAGAAAGTTTTGGGTCTGGTACACATTGAGACTGGCCACCCCTCTGCTCCCTGGGAAATTGCACTAGACAACAGCTGGGTACCACTGGGTTACTCAAATGTCCTTGGGGACCACCTGGGGAAACTTTAAGATTTCCCTGTTACTTGGCAGAACTTGGGACTAACCCAGAGGTGATGTGTCACAAGTACCTCACTCTAATGTAGATGCTTTTAGGATGATGTACAACAGGTTGCTATAACTTACACACACGGCAGCCATGAGATTCGGTAAGCTGAAGTAGTCCCTTTCCTTCTTTGAGTTGCGCTTTCTTTTATGTTCCTGTTAGCTGCTCCCAGAGTTGCACTTTTCCCCCGTTAATGATTCAGTATGTGCTTAACATTTAGCTTTCTTGTCAGATTCCATAGCTTGGGCTCCCCAAAACATCCTTCATGTGCATATAAATGCAGAGCCAAATTCAGAGGTGGGGCATGAAGAGTACAAGGATGTGTGAGTTAGCTGCAGATAGACATACACCAGAGTGAGTGGAGATGACAATATAGGCCAAGGGCTTTTGGAGGTATCGTAAGTCATGCCACCATCGGTTTCCTGTGGCCTTGCTGATACTTACCTCTGGATTTGGCCCATTGACTCTCTGACGTGATCTCTGCAGAATGTCTTGGACGTGGCAGCATAGGCAGCTGGTTTAGTTTGACTGTCGTTGTACTGATATTACTGATTGGAGGAGAAAAAAGAGCCAAGTTTAAGTTAAAGGTATTTAAAATATATTTCCAGTGTTTTCTGGCAGCCAAAGCACCAGACTCCTTTCTGTTTATCCCTTCCAATCTGCTGCCCTCACCATTTGCAGTGAACTGCCTGCCATGCCTTTACATCCAGTCGCAGGGCCAGTCTTGTCTCCAGCAAAACTGCTCCCTCAGTTATTTGAACATCCCAGGGATGAGCCACTTAGCTAATCTCTGAATCTGTCTGGTCCCATTCTCCATCTGTCTGGTGCCATTTCTGAGTGCTGTTTTCTGTTTGGTTATTTTAATCATATCTGCAGTCAGTGATAGGCAATTCATGCCACAAACCCAATGTATATTCACGTCCTTTATTGCTGTGATAGGACTGCTGCAAGTTTGGTGTACAATCTGCCCCCTGAATTGAGGTTGTGTCTCACTGACATTTGATGTGTGGGGAGAATGTCTTTGACTTCTGTGCTGATGTGTTCTGACTTTTATGCTAGAAAATGTCCTCTAGTTTTGCTGTGGTTGGGTTATGTCTGCTGTGTAGAATGGCACCTGAAATGGGTTTAGGGATGAAGAGCATGTCCCTCTGCTTTTCCAACTTTAGCACCATCCTCAAGGCTGGTGATGAGCTGGCCTTGCAGCTATTCTGGCAAGAAACCTTACAAACATACACCTTGTGGAACAACTCTTGGAATAAACATTTATTTCCTTTTGGCAATTTCAAAATACAGCTGAAGATCAGGGGGGTATGCATGTATGATAGAGGATATTGTCCTTTATATGCAACTGCCTTCTCTTATAGGCTGTTTTTTTCCCTCCAGCTTATGGTTAGTAAGGAAGATCCCTGGAGCCCTCTTTCTTACTGTTCAGCGGGAATGCTGCATTCTCTTTCAAGCTTTGTTTCATGTAGTGTTCCTCTATCATCACTGTGTATATAATGCTGCTTTCAGGAGAGATTTGTTCTTGTTCTTGCCCAAATCCCAGAGGGACCTGTAAGAATGTTACAAAGCCAGAGGAGTGCTGAGTTCCTGTATTCCTTTTCTGGATCAGAAGGGTGGAGGAGAAGACATTCCTGAATGCAAGTCTCTGGATTAGTTTTCTGTTGCTCCTAATTCTTGGAGCCTGCATAGCTGCTGGTTGAGCTAATGGAGCAGAGGACAACTACTTCCCAGCGCAAGCAGTTTGTCAGATCCTTGAAATCTCATGATCAGTCTTGGAGAAAGGTTGGAAATAACAGCTCTTTTGCTATGCCATTTCCAAAGTGTCCTCACAGTTACACCCTGCAAGGGTAGAGGCATGTGCAAATGTAGGGAGAGAGGAGCAGTGGGAATGTTTCGTGTTCTTGTGAGTTTGGGAAGTGTCTTTGGTGTGTAGTTGGAGTTTATTGTTCTAACCAAGAACAATAAACATAATAACTGAGAATACATAGAAGTATTTCAGGATGTTACGAAGTGACAAAAAAAAAAAAGGTTTGTCTTGTAAAAGCCCGTTTTTTTTTCCTCCTGTTGGATAATGACCTAAACCCTGTTTATTTCCAGTCAATTTGCACATCTGTTCTGTTGTTACTGTCCAGGTTTGTTTGCTATTACTCTTTGATGGGAACACCTAAATTATTTACAGTTCACAGCAAAAGCTGTTTAGTTGGGTCAGTTGGTTTCTTCATGCATGTAAGACATTCAGGGGTTTATTTGATACGCAGATGGGAGGAATCTCATGAAATACTGTATAAGTGGTGAATGTGATTTTTACTTCTGTTGAGTCTTGCACCTGATCCAATGTTAGCTCGAGTATTAAATTTATAATGCTTGTGTCAAAGAGAAACGTGAAAATAAATCATGTTTTATAGTCTTGATAATGTGGTGTCTGTTCCAGCTGATACTTTATTTCTTCAGTCCCTTGATTCTTTCCATATGAAGGCAACAAATACTTCCATCAGGTTGATACGGCTCTTTCTTTTCTTAGAAGTTGGATACCTTCAAAATAGTTTGAGCAACTGTATCTCTAAAATTTGCATAAATAAATCAACTATGTACTGTGGCTTTTGTGATGTTCAGTGTCTTTTTATTATTTGATGATTAAACGTATTGCAATTTACTAATGAAGAGATGTATTTTGAAGAGCAAAGGTCAGAGGCAGATTTGAAGACTTCCATTGCCTGAAATGTCTAAAGTAATTTTAATCAGGGAATTTGCTTGCCATCATCAAAGCACTTTTCCTTTCATGATTTGAAAAAGTCTTACTGCTGATGTTTATAATTATGGAATACCACCATCAAACCGTTTGCTCATCAAACTTCATTACAATGATTTATTTGACATGCAGTAATACTTGTAATGCAGAACAGAAACAGAGCTATTGATTTACCAGAAAATTCATTAAAATTGTGTAAGTATTATTACCAATAGATACACAAGGAACATAAATTATTTTATTCTGTTTTTTGAGTTATGGAGGGTCTGTAAAGGAGTTCCATATAAAGCAGTGCAGAAAGCTGACATTTCTGTACATTAGCAGATACTACTGCAAGAGCTTTTCATATTTCAAGAGCTTGTACTGTTGCATGTTGTTTAAGAAAGTATTTTGGTTGGTGCAGTCCTGTCTAGCAAGGAGACATATTTTATGACCTGTAATGAAGTCAAGAATGGTGAGTGACATATCCAGACTGTTTTTTAGATAATAAATAGGTTACATAATGGGAAGGAAAAATATTTTGCATTTTTTTGCATCACAGGTTTTGGGTTGGTCCAGAAGCTGCAATTCCTTTGGAACATTTTGCTGGCATAAAGAACTCCTTAAACTTGTTTTTGTTTATATTAAAATGATTCCAGAAGTGCAGGGGAGGACATTTGCTTGTGTTGTATCTCCAGACTGTTCTTTGTTTTGTATCTCTTAGATTGCATAGTGCATTGTACAGCATCTGCTCCAGTGGAGCCGCAATACTGTTTGGTTCTTAACTGATGCCGTCTGCCAGAAATGGTTACTAACTTTGCTGTTGTCATCAGTAAGCAGTGTGAGTTGTTGGTGCTGTGCAGGATGGCAAGCACCATCCTGTTGTGCTGGTGATGGAACTATCTGGAGGAATGTGAAGGCTGAGTTGGCCTCCAGAGTGAGTTTGTGTCTGTGGGACTTCTCCAGTGAAGGTCAAACATTTCAAGGGACTCCTGGTGCACTTAAACTGTGCTGAGTTTAAGGGAGTGTTTTGTTCTTTTGCTGTTTTACTGCTTCCCCTGGATTTTTTTTTTTTTTTTACTTTGCCATTTTCTGTAGGCAGCTCCATTTTGTGCTTATCATGGTGCTGCCAGATGCTGCACTAAATAGTGTGCTCCTTCCCCGAGTACAGAGCGTCTGCGCCACTGTTGTTTGGTTTCCTTGCCTAGCCTCAGGCAGGATTTGGTTTTTTTAATTACAAAGTTAATTTTTTTTCTTTGGACATGATTCAAACAGCTAACAGTAATGCTCATATATCCCTTAATGCCTATGACAGGTTTTCCATGTAAACAAAAATTGCATCTGTCCTCAGGGACTAACTTCTATGAGTATATATCATGAAACGTTGGCTATTTTTGTAAGGTATGTAAATGAAAATGGAAAATACTGAGAGCCTGTCCTGGAATGTGAAGAGCTTATATTTCTGTCTGAACTTAGGTAAGCAAACCTGTCCTTGCCTTTAGAAATGGTTGATTTATTTGATTCAGGACTTCATTTTTGGCCGATTGATAGTATATGACCTTTTGCCTCTGTCTAGCGAAGACTCCAGTGGAATCACAGAACTTGAGCAGTCAGGAGTCACTTAAGACTATGCAACAGGCAGATAGACAGTGTAAGCTGAATTACTTGTTGGTCCTAAAATTGAGTATTTCTGCAAAAGGAACTGGAGTCAGTTTGTGGGAAAGGAATTAGGAATTCCAAAACCAGGTTTGTTTCCTCCCGCCCTCCTTTTTTTTTTTTTTTTTCTTTACAAATTTCAAATCTCTTTTTCCCAGGAATTTGAAAACAAATATGAATGGATCCTTTCTCCTTTCCTTTTTCTCCTCCTTGGTCTGATAGAGCAGCTGTGATACCAGGTTCAGTGTCCTGTGGGGCAAGGAAGACCATCACCCATTTCATGGCCAAGACAAAGTCTGCAGGAATCAGGGATCATACAGAGCTTATTATAACCTTATGGACGTGCATATGTTTGTCAGCATTAGAAATGGAGCTGAGTCCCCAGCTGGTGTGAACTGTGGGATAGATACAAAACCTCATGGTTCTGCATATAACCTTTAAGCAAAATCACTAGGAAGAACTTTCCTTTTGACAAGATTATTTCCTCATTTGTAGTTTCAGGTTTCCATGGTTAAGTTTGCCTCACCAAAAGCCAGATAGGCCAGTCCTTCCCAGAACAGCCTCTGTAGCTATTTCCGTTCATTGTCTAGGCTTCGTCAGAATGCTCAGACACCATGACATTCGGTGCAGAGGCAAAGCAAGTCAGCATAACTGTTTATTTCCCTTTCCTCAGTTGTGTGAAGCAGCTACATGATTTTTTCATCTGACAATTATTAAGCATTTACATACAATATTCTAAGAGATGCATCTTTGCCAAACATCATGTCTTCTCTGTTTATCCAGTTATTTATAGAAGCAAAAAGGAATCTTCTCCCATTAGTTTTGCAGTGATTCTGTAGAACGAGATATGTTGGGAAACATGTTTCATGCAGTCTCCTTCCCTACCCCGTGCTTGGATGCTGAAAAATTATTGAAACAATTTTCTGAAAAGCAGAAAGACTTTGGTGGATCCATTTAGCCAATGGATGGACCATTTAGGTTAGCTAAAATGATGTCTGCTTTTAGGTTGAAAGCACTCTTCAGTCCTCATTAAGGATGCAACAGATCAAATCCTGTCCCCCTTCAGCTACACGGCATTTGCCTAAACATAGACCATTAGGCCCATGTTTGTGGAAACCAGTGTAGTTCATTCACTAAAGAGTCTAACTGAAGGGAGTTTTAATGGTGTGCAGGAGCTGCGAACCTGCTCCATGAAAATGTTACTAGGCCACAACTTAAGGTGGGTTGAAATGACTGAAATCTGACACTACAAGAAAATGTGTTAAATTTTTGTTAAATTTGCTAAATTTGTCTTAAGCTTGACTTTCACATAGGCCCACATCTCAGATTTGATTGAGCCTTGAGGCTAACAGCAGTGTGCCCCGTTTCTGGCTGTTTCTTGGCCTGAACTATTATTTTGCCCCCATCAAAACCCTCATTCCCAGAAATCATTTCTCACTCTTTCTACCCTTTGAGCACTGAATCCAACTTACTTGTCCCAGAAACCCTCACTGATATGTGCTCTGGCAAGGCTCTGACTTCTGGGGAATGGTCCTTGCAGCATACAAGGCAGTGCAGCCTGAGCTAATTTTCCAAAAATGAAGACAGATTGTAAAAGATACAGAAACCTACTCTAAAGAGCTTACTTTCTCCCTTTTCTTCTGCCTTTGCATCCGTTTATTTGCGATAGGAGGCACATCTGTGGGGGACACTTAGAGTGACGATTCTCTGAGATACTTCTTCCCTCTGCTTTAAAATTTACCATCAAGGTTCCTCCTGTCTGGCAGTGACAGCAGAGGCTTAGGAGGTTCGGAGTTCAGGCTTAGCTCCGGTGAGAATCCCTATATATATATATATATATATTGCACATACATATATATATATATATATATATATATATACACATGCATACAGTTCTGGAGCCTGTTTGAATTATCCAGATTTCTTCCTGACAAAGATCATGCAATCCCCTGTGTGCTCTCTGGCTATATTTTAAGGTACTTTTTGTGAAGGCTTTATATTAGGTCTTGCTAGCAAATACATAAAGCACTGAAATAGGGGTGGCCAGACAACACTTTGACAGTAACTTCTCTATATAGGGTGAATGTCTGGTCCTGTAGAACTTAGATATCTCTCAACCTTTAATATAGATTTATTTTATTAGTATCCCTATGAGATATGTAAATGCTTTTACTCCCATTTTACCAGAAGGGCATAAAGTACAGGCTGAATTGAGCAACTTTCCTGGGGGCCATCCAAAATGTGAATTATCAGCTCCAACGTTTTAGTCTTTGCTCTAATCCAAGGACCATCCTTCCTTCCAGGCCTTCAGGTGGACATAGGCAACACAGTCTTTGTGTCTAAATCCTACAGTCTTTTGTCTAAATCCTACACTGTTGAAGAAAAACCTGAAAGGTTTTTAGGTTAGCCCTAATTAAGGTGTCCTAGGAAAACAATAATAAAAGACATCAACTGTGATGGAAGTGTTGAGCGTGATAGGGAGACCCAAAAGACTCAGACAGTGAAGGGTCATTTTTGAAAGAATAATAAAATATGTGGATTATATGGAAGATTAGTTCCATTAAACCCTGAAAGCGTATCAGTTCTATCAGTAGTTTTTGTCATTTGTTGACCACACTAGTGTGTTCTGCATCAAGGTGATCCAGTAAAACTTAGAGGAATTTGTAAGGTCTGTTTCATGTTGCTGCAATCTGTCTGAGCTGGAGTTTGTGCTGGACTGGATTTACAGAATCTGCAGTTTGAAAAAATCTGTGTTGCTTCTTGATTTACCTGTTCTGTAGCATGTAATACACCAATGCAGAGGTTGTTTCTGGCTCCTGTAATCTGACATAAATTAAAGCAATCATAGGGGTTTTTCCTTTTTTTTTTTTTTCAGAGAAGCGCAGTCTCCCTGCATTGCAGTTAATAGCTGTTGTTAAGAAGCTGATTTGCAAAAATAGTACTTAATTCTCTTGTGTGTGTATATGAACTTACTTTGCATAAGCAGAGCCTCCATTTGCTGTTTAGTTTAAGAATCCATGTCCTGGCAGCTAGTTACACTAACACCATCCTGAAGCACCCAGCAGGTGCTGATTGCAGTGGAACACGCAGCTTGCTATGTGTCAGGCTTTCATGGACATTTCCCACCAAAACCTGGCTGTGTTCAGTGGTGATTTGCTTGCAAGACATGTCTATTTCAAAGCATGAATTAGTATGGCAGCAGGACTGATGCATCCATGGAAATTCTGGCTCTGTTGGTTTTGGCAAAGAATTATGAGTGTTTTTGAAGAGTTTAAAAATACTTGGGAAATTAGCAATCATTTTTCTCCACATAAAGTATCTTTTCAAAAAAATGGTGACTATGTTAAAAAAATCTTGGTCTCTGCTGAACTTCAAATAAGTTAATAAAAAATAAATAAATCTTCAGGCTTATCCAAGCTACTAAAATGTTGGCAAAATGAAAACCTAAGGAAAAAGAAGTAATTTCTGGCAGGATCCACTCTTTTTGTTTTGCATTTCTTTACATTTACCTATAAATCCGTTCTTGCTACTTGCTTTCAGTAAAAGGCAATTGTCGTACAAGCCTTACTTGATCACTGAGCCAATCTGTAATCTTAATGAAACGATTAGATTCAGGTAAATCAGTTAACCTTACTCAGAAGAATAGCGTGATAATATTTAAGGGCTGCCTTCACTGACCGTAAACTTTTCTTCCAGCATTCTTCTGAAAAACTCAATAGAGCAACCTTAAATACTAAAACCAGTAGGGAGAGAGAATTTTAAAAAAGCACGTTGGTAATGACTGTTATTGCTGTATGATTAATACAGACTTTGTCTTGTGGATTTTTTTACATAGTTCTGTTTGAATAAACACTAACACTTTAATGAAGAATTATTATGAAACTTTCAGCAACGAAATGCTCAGAATGTCCATTGCACACTATTCACCCATGGGAAGTTAGAGCCCCTCTGCTAAACCCTATAAACTATATATAAAATGTATTGTTTTGTTTAAACTGAGGCCCCATCATTGATTTCAGTGTACGCCCCATTGCCATGAAACTGTGGCCTTCAGTATCTTCTGAAAGCATCGCTGTTATGGAATTACACAATAGACGTTAAAACTTGATGGCTGGAGAACAAGATGTAACATGCCTTAGAGGATCAGGGTCATAGTGTCAGCTTCTAGACGTAAGGTTTTCCTGGCAAGACAGCAAGACTTGCCATTCCTTTGGACGAGGAGAAGGGACATTTATAGGTAGAGCTGAGCTTATCTTTGCAAGAACAGTGCATGCTTTAGGGCTAGGAATGGTGTATTTCTGCATGAGCACAACCTGTTGGCCAGCTGCGCAGGGAGATTACAGGAAAGTGATGTAATGTTGCTGGGATGTGACCAAAGTTCTGTGATGGGTTGAAGTGCTGGAGGGAAAATAGTGGCAATTAAAACAGGTACAATCAAGGTAAAACTCACGAGTGAAATCCCAATACCCATACTGCTTTCTGATTTGGTTGTTTCGTAGGTAAAAAGTTCATAGACTTCAAAGATTTTGGCTGCAAGGTCAGGATTTGGTTCACTAAGTATTTTAAATTATTGTTCATAATTAGTTTCTAATAAAAACATGGATGATTACGTTTGGGAGAGCTCAGAATTTAGTCCTTGATTCTGCCTCACATTCTTGTCTTTCAGAGGGAACTTTGTCTTGTGTTCCTCATTTATAACAACTCTCTACCAATACAAATCCCATCCTCACATGTTTGCATATCTCTGAAAAAATACAGATGTCTCTGAGAAGTCATGTTTGATTTTATAAAAATCACTTTTCCCTTAGTACAACCTTAACTGCTTGAACTGAAGCAACTCTTCTAGGGTCCTCTAAATAAGAGAAAACTTTTTAACTTTGAAACTTTAATAGGCAAGGAAGCAATACAACAGGATGATGATAATGAAACACAATGAAGATACTAAGAATAGATGTGACTGTACTTCAGCAGCATCCTGTAAGCAGTCAGGTACCACTTAGCATAGAGTTTAGCTATATCTGTGTGGTTTGTTTTTCATAAGACCAAAGGTCGTATTTCAAGCAAATATACCATATTTATTCTAGCAAAACAAAACAACTGCACTTAATTTTTGGTTTATTATTTATCTTTTAACTTTTTTTGGTGGAGAATATGTTATTTTTCAAATGCACTGTCCCTTTATGTGTTTTTTGTCTTCTGTACATTTAAGTTGTCCGGGGGCAAGGCTTGTCTGTTTTGTATTTGCACATGACTAGCAAAGGGGAATTTACTTTAGGAGTGGAGATTTCAGGCACTATGGCGATGTGACTAACGAACAAGTACTCAGCTTCCTGTCTCCGTATCCCAATTGATCATGTCACTGTATTACTAGGAAGAATAACTCTGTATAAGGTACAGTGCAAATTAGGAAACTGGCCTCAAAATAGCTTAGTGTCTTGTGCTGAAATCCCATACTGACAGGCCATGCTGAATTTAGAGTGCTCGGTTATTAAAAATACAGGGTTTCTAAGCAACAGTGTTTATAGAAGGAACACTTCTTGTTCCCAGTTTTGCCTTTGACTGCTGTGTCTATAAAATAGATTAAACCAACAGTATTGAGGTTTCAGTGTTGCAAAACGATTAATTTTGATACTAATGAAATGGGGCCCTGCTGCCTTCCTTGTGCTCCAGTGTACTTGTGCTGTTTATAGGCAAGGTATAGGATCTTGCTTTGACGGGATTGCTTTGAGTTCACTCTTTATTTTACAAAGCGTGCTGTTTAGGGTTGGTTTTGTGGACAGCAGTTCACTGATCCATAAAATAGTCTAAATTGACTTGTAAGATAGGAACTTGCAAAGGAAAACCTTGCATTGACTAAAATCCTAATTTTAACTGAAATACAATATTCTAAAGAGCAGAAGAATGTGGTACCACAAACTATGGAAAATGCTGTTTTACAAAGAAAACAAGTTCTGCTTGTCTCTGTGTTGTGTATTTTCCTCCTTCTTGCAGATGATTTGTGCAGTGACTTACACAAGCCTCACGGCATTTTGTTGAGTTCCAAAGGAACTTTACTTATATAGAGATGTGTGTGATAGGATTAAAACTCAAGTATCTGTCATTTAAATGCTAATAACTGTGGATTAGGAGAACTTGGCAGTAATTACCAGAGCCAGTGGTGGTGCATACTGATTTGAGGTAATCGGTGATGTTGAGCGCCCTGTACTGGGTGTAGAACCAGCACCAGTTTTACGTCAGGGTCAAAGCAGAGAGAGTTATATTTATTAGAAGTTGGCTATGGATGACTTTGCGTAGGATGACTGTTTCTTACACCCAGATCTCTGTGAAAGGCTCTTCACTGCTGTATGTGGAGAGTGGCTGAGCCCAGTGCTGGATGATGACAGGGTGCCCATCCTGTTTGTGTTTCTGGCCATTCTTTTGGCTGTGCGGTCGTGAAGTCAGGCTGCTGCGTACATACACTTTTATAAAATTGTTGTGTGATCATGTTTATAAAAATCAGGTAGGAGTAACTAATGTATGAGATCGCTTAAGAGAAGCGCTGCGATCTTAAGCAGCTGAAAGAAAATATTGCCTGCCTCAATTCAAAACTGATTTCAAAGACAGTCTGATGAGGTTTAATGATTATTCCCAATTTTGTTTCACAGATGAACTTAAATTTGGAATAGTGATTTGATAGAAATGGCAGAGCTATTTTCATTAATCTTCTTCATCCTGATTTTAAATTTAGGCGGCTGCTGTGACACTTATTTCTCCTGCAACCTGCAGAGAGTTCCTCATTTAATCCTTGCTGAGTTTACCATCAGGTGCTGTATTTTTGCTAGACAGTACTGTCTTTAGGGAGTTCATTGATGTCCGAGCAGAATGCATGCCAACAGATTGTGAAATATAATTTGTAATACAAAAAAAGCCAGGAGGTGAAAGTTGTATTTTGGTGCAGAGATTTTTTTAGGCCTTTGTTTATTGTGCATTCTGTAGTAACTAATTCCTCCAGGACAGTTTATGTCTAGATTTGTCCAGCTTCAGTGGGAGCGTGTTGAGTGAGCATGGAACGGAGTGCACGACACACAAGATCTAATCTAGCAATGGCATGTGTGGAAGCAAAACTTTGCATTCATGCCTTGCCCCAGGGATTTCACTAGGGCTCTGCCTGGGCACCCAGTTCTGCCTACATGGAATAAATGGCAAATAGGAGTCATGTGTCTGAAAGCAGTGCAGAGCTGTCAGATGCTTGTTGTAGCCAGACTTTACTATTTGTATAAACGCTGTAAGCACTCCGTTGCAAAGCTTGGAAAACATTTTGCTCTGCCTTCTTTGTTTTGGTTTGATTTTATTTGCATGCATCATTTTACACGTGAAGAAATTAACCCAATGTAACCAACCAGATTCCACAGAAGGTAGAGTAGGGTTTTACAAGCATAATTTGTTTCCATGTATCCCATCTCTTCTGGAACATAATTTTACCAAAAAAACCCGATTTGAAACAGACACTGATTTGCTCATAACAAATGTAAAAAAAAAATAATCCAGATATCCACTGGTTTGTGAATGCAGTCTCATGTTATTGAAAGTGCACTAAGCTACAATGTTTACTCTAGGCAATTATTCTGAACACTGGGAAGTTGTTTTACATACAGATATTAATCTGGCTTCAGAACAAGCAAATATTGGGAGATGAACTTGCTCATACTTTCATTGCTACTCAGGTGAAGTATTTTAGACACTGAGGTACAAAATTGCTTTTGATGTTGGCTTGTTTTTCTGTATAACTTTGGGATAATAAGTATGGAGAAAGGATACGTTCATTATTAACTTCCTAGAGACTGGCCATCTGATTTATGCCTTCAAAGTATCTCCGTTTAATCTGCCAAAACTGATTTTAAACTTCATTTGTCTTCTGGTTTTGGCAGCACTTTTTACCTTGAATTCAACTGTTTGACATGCATTGTACCAGAGTCGCATTTTAAAAACATTTACAGTACATTGCAAAAAAAGGTTCCATTTGGTACATCTGCTTTCAATATTATGCATCTCTAAAAGTGAAAACAATTTGAGAGTTGGCATTGGGAATGTTCTTGTTGTAGCTGTGAGCACAGCATTTAGGTAACTTTTATAAGAACAGAGTAATAATTATAGAAAATGAATTGTCACTGAATAAAATTCTCCTGTGATTATCACCAATTACAGTTAGCAGCTCCTGTGGCCTACTGATTAGATGCAGAACATGGTTTCTCCAAACTGAAAGATAAGCCATTTGTCAAAAGATTTTTTTAAAAATTACTTTCAGAGACTGCATTCCTGACCGTGTGGCAGGAACAGCCCCCTCAGACTTAGCACAGACACCTCACAGTGTAGGCTACCTCCTCCTGGAGAAGAGCTGCATCTCTGGAGCTGATAAAACTCTTCCCGCTCTCCCTTCACCACAAAGGAGCAGAACCTCAACTCTGGGCTTCTCTCCAGACTCTGCCTTTCAGGCACTGACCACTGCTCCTTCCCTGACTCTGAGCCACAGAGTTGGCGTAGTGGGAAAAGAGTGCATTGCAGGCAGAGGGCTGATAGAGTAAGAAGGAGCAAGGTACCAGGCAGCAAGTTGTAGCTCTGCCAGGGTTGTAAGAGAGAAATCTCCAGGTAAACATACAGCTCAGGGTTCCCCTGTAGTCCCCGTGTTTTTTAATCATAGCTGCATAGGCTTATTTTTATCAGGAGAACAGCCTTTCCTCATCCTGCATTTTTTCATCCCTACTGTCACTGTGTATTAGTTTTTTCCTAGAGTGGATGACTATCAGTAGGGGAATATTACATGAGTAAAGATCAGACAAGAGGATGTATTTGCATTAGAAACACAGGATGATGGGGAGCTGGATGGACCTGCTGGCAGTGTGGGTAGATCAGAAAGGCATTGTCTTAGGAATATTCTGCAGAAAGACCTGGAAGTGAAGCGACGGCTGAGAGATCAAAGTCAGAGATGAAGCCTGTGTTAGGAAGACCTTGTGGTAGGGGCTGTTCAAACTAAGATTGAGAGGAAGAAGCAGACTGAAGGTGCAGCGATCTGGTTTTTAGCTGTATGGAGCTACCTTTGATGACTTATCATCCATGAAGCAATGGCAGAGACTGAATTTTAAAGTGGTGTTAGGCAGACAATAGTCATCAGAGGCAGTATGGTTATGTTTGGGTTTGTAATTGAGATTACCACTGCGAAGGTGAAGAGGGAGGAGAGAAACAGAGATAGGACTAAGCTCTTTGAAATTGGGGCCATGAACAGGATCCATCCTCTGGACAGCTCACTGGAGTAGCTACTTCTCCCAGTGCTTCATAGGGATTGGTGATGATTCCCACTGGTTAGAACAAAATAACCTGGTGTTCATGTGTTCACTCACCAGTTCAGAGAAGTCTGCTGGGGACTGACACTCTTAGCTTGCATTCTCCTTGGACCTGCCTAGCGTGGCATTGCGGGATTATTGCCTTCATTCTCATCAGTGTAAGGAAGGATTTAAGCAGTTTCATTTTTTTCTGTACGTGCCTGATGCTGAGCCTGGGGTTTTTATTCTTTCAATTATACTCTGTAGAACTTGGAATGCTTAACAGAGCCAGGCACAGGCAGTGCATAGGGATGAGAGCACTGGAATAGAAAAATAAACAGCGGAAACCCACAGCTGAACTACCAGATGCTGGGGCTTGTCAAGAGTTTTTTATAAGAACACAAGGACTCTGACTGGGGTCATTATCCCTACCAGCCACTTGTCAGCATTGTCCCTCTTTTTTTTTTTTTCCTTTCTCCTTTTTGTTCCCTTCTATCTCCACTCCTCCATATAAAATGTCCCTATCCAACTGTGACTGAAACAACTGATTAGCTACTCCTTCCATGGAGGAGAGGACCCACAATGCCCACACAAGAGTGTGCAGGCCACCATGTCACCTCTGAAGACATTGCTGTGACACAGGGCTTGCCTTAGACTATAGGGGAGCAGAGGGAGACAGGTCACCAGATGATAGAATGTTTAGGAGGGACTTGTTTTCCTTCTTTACTAAAAGCACAGATGTGAAAATGTGAAGGGTTCCCTTTGCTCTGAGCATGGGTTGCAGGGGCAGAACATAGTATATGTGTGTGTGTGTCAGCTCTCTCCCTGCCTCTTCTCATGGTTTCACCCTTCCTTGCTTTCTCTCCTACCAACCCTTAACTGCTGGTCTTTATTACCACAGCCTAAGCCCAGCATTGCTGTTGTCTCTACTGCAAGTCAAGAGATTTGACATGCTGTGTTTGGCCCCTGATGCAGACAAAAGATGTAGAAACCTTAAGCGACAGTTGTGCCAAGGCCACTGCTGCTGTCCTGAGCGGCACTGGCTCATCATTCCTTTGTGCTCTGCTGCTTGTATCCGTCAGTCTCTTCGGTTGTGAACATCCTGGGGCAGGAGTCATATTTTTGGTCATTCCTGTGCAGAATAAACTGCAATGGCATTATAATTCTTTGTGCTTTGGCGATATCAATAAAAAATAGCAGGACATGCTGCAGAACTGCACAGGTGTTACTGCATATACAAAGAATGGTCTCTTCTCCAATGCCGGGGGGAAGGAGGGCATAAGGTTCCCTCACAGCTCTGCCATGTCTCTGTGTTTTAGACAAACACTACCTGTGTTTCCGAAGTAAAAGCCAGGGATAGCTCCTTTGTCGTGGCTGTACCTCGGTTAGGTTGGTGTGAGGAAAGAGGCCATCGATGACCCTGAGTAGACCATGGTAATTCTGATGCTCTGGTCTCTGCTGGATGGATGTTCCTTAGGGAAGAAAGTTATGACATATCAATGGGCGTTAAAGGGAAAGAAAAACCAGAGTGGGGCAGAACATGTGCCTGATAGTGACTGCAGTGCGTAGCAGTCTGAGCATCAAGGGTCTGAGTCCAGAAGGAAGGTCAAAAGAGATTCCTACCAAAGCCAGTAATTGCTTTCTTTTTTAGCTTGTTTATTTTCTATGCAGTTAGCAAAACGTGACTCTTCATTATGTGTGGTGTAACCAGTCATTAGCTGTATATACATGGCTGGGGTTCAGTTACACAGAAACAAGATACTTTGCTTTTCCACACTGATTGAAAAGAGGAAAAGCACTGACATACAGGAGATGTAGATCTGCACTTTGGGAAGCCACTCGTGCTTCTGCAGGACTAATTGTTGCAACATATGGTGTTTCTGTAGAGCTTAGTGCGTTTTTAAGCTTATCCACTGAGTAAGCACCTGTGGCTGACAGCGCAGCACCTAACATCTGGGATTACCTTTGAATCAGGCTCCAGGCAGTTTTGCCAGCCTAGCCCTGGACCCAGGCTAATACAGACTCTGGAGGACAGGCTTCCTTACTGGAGAGTGGGAAACCTCTCCAGTTGTTACTCTGCAGTGTGAGGACTTGTTAGCTCAAGTCATACCAGCTTAGAGTTCCCTGCAGCATGCTCTGAGGTGGCTAAGCTTTGCTGTCACTAGTCCCTTCTTTCCTTCCTTCGCTTTTTTGGAAAACTGCTGCTAATGATTTACAGTGCAAATAATGCATGGTACTTGCTTCTGTCGTATCACAAGTAGTGATTTTGGAGCTGTGCTGCTCTCAGCTTTTCCCTCTTGCTGGCTGCCAGGATCCATGCAAATCGAGGGCTATAACAAGAAGGAAAAATTCCTTGTTTTTTTCTTTTTGGGAACTTCCAGAGGTTGCTTTCCTCCCACTTCATCTCAGATAATTTCTTAGCGTGCTCAAGATCACATGGATTTCTGCCAGGTAGATACGGATTTTTGTGAGCCATACTCTGTTGGCAATCATTTTAGCTCTAAAAGGCCATGGCTTAGCGTGAGGCTCGGATGACACACATGTTCAGCTTCCAGCTCCCTTATTTTTTAAATGGCTTCAGTTACTCCCTCTCTGCTGTCTTTTGCAACCAGCCATAGGGTTTAGATGTATTCTGTAGAACTTGTGCTAAACCAAACAAGGCAAACCTAAGAAAGGCTTAATTAAAACAACAGAAATCTCACCCTCACAGACTCTATTGCTGGAGCCTTTTTTTGCATGTAAACAAAAAATTCAAATGGCTGATTTTCCCCCCTCAGTTTTGTAAGTGGTTACTGAGCTTCTGCAGTTGCTACATTCCTTAAAAAGTTGTTCTTTCTTTTTTGGTCACACACTGGGGGATTCCATTGTTTTCAGTGGTGCCTATTGAGTTAGGCCCATCGACAGCAGAACTCATTCTGGGTCATTAAGTTAGGAGACACAGTAGTATAATTTGATGACTTTATTCTATTTCTTAGCAAAGACTTGTATTAAAATCACGCACACACAAAACCAGAATAACCATCCTTCTCCCTTCCCCCAGACTCAAGAGTGTTAAAGGACCCAGCCAGGCAGCCTCAGGTAAAGCACTGAGAATTTGCTAGCTCAACAAGAGTTCCTGTTCCAGTGCTACAGCAGAATAATAATAAAATAATAATAAAAAAATAACTGGAGAGCCATGTTTAGGCATATATCAGGAGAAGCAGCAAAACAACATTGCTGTCTTATGTTATTAATGATTCTAGTACTCTACTGCTCTAGTGTTGACAATTTAACAAGGTTCCTTGGAAAAAACTGGCTGTGTTTAAGAGAAGATTCACACAAATGCTTCATGATCTGGAGAATATACTATACCCTGAAAAAATGAAGAAAGCCAGTTAGTCACTGAAGAAGAGGCAGGAACAAAGTCTGAAGTTAACTACAGAGGGAGAAAGTACTAGGTATGTCTTACATTTTAATCTAGCACAAAAAGACATAATGAGACCCAATGCCTGGAAACTGAAGTCAAAGAAGTTCAAACTGTATAAAATTCATGCTGGGAACCATGGAACAAACTGCCGTAGAAGCAATTCTCCGCCATTTAAAGATTCCACTTCGAGATTTAATGTCTTTCTAAAAGATACACTCTAGATCCAAGTTTATGGTTAAAACTAGATGCAGATATTTCACAGGAAGTACAACGCACCAAGCACACTGGCATTCTTTCTGGGTTCAGCCTGTGAACTGTCATCTTTGGAAGTTGCTCTCAATTCCTGTGCTATGCCTGCTGTTCACATACTCGGTCACTGCACGGTAGGCTCTCTGTTCCCCACTTAGAAGTAGTTCTTACAGAGCATGTTTCTGGCTCTTTGGTCCTGACATTGAGGGAGCCTTGCACCCCTTTTGACCATGCTTTACCTGCTATGGGAACATTTTCATCTCCACAGCCCTTAACCTGGCACTAGAGTCACTTAAAAATGCACATTCCAGGTATAAATCCTCATCTCTCATTATCAAGGTTAGTGGCGTGCCAAGTTGATGGCAAAGAGGAAAGAAACGGGATGGCTGCCCAGAGTTATAACAAGCTAGACTTTCTCAGTCTGAGGCCCTCAAATGTAGTCTAAGTAGAAGATGATCATTCTGTCTGTGACTCTCTGCTCAGTTTGGTTAGTCAACAGTATTTACGGAGTAGCTGGCCACAGTATTGGTATCTTTAATCGAGCACTGGAAGTTTTTATTAAAACGGAGAAGTTACAATTCATCCCTCCAGTGTGCATCTTTAGATACTCAGTTCCGGAAGACTTCATAGGTCTGATCTTGCACCTTCTAGTTTGGTAGTACTGTTACTTTGCCGGCAATGGCAGTGACTCCTGAAAGACAACCAGATGAGAACAGAACTAGACCTGGAGACAATATGATAAATTAATTACTCTCAGTTTCACTCGATCAATTAAATCAGCGTGTTAGAATGATTTCATGCCCTTCATGTATTCTTGATGATGGGGTTGGTCAACAGGAAAAGTGCTTTAAATCTGAAGAGTCAGGCCCAATTAGACTTTTGAGAATGTCATGATACTGGAATTTGGACAATGTGCAAGTATGTTTGAGAGTTTTTGTTTAGTGTTTTATGCTGCTAGTTGAATTCTGGAGTGATTGGACCTTGGTGGAGGCAACCTTTACCTCTGCATGGATTCATCTGGTAGGTTCTATACTGAGATTTCCAGGCATTTTTCAGAGGACAGTTTAATGCAACAGGAAGAACCAACAGGAAAATAGAGTCATACCAAAGGTTCATTAACCTCATTATTCTGTGTCTTATCCAGGAAAAAAAGATAAAATAATGCAGATGAGATTTAGCTGCTGGGTCTGACTGCCTTTGTGCTGCATCATTGCTGGCTTACGGTGAAGGAAGCGTGTACCTGCTACTATCTGCAAAGAACAGGATCTGATAGTGTAAAATATGGAGAAAAAAAAGAAGATAGCATAAAGTACAGAAAAAGGTCTGCTAGACAGAGTTCAGAAGAGAGGCAGAGAGAAGAGATCAGAGCTCTGGAAAACATGATTTCTAAGAAAAAAACTGAAATAATGAGGGCTGTGTAACACTGGCAAGAGAAGACGAGTGGAGTCAGCCTTCAAAGACATAAAAGGTTGCTGTGAAGGGCAAGAGAACAGACTCTTCTTCATGTCCAGTTTGGACAGGACAATATGTAACAGGCTAAATTGTGCTGAGGGGGCTTTAAGTTAGACATTAAGAAACAAATTCTAAGTAAAGTGAAACAACTGAATAGGTTGCTGGGAATGCTGGGGAATTGCTGGAGGCTGTAAAGGATAGAGAGCCTCTTACCCTGTCCAACAGTCTGCTAAAAAAACCCAACAGCCAAACAGGTGCTGGTGAGGGTGGCATGGTTATCACCAGAAACTGCCTTTCTGAAGAGATTCTGAAGAGTCAAGGTGTTTAGTCTTCCTTGTTGTTGTCTGAAACTGCCCCATTTTGGATAGAAACCTGAACTAGTTATATTTAAATCATAGAGCCGAGTTTTTCTTTGTACTGTGTTACATGGCATATAGATATTTATTGCAGCAATAACTGATGTGTCTGATGCTGTCCTTCAGTAGACTGTTCTTACTTGTGATAACACTAAGGTGTATGTTTAACATACACTGCATATATCTACAGTCCTAAGACTGCAGTTACAGACAGCTGCCATTCTCAGACTTGTGTAAAATTAGGGAGAAGTGCACTCTGTTGTGGAGAGCCTGCAAGAGGCCTGTTCACTGGCAATGAGTGCAGAAGGGTAAATTCTACTTAAATAGAATTAGTCCCAAGCATAGTTCTGGTAAAATAGAAAACGTCATTGCAAATCATTTGGTGTTAAATGTATTTCAAATCAAACCTTGAAATAATGCCAAAATCCTGGCAGAAAGAAATGTCAAACAATAGCAAATGAAAAGTAGCAGGGACAGGCTGTTGCTCTTTACAGCATGTATTGGGGAAAATGTTTGTTTGTCTTGAATTTTCTTTCTGGCAGTGCTAATTCTAAGCTGCAAAGAAGCCATTACTGTATTAGGTATCAAGTGTTAAATGCTCAAGGAGAGTAGGTGAAATGGTTGCCTGTTTGTGGTAGCAATTCGAGTTTTCATTGTAAAAACTATTTTACGCGAGAGCACAAAGAGATTGATAGGGTATGTAGGTTACTTGGTAAGGATCTGCAGTGAGCCTCAATGGAGGTTGTGTATGTGAAGATGTTTCCTTTTTAGTAAGAGAATGGAGAAACCAATGCAAGTTGTCTTAGGAGAATGTGTAGTCAAAAGCCAAATGCTTTTTCATTGTAGTTTTTCATCACTCTGAAAGAACCAGGAAAAAATGTCATGAAGAAGCTCCTATAACAAGTGAGCTTAGAGTGAAGATAACCGTAGAGAGAAGAGACTCCTGAAGCCTCTCGTAGGAAAGGAGCTTAATTTGCACTTTATGGTGGGCCAGTAGATGGAAGGCAACCCATAGCTGGAAGCTGATGTGCAGTGCAGGTTTACTTGCTCCCCTCCGTTGTCTTCCCTTTACATGTTGGAGCATTCCCATCACATAGCAACATGGAAAGTTATTTCTAGAATCCCAGTGCATTTTGATTCCTATAATCAGTCATTTTCTGTCTCCTGTGACTATGAGTAGACTATTTTCCAAATATGTACATCAGAATTAGGTCCTTACAACTAGGTGTCGTGCATCTGCATCCCACCAGATCTCCTCCTCCATCTAGCTTGCATTGAACAAAATGCTTTTTAGTTATCTGTTTCCTCCTTCAAAGTTTACCATTTCTGCATAACATGTGTGATTCTGCCTTTGTAGCATTTAGCTTCTGTGGCTTTTACTGACTTTTACTGACACCTCTAGGCTTCTGAATCTTTGAGCCCAACATTGTGATGAAAATAATTTTTCTTGTGCTCTATTGAGTGGTGAGTTTTTACTTTTTAATCTATATAGAGTACTGCTGAGCCAGGCAGACGTAAAATTCCTTCTTGGGACATACAAGACACATGCAAGGTGCCATATGGCAAAACCCCAGCTTTCACTCCCTGCACATCCTTGTGTTTCAAATGTTTGGGAGAGCATATACCCCTGTGGAGTCTTTACATGGTCTGCTGGCTCGAACGTCCATAGAAAAGAGAGACTAAATGGACTAAATAAAATATAGGGGAGTGGAGATCTGGGAGTTTAAAAGTTCAGGGTTTAATAAGTAAATGGGAAAGCAATGACCCACATACAGTTCATAGTAGGCATGCTCTGGCTATTAGTGAATTAAATGGCTTAGAGGAAAACAGCAGAAGGAATAGATTTTCTAAGACTGTGCACGTATGGAAAGCTCCTGTCTTCTCAATGGAGTGATATAATCAATGACGGAAACATGTTTACAATAGGAACAATTCAAGTACCCTCATCACAAAATGTGTGAACTTCTGTCTTGAAAGAGTCACTCTGGAGTTCTTTTAACCTACAGGCCCCGTCTAACTACAGGCTGCTGTGAAAACCCTGGTGGTGTCCATTTAGAGCAACAAAAAAGACAAACCAAAGGGGACAAGGGCAGGTGAGTGTATACATAACCCTAAATGGTGTAGAATTGTCTTATGCCTTACACCAATATGCACAATGGCATTTATTCAGCATGTGTGGATTGATTTGTCCTGGTTCAGGTGGTCTCTGGGAGCACAGATCAATCTCACATGTGAGAGCAGGGAGTTTAGACCAGACAAACTGACAGCAGCTTCTGTGTTATGTGTGTTGCTCACATTGAAAAATACAGTTGTCTGGTACCCAGACAGTGTGACCAACTTCAGCTAGGGCTCAAACGTGTGCATCTAAATTGTACAATGCATTTAGTAGAGGCAGCTTTGTACAGCGTGGCAGCAGTCTTGCATTTATGGCATCCTGGAATGTGTGCTGGAAAGTGAGGCACACGTTGGAGAGGGTTAAAGATGGCGGTGGAAGAGAGGGTTTCAAACTGAGCTTAGAAATGAAAGGGAAATGGAGATGAGTAGAGAAATAGGAGAGTGGGGCCAATGGCTGTATTTGTGTCTCCTTTGAATGTGTTCACTCATAAGGTGGCAGAGGCACCTCTACTCTCCTGTGTTTGGCAGGACAAGGAGAATCATAATGATATATCCCACCTATCAGAAATACCGAGAATTAAACCTATTCTAAACACAGTCTTCAAAAAAAAAAGAAAAAGAAATACATCAAATTTCATTACATTGAGCTTATATTCTCCAAGTGCCCGTTAGGAGGGTTTTAGGATTTCCTTTTAATTAAAATAATGTTTGTTGAGCTTAATATTTTCCTAAAACATTTATTTTAATGTCTTTTCCCCCTGTTACTAAAATCCAAGCAGTGAGGAAGGATAACCAACCACAAAAAAGGCCAGATGTGCTGAGAACAATATTTTTCAGATTGCCTGGCAACAGGCAAAAGGTGGTTCCAAGCTGAGGAGACTCTGTAACAATGAATGTAGTGACAAGACCTGTGTTTCGTCAGGCTGCAAAAGGTTTTGTCCTAATTGCCACAGAACAGGGCAACAGTCATTTTCAGTTGGCTTTCAGCTCCGTTTGGTGGCGTAATTTAGAGGTTTGAGATCCAAATAGGAAGCCAAGAATGTTGGGTTTCAAACCTGAGTGTAGCGAAAGACTCCTGTGATAGCAGACAGTTATTTTATTTCTCTGACAATCGATTCCCTGTTGCCTAAAATGGTTATATTCGTAGACATCTAGAGTCTAACTCAGACCGTCAACTAAGGCTGTGAAGTCACTGGAACCGAAGCACATGGCATGTGTTTTACTGAATCTCGGCCATACTCGCTAACTTCAACTAGTGTTGGGAAGGTCTCTGCTGCAAAACTAGACTGCATGACATTGCAAGCCATTGTAGCAGTGAAGGATGTAGTGTATTGTTACTGTGTTCTTTGCCTGCGTGTTGGATTCCAAGATTACCTTTAAAATATCATGAAAAAGTCAAATATGGGAACCATATCTATCCACATGCTTGAAGGTGAAAAGGTCACAAATCTCTAAGCTACTGAAATGTTTTAAAATTGGTTTAAGCTTGACTGATATAAAATTAGCCATGCTTTTTTATTCAGTAATGCCAACCCTACTCATTCAGTCTTCTAAAATACTGTGTGTAGTCTGCAAAAAGAAATTCCACAGAACAGAAATAAAATGCAATCCAAATAACTTGTTTTAAAAATAAATTGAACATGAAATAACAAATATAGATGTAGCCAACACTTAGGGCCCAGAATTTACTAGAAAGACACACATGGGTTATATTTATCTTTCACAAGTTTTTAAGGTTGATACTCAACAATTTATTTCACTAGCTGGGTTGTTTTAGTTTACAAGAATTTTCTTAGCCCTTCTGTCTTCACTCATACATCAATGTGAAAGTAAAGAAATAAGTATTTCTGTTACAGGATTTTAAAGGATAGTTCAAAAAACCTTGGAGGAGAGAGATCCTTCTTTTTTACTGTGATCTTACTGAATGCTGTTGGATTTCACCCTAATCTTGTATAAGTTTATATCACTTGTATCTATTTTCAAAAAGGCAGACGATATGCCACCTGTGTTTGGATACACAAGTGTAGGACAGTTTGGGTCTTGACTTCACTCTCAATATACAGTACAGTCTGCTCCGTAATAAAGAATCCTTTGGCTCTCACTTACTATGTTTTTATTAAGATAGTGTACAAGCATAAAAAAAAAAAGAAGCCAAGTCTCTACCAGCTGTCTGAAACAGGCCTTAAAATGTGAACAGGTTGTAACTGATACAGAGATCTAGGGTGAACCTGGAATGTGCTGTGAGCTGCTTTGTTCATCTTTTGAGATATGAACTCTTAAATGCAGCAGTGAAAATTTAGTGCTGCTTTTGTTAACCACTTCAGTCCTTAGGTAAGGACAAACAGCAACAAAAGAGAGCCGTAGATCTCTGTTGACACTTTGGAGAAAGAATTGTTGCCTTCCTTTGCCAGTCTAAATTAGCCAAATGAGCTGTGCGTGACATGGTCATATTGAAGGTCACTCTGTTTGACCATGGGCTGCCATTGGGCTTGAAGAACTGCACAATTATATTTGAACATTTTTAGTCACTTTTCTGTATAACGTTGACTTTGTTTGATAGTCACTATCTATGTAATTGTTTCCTCAGCATGATGTTCAGATCCTGCATTTACTAACTGTGCATCACAGAAGACCCATGCAATTAATGGAACAAGGGAGGAATTCTGCACCTTAGTGTACTGCTCTGAGGCTATTTATTCAGCAAAGGTCTCTTAAAGTGCAGAACTCACCTCTTTGGTGAGACGACCAAATGTCTAGAGGTTTGTTGTCTACCAGATGGTGCAAATAACTGCAAAGAGGTAAAGAAAAGATCCGAACATCCCCTCTTTTGGGTCTCCAGGCCAGGATCTGGAAGTCCGTGTTTGGGATATCTTGTTATGAGCTTGAAGGTCTAAGTGAAAATAACAGTATTACATTTGAGTAAAGTTTGCTTGAGGCTGTAATGTCATACATGTCTAATCACACTAGAGTACTTCTAAAGTGTTTTTACTGCTCTTAAGCTGTGTCCATAATAGAAAAACTAATACCCAAACTCATATCTCTTCTAATAGTGGTTCACTGAAACTAAAGAAGAAACTGTGATTTTTCACAAGGCATAGGAAATCTGTCTACATGATAACACAGTTGGACTTGCCTTGTAGGAGGTGTAAGAACAACTATAGTATCTATTTACTGGCCTTTATGCTACTTTTCTGTCCCTCAGGCTTGGTGGTGTAGGATTAAGGCAAGCCTTCCCATTCACCATAGAGCATGGCTTGACAGGCATAAAAATAACTTTGGGGAAGTGTTGATTTTGTTGTTGAAAATGTCAAAAATGCTGCATACTCATGAATAATTTTGAAGATTCTGTGTTTTGAAGCATTCTGTTCCTCCATTAGAGCCTTCAAGCAGGCAGCACAGTGCTGTGCGTCTCTTGATGCTCTTTAATTACTGAATGTATAGGAGTCGTGGCAGTCAGTCCAGACAGTAATGGAGATTATTCGGCGCTAGTCACGTGGAATGGGTTGCTGAGTATGGGTACAGCACCTTCCCTATGATACACGGCTTTGCTGCGTTGGCACCTTTTGAGTTAATGATTTTCTCTCACTGGAGGGCTTTGATGGCTTCGTCCAGCGTGGATGATTTTCACTTGTTTGAGAAAATCTGGTACTATTTGGTCTTTCACTCATCTCACGTGACTCATCCAGCTGCCAGTAACAGCGTTCCATTTCTCAGTGTTGTGGTAAATTTTGGACATCGCATCCAAACAAAACCAAGAATGGCAAATTTTTTTAAAAAAAGAAGTGATTAAAGAGAATGAAGCAGCGAGGGAAAAAAAAAACACAAATGACCTAGTTTGGTCTTCGTGCAAAACCCACAATGCTCTGGGGATATCTAAGTATGTTAAGCAAGTATTTCAAATCTATCTCTATTTTGAATGTGACTCATTTCAATTATACATCGTTTCAGTTATTTGTTCATTGGCCTTAATTAGGTAAACTCCAAAGCACTGCAACATGTGCTTATTGTTGAATAATTACCCTTTTGGTAAGTCCTTGCTTTTATCTTCTTAGCCTTATTAGCTAATTTTATCAGTAAGGGTGAAGCCTTCCCGAATGGTAAACAAGATGATCGCCAGGGAAGAAAGCAAGCTCTTACCCTTTAGTAGGGTTGTTTTAAATGTTGATCTCATTGTTACACAGACAGGTTTCCCTTTGTGTGAGGAGATTTTCTGTTTTCCTCTAGGAAAATTTACCCCTAACAAGAAATGTCAGGCTGACTCTTCAGACCCTGACCAGTGTGAGCCATCCTTCCTGAGGTGTTTAGCATCAGCACAATCAGTAGAACCAATTTTCACATGACTTAATCTGGCATAAATCAAGAAAAAACTCCCCCAAAGTCTGTTACCCCAGAATGAAAGAAGCAAGATATCCAAAATTGAACTAACTTGATTACTCATATGGAAGGAATTGCCTAATTGCAGCCTTTGCACACTACTGTATCAACCTCTTCCGTTCCCTTCACAAGCATTTAAATGTAAAGATATAAATCAAAACTGCAGGACAGAAAAAGAGAAAGACAAAAGTTACCTTGATGGATTCTACGTCCATGAGATCCTTCTGGAAACTATTCTGCTTTTATTAGATTTACTCTCTGTAAGTTAGGATTATTTTTTTATATGGATTTATGAAATAGCTTGGTTCTACTGAAAGCAGAGTGAACCCTCTGGTATAAGGCAGGGAGCATGTGCTCTTTTCATCTGTTATTGGTAAGTTACAGTGTGTAGGTTAAAGGCCCCTTGATACCAGTGAAAGAGGAGATCTAGTTCCAGACATGGAAAATGCTTAAATCTTGTGTATGCCAGCCAGTGATATTAATATTGTATAAAACAGCCAGTTGTCAAAGGGCCAGATTCTGTTCTCAGTTACACTGGTGTAAACCAAACTTTTTTTCCTTTTTTTTTCAGAGGCAATGAATTTGCTTTCACACGTGCTTGAACATAGACTCTGGTCATCTGTGTTTGGAGACAATCTCTCAGCTCTTATTTTAGTTGCTGTGGGGGAAAGAAAAGTGAGCCGATGGTGTTGTTCCTTGTCCGTCATTGTTCCAACTCCCATGTGGTGGGCACATTTCAGAGGGCTTTGGTGCAAGTGCGACTTCATACAAGGCACTGTTGTGCAAGAAAGTTTTAGCTCTCGTTAATAAATCTGTAGTACTTTGTGAAGGCAAGTGTACGGTGGATTGGCTGAAACACACATGATTTCATGGGTTTAGCGTAAGTGTTCTGTTCCTTTGCAGGAAGAAAATGTGTTTTCTGATTTGACAGCTACAAGAGAAGATAATCATTTTTGACAGCGCAGGGATAATGTTCGTGTTATTTTAGGAAATCTCCATCTTCACACAAATAGATATCAGTGTGTGCTTAACTTTGGTGGAAGCTTTAAGTTTCTGTGTTTTGATAATACGATAAAATGGATAAAATGTATATTTAGAAAGCCCTAATGAATTTCATACTTGTATAATTTGGGGAATGAAAGAAGGTGTTTTTATTACAGGTCCACTGTAAATCTTAAACATTTTAAAAGGAGGGAAGATACATCTTGAATATATTCCAGGTAACATTGCTGATGGAAAAAGTGAGGAACTGTGAATTGAGTATGGTAGATGTGCCTGATTTACCAACTTCTCTTGGTTGTGTAGCCTTTAAAAGTGTGTAGAACTTATTTCACCAGTGTTCAGCGGTGTATTTAGATACCCTTTAAATGCGATTCATGTATCCAAATTAACAACCGCAAGTCTTGCTAAGGTAGATATTACCCCTGAGTGAGTTAAATTATGATGGGATAAAGCCAAAATAGGAGTGGAATAAAACCTGATGGAGCTGTGGACTCGAGAGGATATAATGATCATTTGTGTGATAATTAGAAGGCGGGCAGAGCTAATGGTCACAAACCCTACTATAAGCTGAAAGGCATCCAAAATGATCTTAAATGCCTGGTTCCAAAACCACGGAATACACCTGACTGCCCTACACAGGCCAGAAGGCGCCACCTTTCCATACAGCTTCTTAGTCTCTTCAGAGTCATTCACATCGCAGAGCATCAGTGACTTCAGTGAAGTCTGAATATAAATCTGAAATAACTAGAACATATGTATTAATTACCATGAAGAAGGCTAATGGCTCATTTTGTATAGATTAAGTACAAATCAGTTTCTCGTAGAAATTTCACGTATCATTCCTAAAAATGTTACCAGAGCTTTTTGTTTATATAAAATAATGCTGGCCTGCACTTCCTAAAACTTATCACGTGCTTTGGTATTGTGATGGAGCTGGGTAGGAAAAACTCGCTATTGTTTTTCCAATTTTAAAGATTCTGACTTTTTTTAAAAAGAAATCAAATAAATAAATAGTCAAGAAATGTAATGTATCAGCCAAACACTGAAAGCTTTTCACTGGAAACAGGGAATTTTATTCTAGAAATGTCACAATAACGCCTCACGAGACTTGTAATTTGGGTGTCACATGTACCCACTCTTTTCTGTGGGTCTGGATGCTTGCCTGGACTATGTCTTCATCTGCCATGGTCTTCCCTATTACAATGGTGCTGTGGAGCCCAGCCAGGGGAGGAGAATGGACTTTTGTGCTGTGATCCTTTTCACAACTTCTCCAGTTACCAGAGACTTTTTCTGCCTTCCCCAGTCACCTGTTTCTTCTCATTTATACTCACCAAAAACCTGAATGTGATTCTCATTGCTTTCATAGCACTCATTGACTGTAATTATAGAGGACCACAGCAGCTCAGGCTCTCCCACTTGCCTTTCGTTAGCCATAGGGATAGCAGCTGTCCATAAGAGGAGACGGGGTCATGTGTGTTAGGGGTACCTTTGCTCTGAGGAGCTGTGCTGAAGTGGTAACTGACTCAGATGAGCTCTGTCTCTGATTGGAACTTCAAAAACAACATAACAAAACTGCAGTGATTGCAAAACCTCCCCACTACAATTTTACTTACCCTTGTATCATGAAAATATAATTAACTGTAAACTGCAATATCTGCTTAATTATGTAATATTATACCTATATAATATAGGCGTAATACTTATATAATATAGGTGTAAAAGTCAGTACAGACTGAGTGATGAATTGATCAAGAGCAGCCCTGTAGAGAATCACTTGGGGATACTGGTAGATGAAAAATTGGATAGAGGCTGGCAATGTGTGCTGGCAGCCCGGAAAGCCAACCACGTCCTTGGCTGCATCAAAAGAAGCAGGGTGAGGGAGGGGATTCTGCCCCTCTACTCAGTTCTTGTGAGACCCCTCTGCAGTCCTGTGTCCAGCTCTGGGGTCCTCAGTGCAGGAAAGACATGGAGCTGCTGGAGCAAGTCCAGAGGAGGCCACAAAGCTGATCAGAGGGCTAGAGCACCTCTGCTATGGAGACAGGCTGAGAGAATTGGGCTTGTTCAGCCTGGAGAGGAGAAGGCACCAGGGAGATCTTGTTGTGGCCTTTCAATATGTGAAGAGGACTTGTGAAAAAGATGAAGAAAGACCAATTCCAAACTGTTCTGTGATTCTATATCAGTATATAACTGGTCTGGATAATAACATAAATTATAGTGTTGAAATGATAGTTGTGCTGTCAGTGTCAGGTTCAGTGGGGGTTTCAGTAGGAAGACCAGACCTGAGAGCAGTGTAATTTGTGATGAGGATGTTTGTAAGTCCTTTGGCTACTCAGAGGGATTAATTTTGCTCAACTGCAGCTGTCTAAAAGTCAGGTGCTCAGTTTACGTTGCTTATTTAAGTGCCTTCTATAGTCAAAGGGGAGAGGAAAGCATGTCCTGAAGTTGCATGAGCCCATCTTAGACACCCCTTTTGATATGGCTGAACAACATAAGCATTGCCTGGTTAAAACTCGTAGACAGCAAAAGTATGGTGAGATGAATAGTAAGGGAAAAACCTTGATGCTTGTGAGAATCAGTGATTTGCAGGAAATTGAGCATAGGCTTTATCTTTTCTGTCACTTTGACTGAAGAATTCATTTTCTTCCTCAGTGTGCAGCACTCAATGCCTTCACAGAGAATGGACTAACTGCAGAACTGTCAGCCTCTGTAGTACCCATCACCATGAGGTACAAGGGTGAAGGAATTACTTTCTGGACTCTGTATGAAATCTATAGAAATGTGCTTGCCATTACTATCGGACACTATTAACATTTTGTCTCTATGGAAAAAAAAACCAGATGAAAGGGAGATCTCGTGTTTTAAAAGCATGATTCATATACAATAGTGAAAATGATGATAATTGGCTCTTTACCTAGCCTCTGAAAGCTAAACTTCTTACAAATACTTTATCTGTGAGTATTTGATTAGTTCACTAAAAGGAAAAATCCCAACGAATATGCTTTGAATTAAATGGAATTGCTAGTCTTTGACCAATGCCATCTAAATTCTCAATTTCTCCTTTGTCCTCTCTTTTTATATTTCTGAAGAATATTCCTATAGTTCTAGTCTGTTTTTCCAAGTCTGATGAAATTTAATATTCACCAGAGCAGAATATATTATTATTAGCATTAGCATTTATAATAATAGCTTACTTGGAAAATACAGTTAAATGTATACATTGAAACAAATTGTTTCACTATTTCACACTGTTGACCTGACAGTAAAGTAGAAACATGCCCATCTAAAGTCATAATCATAGAGATAATTGTCTGCAAAGAAAAACTTGACTTACGTCACTGTTTTCAGAGAGCTCCTCTCCCTGAAAAATAAAGGGGCTCTGAAGCATCCCTCTCCAAAATCTAATACAGGCAAGGCTCTACCATAAAAATACACAGAAGGAAGGCAAGCTATCAGACTAAGTTTTTTTGAGTTAGGTTATGAAGCGTAAAATAGCCACAAAACTTTAAAAGAGAAATAAACAACCATAATTCACAGATCCAAATTCCTTCGGAATTAATTTTTGCTTCCTTGTAAACTCTTTCTTTTCCACTGCCATGTTCTTTACAAGAATTGTACAAGGAGATCCAAAATTACCATACAAAATACGCAAATGAGCACACCAAGTAATGAGCATAGAGGGTTCTTAGTCAAAGGCTTATGCTTTTTTTTCTTTTTTTTTGACAGTGAACGGTGGCTACAATCATTGTAATTTGATTTCCGAGAAGAACATGATGGACATGGAGATGACAAGTAGCTCAGTACCTGTCTGCAGACAAGGTCTATTCATCCACACAGGAAACCCACTTATGCGAGACCACCCGCTGTCCTGTGAGAGACTGCTTCATGTTGGTCAGCTGAACTTGACACACTCAGATATAAGGTATCACTGCAAGTTTTATCGGTTGATGTACTTTGCTCTTCTGGAGCACTTCTTTGTTGGAACTATTTCCCAGTGGCAGCTGTGGGTGCTACATTTGGAAGAGTATTCTTGGCTTTTACTTCATTTTGGAAGTCATTTGGATGCTGATTTAACCACGCTGCTCATTTGCAGGTTCACATTGCAGGGACATGCACGTGTGCACAGACATCTGTCTGAGGCAGTGCCAGGAATAGTCACTGTACATGCAGCTGCATCCCCTGCATTGAAGCTTAAACACCGCTTCTCTGGGGGGGGGCTCTTCCAGCATGCTCAAAGTCAATGAGAGTTTTGCCGGGGGCTTAAGTAGAGTCAGACTTGCCTCCTCTGTACCTCCACCCCAATGCCATGTTGTTTCCAAATTGTAGCCTGGAAGGCAGGGATGATACTTACTCCCAAACCAATGCCTCCCATATGGCAATTTGGCATGGCACCATCAAACTTACAGGAAGCCAGTGCTACTTTTATTTCTACAGCATTTCCTTTAATGAAGTATTTTCAGTGTTCCCATACAGCCACATCCTTGATATTTGCTTTTAAGGTCGTAATGTGAAAATTTGGTCTCTGGTTTTGATATATACACTGTAGTTGGATATGCTATGAACAGAATCTCTATTTAAACATTTGCTATAAATTAATTATATGAAAACACAGAACTCCATTATTTTTTTTGTTGTTGTTACAAATTTAACATTACCAGATTTTAAACAAGTACCCTAAACAGACATCCATTGTGAATAGAAGCCTGCTACAAATTAAAATCTGTCCATCTATTTTAATTACACTGCTTTTTGGCAGGGGATACAATACGGAATAATCTTGACCTTTTTGAAGCGCTGTAGAAAAGAAAAACCTCAGTAAAGTTGCAGCCTTTATCTTAGATACTAGGAATAATCGGCACTCTATGCATGGAACTATCAAGCCCAAATTTCCATAGTCACAGCAAGAGGAAATATGGCCTATAGCTTGGTCTTGGAAATCTGGCTGTTTCTGATTTTATTATAGATAATTATGTCTTGTTTCCCCTTTTCCATTTACTGATGGGGTAAGAACATCTGTGTTTTCAGGAGGAGGAGGCACAGCAATATGGCAAGCAAGTGGAAAGAGCTGATTGTTTGTTTGTTTGAAAAGGACAAATAATATCCATGCCACATAGCTATCGCGACAAAGATTTGTGGATGATGTCACAGCTCGATGTAAGTCTGCTCCCTCCTAGCTTCTCTATGGCTCAGTGTGGGACTGGCAGTTATCAACCTTTTTTTATTCTGTCAGTGAGGACAATTATGAAACAAAGATAATTAGGGCGGGAGCAAACAAAAGGAGGAAGCGAGTACTCCGCTTAGATCTTTTTGAACCTTTTTGTGAAATCTATAATGAGGAAATGACAGATACCTGCATACCGGGCATCGCAGTACCCACCCTCAGAAATATGAACTCTTCCAGCCCCTACTTGGAAGAGGATTCCCAGAACAACATAAAGGATTGTCTGCTGGATAACATGAGAAGGTAGCAGGTGATAGGCCGGGTTCCCCTCCCTGTGCTTTGTAACATGGTATAAAGCCTTGAGGCTCTGCTGCTTCTAAGGGACAGTTTGGAATTGTTTGGAAAATATCATGAAGGACCCTTCCATTCCTTCATGAGTCGTTTTTGTGTCCCACTGGTCATCCTCTGCTTGTATGTCTACCTGGCTAATATTACTTCTGTCTGCATGGAATTTGCAAGGTAAAGCCAATGCCCAGCTCTCCTCTATGGACCTCGTAGACACAGTGTCTAATTTTGTCATCATGCTACTCATGAGACACCTGGTACAGAGCCAAAACCTCGGCATGTGAGAGAGGGCGGACAGCAGCTGGGACAATTTCTGTTCATGGTGTTTGTGATGCTAAAGGTTCTTGACAAGCAAGTAACAGAAAACATGGTCTTTCCCTGCAGGCCTGAAAACAGGAGAACATATCTGAGGTGGGGGGTGAATGCCCATCATGTTCCAGTGAAGTCAGTGGGAGCCAAGGGTGCTCTGTGTCTCCCCAGATTTCAGCCTTCATTAGAAAATAAATGAGATAAATAGGCCTGAAATGGACAGATATTGGAGCACACAGAAGTCAGGAAAAACTGTTTGGTTGTTCTGCCCAGCTCTAGTGACCAGCACAGAAATAGAGGGAAATAAAAATTCAAACAATCTCTCTGGGTTGAGCTTTGAACCACTCTGCATTTCTTGGATATGGAACATCCAAGGAAAACCCAAACAAACCAGAGAGCACCTCCCCCGGCAATCCAAAATCTCCCTCAGGATTTGGGGTTATGATTGGCTTTGTCCTTTTTTCCCTCAGTGCACTGCAACTTGTTTTTCCCTCAGTGCATGAAACTACCCTTCAGCTTCTCCCTGAATCACTTTCTCTCGGAAACTGTATTCTGGGGATAACTGCCTTAATCCAAGAATCACCTCTTCCTCCTGGCCCCTTTTCCCCACTCAGTTAACAGCTTTTAAGTTGCGCAACATAATTGCTGCTACATGCTATCTGTGAATGCAATGTGTGTGGCACTGGAAAAGTCCTAATACCTTCTTTATCACAGTTGGAGTCAGCACACAGCTAGTGTTGGCCTTTTGTCAAATAATCCATTATCAGACACAGCAAACCCGGCCACACTGTGCTCAGTGCTCGGCACCCGGGGAAGACACCAGAGAGTCAGTTACTGTTGTAGAGGGTCCCTGGATGTGCAGCAGAACAATCCCTTCCAGCTTCTTATAACTGTCAGTTATCACTGATTACACATTTACAGTGGCAATTGGAAGGCATGCATGTTTTGTAAATAATCTGGAGATTTCAGATACAGTTGTCTTTTCCTCTGAGGGCAGTTGGGAACTGCATTACTTCTGGCATGGTGCTACTGGCCTTGTGCTCTGGCTCCAATTACCACGTAAGGGAGACTCTTTGGAAACACTGCCTTAGTATCCTTAGAGAGGCTGCTGTTATTCTTCGAAGGCCTTACGCTCAGCTTTGATGTGCTTAAGAAGCAATTCTGTTGCCTCAGACTGTCCATCTCTGGTACATGGAGGGGGATTTGTGGGCTATGTTCTCCTGCTGACCCCACTCCTTTCCAGGGTTGCCCATCTGGAAGCCTCCCAGAGCTGCTCATGCTGCTCCACATGTCCACACTGTGCTCTTTACACTGTCCTGCTAGACTTGTCCCTCTCGTTCTCCTCCTGGCTGTTTGTTTCATATGTCCAGAGATCATGAAATCCTTATGGCCAGCGCTGCCTGTGTGTACCGTGTCTGGAATCTGATCCCTGGCTGTAACAAGAAGATGCCATTGCAGAAACAAATAGTCAATGAGTATAAGAGGAGCCACCCAGCAAGCTGAATGCCAGGCACCTCGTCTCTCTCTTGCATAAGTTTTGTTTGAATGCCTTGTCTGCCCCCATCCCCCAGGACTGCGAGGAACAAGTAAGGCTTTCCCTAGAAATGTGATGGCAAAATTCTGCCAGAAATACAGAAAGTTTGCTTTAATGCAACCTTCATATTAAGTACCCCAACACTCAAACACTGAGAAATTGAAAGAATGCCAGATTCTTCCAGCAGAGTTAACTAACACAGGGTATATAATGTATTTAAATATACAGGGCTACAGAGGAAACTGTAGCTCCCAGAAAGGACTTGCTTCTGATCTGCACAAACAGCCTGTGCTTATCATTATGTAGGCAGAGCTTAGATAAGACATGGCTGTGGCAACTGGAAGCATGAATTCTGTGCCTTCATCTCATCTGCTTTTGAAATAAGGTACTTCAACTTGCCTTTTGGTTCAAAACTCCCCTCTCTTGTGTGTCTCATACTCTGCACTGCAGCATCACCACAATACAGTCCTGACTCCAAGAAAGATCTTTTGCTGGAAATGCAGATTGATGTCGCTGCGAGTTTTGGAAACCTAATATTTCTTAGGACAGGGATGTTTGTATTCCTCCCTCAGGTACTTTGCACTGACTCCAGTTTGAAATCCTCACGCGGATTTCTGGCAAGAAGGGAGCTTTTACATAAAGCCTAATAATATGACACCAATTATCACAGACTAAAATGTTAGCTTTATGTGATGTAAGAAATGTGTTGTGTTTACTTAAGTCTGAGGCTTTGGGACCACTAAACTATGATACAAACTAAATTATTTAGAAGAGTTGTCGTGCAGAAGAAACTAAGTAATAGCAAATATTGTGCCTGGCATGGTATGCTGTAAAACCTTTCTCAGAATGAGTTTAAAACAGCACGCTTTCTACTGAGCAATGAGGCTACAAGCAAGCAGGTCAGGGTTTCCCAAATATGTGCAATAAAAGGTTTTTACATGTGCGTATGCCACGTATTTTTCAGACATATGGTTCTGTAAATGTTAAAAAATAACGTATGAATACTATTGGGTTTGTTGTGTTGGTTTGGGGTTTTTCTAAAATTTACCATTTGCAAAACCAGGTGCTTTAAGTTTACCCTGAGACCAACTGTGCAAACCTAAAGGGAGAAATTATAACTAATGGATTATGGAAACCTCTAAAATTTTAAGTGTAGTCTTTTTAAACTTCTGGTGGTCAATGCAAGATCTGATTGTTCTGTAGCAATGAATGGTGGGGAATTTCACTTCTCTCATGACCTTAAAGACTTTTTTATATCAAGCCTTACTGGCTGGAAACTTTGTCAGTAGTGAATGCAGTGTTGCCAGTTGTGTGCCTCAGACAGGTGTGATTTTTTTACAACCTTGATCTTATGGGAAGGAAGTATTTTTCAGGGTTTTTGCTGTTGTTTTGTTTGGTCTTGTTTTCTAATTGGTAGTTCTTTGAGAGCTGTTACCAAAGAAGTGTTAGAAGTCGCCCCAGTTCCTGTCTTAATGATAGTGGTGGATTAATGGAAATATAAAATCATCTGAGTCATAAAATAAATGCAGTTTATTCGGCAGCTTCACAGTTTAATGTATGTATACGTCCAAAATGCCCTATGCATATATGTTTCATTCTTTAAGATGTGTCAGATTTGTCCTAGCTGCAGTGTCACACACAAGTTGTCAAATGGCCAGGTTTTCTTCAGCCTTTGTGGTGCTAGCATCAAAAAAGCATAAAATTCATTTAAGTGGAACACATCAGCATAAGAGCCATGGAGCGCCTCTCTGGAGAGTTTATTAATTCAGGTACAGCTTTCCCGCACACAGATGTTAGTGTTTCCTCTTCTCGGTCTGGCACATCGCTACATGATGAAGCCATAGGTTCAACCCTACCATACTATAGGGATATGTGAGGAACACCCCCTGGTCCTGAGAAAAAACACACAGTGGGGTCATCCACAGTAAATGTTTATAGCCGAGATAAAGTGTTTTATTTTAAGGCATAAACCAGTTGGTAGCTGCTTGGAAGAAAATGTTAGGAGGAAGCGTTTCCTAAATGCAGTGTTCTTCTGAAATGTCTGTGTGGGATTTCTCAAGGTTCTGCTTCCTGAGTGATTTTGATTCAGCACACATCAAAAAAGATTAAAAATCACTTCTGCAGAACCATCTTCTTTTGATTTGGAGGTTCATGTAGACTTTAATATAAAAAATGGAAATGAGAGTACGTAGACTACCAGTTTAAGTCTACCAGTTGTGAACTTTTCTTAGTTATCTTTTGTAGACCTCTCTCTTACAAGTAACTACTCAAATGGTATCTCAGTCAACTCTGGACCACTGGTTGAAAACAAGCCTTTCTTTCTTTCTTTCTATGCCTTTTTTTCCCCACTGATCTTGCTCCTTTTTTAATTTAGCAAAGGAAAGCATCTCTCTGAGATGTAAGCAAAGCTCAGCTAGCCTTTTCTGATTCGTGTGAACAAGAATGCCAAGGCATTTCCCCAGTGTGCTCTGAGGAAAATGACGATATTTGAATAATTCAAAAATGCCCAAAGCTCTCAAACTTTGTTCTCAGCTATTGTTTTGCCCGATCTATTATGCATTGAAAACCTAGATTGTGATTGATGAACTGCTTGTAGCAGTGGAGGGGAGATTGTCTGTTCTGTGCGTAACCCACTGTGTAAAATTAATCCTGTGTAAAACGATGCTGCCTTTACAAGGGTTGTAGAGGAAACATTGCAGAATTTTTTGGTGTAATTGCTGTGTTAGACAGGCAACATTCAGCAGAGGGCAAGCACTTCCGTTCTCCAGGGCTTAACAAATGTTGTATCTTGTACAAAAATCATAAATCCTGTGGTAGTTAGTGATGCTTAACGAACACTGTATTACAGGTCACCCAGGTTTCAAGACTCAGTAGATTCTGCTGCTCCATGCCTAAATGGAAGTCACCCGGCTCAGCACATTAAACAAGAATGCCTGAGTGATTATAAGGTTCTGTCTGAGGCTTCCACACATAGGAGGATTACGGAGGGGATGGAGCTGAGAGCCTCCGGTAGTCTGCATCCTGAAATAGACCTAGTGAATAATAGCTTTACAAATTCACTTTCATCCTACTTGTTTAATAATGAACATAGCTCCTCCCTGGGTCCTTTGTCACTTGGCACCCCTCAGCACTCGACCAGGCTACAAACGAGCAACCTGAAGAAGAGATGCATCTCTGTTGTGCCGTCTTCAGCTGAAGGAATTGATATTACAGCTATCATCCGCACATCGCAGACGTCACTGGTCACCTGTGTGAATGGACTGCGAACTAATTCAGCTGGCATTTCCTCTCATCCTGTGGAGATCAGTCATCACAGTGCTCAAAAATCCTCTCGGCCCCAGTCTTGCTCTCAGCCTGGAAACTCTTGCAGTATTCCCTCCCCTCCAGCATGTCTTGTACCTATTTCCGCTGAATGTGACAGAGGTGACTGTGAGCAGATACAAATGCAGCAAGTCGAGGAGAATGGAAGCCTCAGCCTTATGATGAATGGTACTAGCATTCCTCATCAAAACACCTCGCACAGCACCCAGAAGGTGAGTTTCTTAAAACAAGAACCAGCTGACGATTATTCCTCCACTGCTGATCTTTTTCGACATCACCAGGGGCTGCCTCCCCCTTACCATTTACACCAGCAGCTAAGCCAGGCTCAAGGGACGCTGCCTCACTTACACACCTCTATGTCTCCAAAGTCCCTTCAGCCCAGCGACGGGGATGAACAGGACCTCAGCAGTGGCAAACAGGTCTGTCGGTGGATCGACTGCAGTGCTGCTTACGACCAACAAGACGAACTGGTCAGGCACATAGAAAAGACTCACATCGACCAGCGGAAAGGAGAGGACTTCACCTGCTTTTGGGCAGGCTGTGTCCGCCGATATAAACCCTTCAATGCTCGTTACAAACTGCTGATTCATATGAGGGTTCATTCTGGAGAAAAACCAAACAAGTGCATGGTAAGTCTGGAATATATTTGTTTGAACAGAAACATACTACTCTGCTCTCTTTCTTGCTCTCTCTTCAGTCTTATTCCAATATAATTGTTGTACTTTCCTGTAACTTAGTCTGCAGCAGGCTAAAGGGGAATTGAAGAAAAGCTTAATCTAGAAGGAAATGTTTGAGTAAGAAATACTGTAGTTCTTGGAAAAGGGATTCAGTTTCCTTATATGAGAGCTTAACTTTTAATACAGTGCTTTATTTTTTTTTAATATTCATTAAAGCATTAATAAAGTGATGATCAAAGCACACAGCAGTCATTTAACGTAAAACAAGTCACTGAGCCTCGGGTGACATTTTTAATCAAGAAACATAAAACATCTAATGAAATTCTTTTCATTCCTTCAGCTGAACAATAACCCGTACAGTTGTGAGTGCAAAAGTTTAAAATGGTAGTTTAGAAAAGAAGAGGAAACTTGTTAAGGGTTTTAAACAGTTAAAAGAATAAAAGGAATATCTTTAATTACATTTTCAAAGGTTGTTAGGGGCTTTTTTAATTTGCAAAACAGAGCTTTAAAAATAAGTAAAAACCATTGTTCTCTTCTGATCAAAAAGATGTAAACAACATCAGTGCTCTGAAAAGAGGATCTTGGGAATAACACCATCTCTGCATCTGCCCACCACGATGACAATATGGCCAAACTAAAATAAAAGTTAATGACTTCCATTAAGCTTTCCACATGTTTGAAACAACAATGATATAAGACCCTGACTGAAACAGATGAAGCAAAACAAGTTTGACATAAGCTTCCAAATTGAGCCGTGAAATTTGGAAAGTCTTATTTGTAATACCCACATGCACGCGCGTGTGCGTGCATGCACATACACACGCGCGCACACGCACAAATAAGTACAAACAAAGGGAATGGTTATGGCAGCAGGTTGCGGTTCTTGATAGACACAATTTTTGACTGTATGTCTATTTTATTGTTTTGATGAGAGAATGATATAATGGAAAATGCTTGTAAGGAAGTTAGATCAAGGCAAACTTTTCCATGACAAGCTGTAGCTTTCTATGGAGGAATAAGGCAGAATGTTTATATAAAAAGCTTACTTTTTTTCACTTGTTCAAGCAAAAGCTTGCTGGCCTGCAATGCTTATGGAAGGGAGAAGGATGAAAACAGCAGTATTCGAAATGTTTTACGGAGAAGACTATTCTCATCCTGATTTTACTTCCATTGGATAAATGAATAATGTTATCTTAATGTCTGCATTGTTCAGTGGGTATTCCCTAAAATAATACTGGAAACAATGCAGATATTTAGAGAACACTGTCAAACTGTCCAAGATAAAATGGAAACGCTCTAAGACTTCGTTATTTCTTTTTCCTTTGACAGAACTGACTTGTTTTTTTTAACAGAACTGGCTCAATAACAATTTGTAGAAGTAAAAAGGAATTTCACTTCCTATGAATATTTTTTTTTTGTTTTTGTCATAATTTATCAAAGGAGAATGCAAGTTAGTTGCCTCTTTCAAAAAAAACCTGTAAGCAAGCTGTGAAAGCATACTTACAGATTTTATTTTAGCCTACTTCTTGTTTTTAGTGTTTTTATCATCTGGAATGAGATCAGTCTTCTTCCCACTTTTATATTACACTTTCTAAAAGAAATACTTAAAACCTGAAACCCTGATTAGCTTTACTGTGATGCTGAAAGATTCAGTAGACTCCACGGGTGAGAGAACTTTTGTCTTTTTCTGCAAAATGCATATTTGACGGGTATTGTATAGCAGATTTCTAATGTTACATTCCCATTCCTACAGGAAACTGGATAAACCAGAGAGGTTAAATCATGTAATATCTCAGCAAATGCTAAAAATTTCCTCCTTTCAATTATGTTCATCTGCATTAAAGAACCAGCTTCTGATAACATCTCAAGCTTTAACATTGTGAATAGGTTGGAAAAACCTTTGCACTTGAAATTGCAGACAGCCTTCATGGCACATGTCTATAGCCTTGGCATGTAAGTACATCAGGATCTGTTTTATTTGAGCAGATATTGTAGTTGTTCCCATAAATGGAATGGCCCAATCAGAATTGGGAGCTTTACATTGCACAACTTGCATTTAACTCTTCTGTTCCCAGAATAAGACCCTTCCACTGTCAGCAGGGTTATTCATGTATTAAATGTTACAACCTGGAATCCTGTGTGGAGTAAAGCTGGATCCAAGTCAGCACATGAAAAATATGTTGTCTTTACAAATATAGTTTTCTACCCTGGAAAGACCTTGATCTAGCAGGGACAAGATCCAAAGCTGCAGCACGGCTCCTTAAATTTATTAATATCAAGTGGAGATTATTTGCCCAGTGAATTCCATTCCATTCCACTTTAAACAAGGGTTGCTGTGCAGTATTTCGTTGTGCGGTGATGTCATGTCATTTTAAATGATGGCTTTTCTTTTGATGTGGTAATAATTGTGCTGTTATTCCTACAAATTAAGAAGGCAATTCATTCTCTGGCTATAGAGGTTTGAGATTTTGTTTCGGTTTTGCTGTAGCCCTGATAAAGTAACTTTACATCTCTTGGTATTTGTATTGGAGATTTGCTTTCGCTGTTCACAATTACCCATTGTACTTTCTTTTTAAGCCTTTGATTTTGTTTCTCTGTGTAAGATTACTGGCTGACTAGGTATTGAACTGCTCAGGAGGAGCTAACAGTGAGCAGTACCCCACCCTCATACATAGAAGTACTTTTCCATGTAAAATTATTAATTTCTTATGACAGGCTTTGCTACTATGTACTGTAATAGACAAAGGAATTTTGGAATTCAAGCTACTTGAGAACAGGAAATACATGAGACATTTTGATTGAAAAGTAAATGGTTCACTAAAACTGCAGTTAATCCTTTTATTATCTTTCCAACAGCAGTTTCCACAATACTTTCATGAGGTAAGCTTCCTTCAGTCCAACTGTAACACTCTCATCGTTACAGCTGGTTTAAATTTAGCTAGCCTGCTTCTTTCCCTACTACAGACAGTTGACAGGCAAAACAGTATCTGGTGTAGAGAACTACTGATGTTTCGGGTCCATATTCTGCTCACTGTGTTTCATTGCCAACACTGGTACTATGAGTGTGCTGTTTTCATATTCTGTTAAATACTGTAATTAAGCAGTGCCTTCTTGTCATTGTGTCCCTTGGTTTGGTTTTTCCTTGGGCTCTGCAAGTAGTCTAAAGGAAACTACCTAATCTCTTTGCAATATCCTGTTATGTTTCATACTTAACTCATGTTATTTTAGTTTTATTAAATTTGGGGTTCATCTGCATTATAATCAAAAATATATCCAACAAAAATAATGATGCAATGCCTTTAAGACTTTAACTTCTGAAGATTAATTTCATGCTTTTTTAGATTTGATGTCCCAGACAATTGGAATTTTGATTGTCTGAGACAGCAAAAATTAGCAAGCTTAAACGGTTTTTATTCAAAAAGTAAAAAGTTTCTCATAGCTGCATCTTTTGCTGTCTTTCAGTTCTTCCAATACTTTGGTGGGTAAAACCCTGCTGATCTCCAGATATTGCATCCTCAGTTTAAGCCTCTGCTTGCAAATGTAAATACAGAGCTGCTCATTTAGTTGTCTAGAATTGTTTGATTTGGACAAATCCATACTTGGCTTATCAGTTTACCCTCTTGCACTCCTGTGGCTTCATACAGAGTAGAAAATTAAGTTCCCATCACTGCCTGTGCATGTGCTCCGGAAACCTGTGTCGCAGGCCGCTACAGACACGATCAGGGTAAATATCTTTACATACTTTCTACATATGCAATTGGTGTTTATAGAAATTGGGTGTCATCACATGTGCGATAGCCATGAAAGGAGTTGGACACTGATAATAGCCATTGTTGATGTCTCTACGTCATATATTTCAAAGGAAAAAATGCTTCCTGGGTATGTTCTAGACCTGTCTCTGAGATTGTGTTCCTACCTAGATATTTTAAGACTGTGAAGCAGAATCATTTTTTTCTCACGTAATTCTAAAACATTCAGTTTGGGAATAGTCTTGATGCAATGATTTGGGTGCTGTATCGTACATAGTGAAATTCAGCACTTGTGCTTGTCAGTTCTTTTGAATCCCTAAGGGTGAGACAGTGTAGGTACTGCATTAAACATGGGGAAATTGAGACAGAGAAGATAAGTAACTGGCCTAAAGGCATCTTTAGGCAATCTCAGCATTCCAGCGCAGATCTGGTGTTCAAATCACTACAACACACAAACGAACCATTTGCAATTTACCTATGAAACAGATTGTTGTACAGATTACATAAAAGAGAGCGCTCCTGCAGAACTTCCTCTTATTTTTACTGTACGTCTTTGACACAGGTGGCTTGACATGTCACAAACCATCATCATAAGGCTCGGCCACAGTTGTAACACTTCATGGCCAGCACAGCCTTGTTATTACGATTACAGGAGAAAGGGGCCTATTGAGCCGATTAGTAGTATTGCTTCTGCTGCTAAGGAAACCGATGCGGAATCTCTGTTCTCAGTAGACAGCAAGTATTATGTTGTCTGCGGTCAGTGGGGAGCATGGGTCTAGCAGTGTATGGTGTGTAATGAGATCTCTCCAGGCTGCACCGAGTCTAAGGGACAGTCCTGCATCTACAGGAAAAACAGGTCTGCATGCACCAGCTTATATGCTTTTGAGTTGCTTCACCTAAACGCTAAGTTTCCATGCCTGTCTCGAGGGAATGTTGTGAAAAGTCTGGAAAGTATTTTCAGCTTTCAGAGTGGAGGGTGTCATGCACTGATGCCAAAGGAGTGCTTTGAAAACACAACAATAATATTAGCCTCACTTTCTTTCCTTTGAAGTCAATAGTAGGAAACATCGATTCGATGAAGGCTGCCTCACCAGAGATCTCTTTTTATTAGGTTTCTGATGGTATTTCCCGATACTGTCAAGGAACTGCAGCAGTAAAAACACTCTGATTAGAGGAGTAGACAGCAGTGGTTTTGTGAAAAGACAATGTTTGTTTGTTTACAGAAAGAAACCACTACAGATTACATGACAGTACAAATGGGTTTAAGCATGCACCAGCACTGGAAGGCAGGCTGGCAAATGGCTTTAGGCTTGGCTCTGTATCAGTTCCTGCCCGGTGGCAGTTGGTGAATTTGAACTCTTGTCTGTCCACAGGACAGCTCCAGACTAGCAGAACTTGCAGAGCAAAAGCTGTAGAAGTTATGGGGCCCAGATTCTGCTGTCAGTGGGATTGTCCCAGGTTTCGCTGCTGTAAGACAGAAATGGAAATCTGCAGTTCTTTGTGCAGACGGGAAGTACGACGCAGTGGTGTGGTGCCTCTAGGGACCTGAGACCTGCCTTCTTGAGCTGAGCTGCAAAGGGAGCAGCGGCCACTGTTTTCCCTGAGGGATTATCACTTCCCTCTGTGGCCCTGGGAGTGCTGACCTTCAGGACATTCTGTGAGGTGCATCTGCTTTATCAGGTTGGTGAAAGAAGGTGTAGGATGCTGGGCCAGATGGACTTTTGCTCTGACCAAGCAGTGCTGACTGCCTTTTTTTTATCCTTTTCCAGCAGTTTGATATGGGTTAGGTATGGCTGGCATACTCTCAGGTTTTTTTTGTTTGCATAAATGTAAATAAATACAAATGAAGTAAATTCTGACTGTTGCTGCCAGCACCCAGAATGGTTTTCAAGTTCAGTTGCATACCTTAAAAATATTGTACAGGACACTGAAGAGATATGATAAATGGAATGTAGTGGTTAGAGGTGTAGCATGGAACTTCCATCGAGGGGGGCTTTCAAGTACGTAGCGTTTTATCCTACAAGAGCATTTAATTCCACAAGGTTTCATTTCGTTTGACTTGATAAATTATTAGTGAATTTGGGACCTGGTTAAAACATATTTATCCTGAAGCTTTTCCTGGGTTATTTATACTGCACAGGTCGCTGTGTGTAAATACTGCTGTTCATTCAGTCTTGTAAGTAAAGAACAGAGTGAGATAGTAACAGTAGCATCACCAGAACATAGTGGGTACTCACCCTATGAAACTGCCATAGGATACCATGTAATTAACTACCACTATTATGGTTCTCACAGTGTTGGATAATTTCCAGTAATAACGCGTAGCGTCTACTGAAGGTAAGGTGGTAGGATTAAGCAGATAGTGGTTAGGGAACGAGTAGCCTTGTGGCACAAGGATGGATATTCACTTCCATGTCCCACATTAGAAATTTTAGTAGGTATTCCATGCCAGTTTTTTCAAACCAGGAGTAGCATCATTGTAAAACAGAGCTTTGAGAAGAAAACCATTAGTGAATCTGGTCACATTCAATTTGGAAAACAAAATGATGGGGGGAACAGGACTGGAGGATTTTGTTACATTTTCTAAACAGTGTACTATTTTGGCAGTAATGAAATCTTTCTGTATTTTAACCCATCTTTTTTTACTTTCCATTTCAGAATGAAAAAGTGTTAAACAAAGACACTTTTTTGGTTGTTTAAAAGCTCTCCCCGTTTGATTTATTCAGTGTTTTTATTTTGTTAACACAGTCCCCTGGGCAATTATATTTCACCTCATCCTGGACTGATTTCTCTTAATTCTTCAGTGTTTTGATTTGGCTACTGAAAGACATGTTTTTTACCACAAATCCAACTGTAACATGATTTGAGTACAAGGAAAATGATCCACTTTCCTACAAAGCAGCAGGTATTTGTCTGAATCCTGAACACTCAGCCTTTGAAACATACCTGACAACAGTTTGATTGACAGAGAACATCTTAAAGGAAGGAACTGTTTTTGTATTAGAAATGGTTCTCCACAGTGACTATGCTGCTTAGCACCGTTGTGGCACATAGAAGAGGTAGTTCTGTCAGAATTCCTCCACACCAAGGAAAGTCTCTCATATTCTTTGTCAAATAATATAGGCTAAAGTAGGCCCAGCTTGGAAAAGTGAAATTTATTAGTTGTGACCTCCGATGTCTGGCTGCCAGACAAACTCCTAGGCATGTCTCCCAAGTCTTTTTGGAAAATTTCTGCTAGGTTCCTTTCCCTTTCCTTTTCCCAGTTTGCACACAAAAATGACATCTTGATACCATGTTTTTATCTTTATCCTCTTGTCCCACAAAACTCAGTAAGTAGTGATTCTTTCTCATTTTAACACACTCTGAATTATTTCCAGCTCTGCTGTGGCCTGTGTCTGGATGATACTCCACATGTAGATTTATTCAAACCCCAGTCTCAGCACAGACCTATAAACCTCTCATGGGGCATCACCTTTTGAAGATATCTTGCAAGCAGCCTCTTAACTCACGATTCCTTCCAGCTGCACCACAAGATCACTTTCTTTGCCATGCAGATCAATGAATTCTATCAAATAATCACATCTGAAGATGCACACAAGGAAAGCTTTCCCAGCTTCTAAGCACTGGGTTTGCAGTAACTCTTAAGGATTTCTGTAGCTTACCATTTCCCATGTAGCAAAAGGGTGACAAGATTTCTTTCTCACTATGCATCCTGTCTGGGATTGAATCGCCCATCAGTTTCACTATATGAATCTGCACAGTAGTAAAGATCAAGTGATACAGCCTCAACTAGTCAGATGCATTCGCCATTTTAGTCATAAGTTTTACAGAGCAGTAAAACTTATTCCTGCTTCCTGTAGGAATGTCTTAATACACCTCAGGAGTACCCCAAAGATGTGTCCAGCAGCTGGGTCCTAAAACTATCATTCTGCAGGGTCCAGCGTCGTTTTGGCAGGGTGAGTTGTCTCCAGAAGATCTGAGAAAGAAGATTGTATTCAGTGATGTGAAGGCAGTCTGCAGTTATCTAATATGTAGGAGCAGTGAGGGAAGATTTGTTTCCCCCTGAAATTTCATTTAAAAAAGAATTACATCTGAATATTATTAATCCTGTCATTTAGAAGGTGGAGAGCTTGAAAGTTCTAAAATTTTAAGCAAAGTCTTTGTGATTGTGTTCTTGAGGTTAAGTACTTGGCTTTATTTTATTCCTATGTATGTGTTCTGTGGGGATTATTAAAAATGGCATGGAATTGTTCTGAACTCTCAGTGATTTAGCCTTTCTGAACAGCGATTAACCTCAAGAAGGAAAAATAGTTTGAATCACCTGGCAGAAGGCTTGGTCAAATTAAAAAGCAGTAAAATTAAGTATTGTTAAAAAACTATGCCAACGATATATTCATTAATGTTTCTTATTAGGCAATACATTTTAATACTCTGTATTAGTGAAACATATGTCATTTAATAAAAATGTTAATCTGCATTTGCAGGCAGCACAGAGGCTGTATAGTGTAGTCTCAGGGGAGAAAGAGGAATTTAGTGCACATAAAAACTTTATACAGTCATTTATGCAGTTGGATCTCAGTTCTAAATGCGATGCATTTGTTTGTTACTTCAGGGCAAACCAGCAACACTTAGCCTTTAACAATCGGATGAGAAATAAAAAGCCATCATTCCACAGGGCAGGGTGTTTATATCGGCTCGGGCTTCACAATGGGCCAAGTCCTGAAACCTTCACTCACTTGTCTAGCAAGTAGTCCGGTGGGCCTAGTAAAAAAATAATGTGCTATTTAAACCAAATGTATCAAAACTTGACCTTCTGGCATCTGACAACTCACATTGAACAAGATTTTCAAAATCAGGCCCTTGTTTTGGATAGCTTTATTTTGGGGGTGCCCTGCTCTAATAGGGCACCTCTGAAGTTGAGATCCTTTTTCAAACCAATGTGTAACGGAGTTACTGAAATTTCATGAGCACTTCTGGACATTTTGACCTTAGATCTCCATTTCCTCACAAGTACAATGAAATAAATCTCTCTGAAGCACAGCGAGGGTGAATAATCATGGTGAGGTGGTGAGGCCAATAATGCAGCGGATCCATAATGCTATTTTGTATCCCTAATCACTCCTTCTGCTGAGAATCTCAAAGCTCTTTGAAGCCTCTGCCTGCCTGCAGCATTTCCTGTGCGGTGAAAACTCTTGTGCCCAAGTCCCAGATACAGCTGAATTAAGGCAAATTACACTGCTACTTTCTGTCCCTGTTTACACTGCTCTAATTGTAAAGAAACCCTGAATTTACACCAGGGTACACGAGCCCAGAATTGCTCAGCTACAAAGTGCCAAAAGTCACACATTGAGTGCCTGGCAGCAAAGGCAAGAAAAAGACCTTCTTCCCAAAGTGTTTTTCTCTTCCACCCATTTTTTGAAATCCGTGGGAGACTATGCACCTTTGCTGACCAGAAAGTCCCTTCTGCTTCAGAGCATTATTGACGTAAGGATATGCAAGACAGCGATTTTATGCAGTTCTACACCAGCTTTCAAAGAGAAAGTTGCCATTATAGACTATTCAGCACCCTGTATTCTCTCTCAAGGACACCTGTATTTTCTGTGTTTGGGTAAGTCAAAAGAGGCTTCATTTCAAATAGCTGTGCATTTATATCACAGACATTTGCCACTGCCTGACTTTTCTATTTACATCCCTGGGCTGATTGTGGAATCGAGGAACAATGAGTTTTATTTCAAAATCTGCCTTTGTGGTCTATAGTGTCTTCCCTCGATCTCCTTCTTTTATTGTTGTGTACAGATAACATATGTGTGAAGAGATCCTACACTCAGGTACAGTGTAGCAGCAGTGTTAAATAATTGATCTTGATCTTTCTTTTGAAACTGCATCCAAGGCATTTAAAAGTGGGAAATGGAAAAAGCATGTTCTCATAATCCAGCTCAGTAAAGTTTGCACAACTGCTCTTTGTTTCATCATCCCTACAATAAATCTTTCATTTTTGCCAATTGAGAATGCCTACTAAATCTGCAAATGATTACTTCCCTGAATTGTGTTGGGATTCTTGCAATACATTTTTCTTACATGGGTAATGATAAAATAAGAGTCCATCAAAAATATTTTATTGCCTGGCAGAGACCCTTTTATGAAATGGTTTTGATTCAAGGAGATTCTTCCAAGTGTTTTAGAACCGTTGCTTACAACTTTCCTTTAACCCTTGCATGGAGGGCTGCCAGGCCCTGGGAACGTCAGAAATAACGTTAGTCAATCAGCAGAATGCAGGACCGGGGTATCAACTTATCCTGCAGCCCTCAGACTCAGACTGGGAGCATGCTGCTTCAACATGTACTTGTAAAGGGTATTGTGTTACTGTTAGATTAGAAAGCTGATGAATGTCAGACTGGTGGGAACCTTGTAAAACTAATCTGCTGTGTCCATGTTGATATGATTTCACTCTGTTTCAGTGAGAGAGAGAGGAAGATGGAGTATTACAAAAAGGAAAACACAAAGCAAAAGTGTCAGGGCCATCTGGGTCAGTGAGCTCAGCCCCTGCCATCCCAGCTATCATGTCACCTTACAATAATCCCATCAGTACACCCAGAGGCACAGTACATCTTTACGTCTGTGCCATCGAGAAAGGTGTATTGTCAACACCATGACTTGTAAGTAGGATCTTTCAAAGTCATGTGGGACAAATTCTGCACTTTTTCCCCCTGATTTCAAAATGTTACAACCACATTTGCCTGCCTTTGCGCAGGAGCTGGCCAGCTGAGGGAATTGCTTTGCTTTCCCTTATGAAGAGGTAGTCTCAGTGTGGTTTCCCGTAGATCTCAGGCACACCATCTCCATGTAAAACAAGGCCCAGAGAGCTACTCCTGGAATGGCCCAAGTCATGATGCCTGAAAACACATTCTAGCACTGCAAGGAGGAGCGATCTGGCAAGAAATCTACCTTGTGATACTTGCTTGCACTCAGAAAAACAGCAGTAGACCTGACTCAGTGTGGGGTGCTCTCAACAAAACCACATCAATGCTTGACACGTTGCCCACTTGCCTCCATGTAATAAATTGTCTCCTCAGACAAGACATGGGGAGAGCAGAAGAAAGCAGATTATGTGAAAATATTTAAAAGTATCACAGTTATTCACAGACACTTATCTTCCTGCATATCCTCAAACATAATGACATTTTTAATCACATGGTGGCAGTGATCTCAGAGTTCACTGTTTACAATGCTTTGGTCTAACTAAACAGTTTTTGCTTGTGCTTTGTCTTCAATGCCAAGGAGTGAAGAGATGACAGCGAACACACAGAAAGCAGACATATGCATCTGATGCATAGAGCACACTAGCTTAGTGTAGGTCTTAGCCAGGAGATGCTAAATAGCATGCTTTACACTTCAGATTGGCAAACCTCCTCTTGTATATATCTTACTTCTGGGCTGAAATGATAAGCTGAAGTTATCTCAGATGACCATTGACCATTTTTGTTCAGAGTTTGAAAGGAGGCAGTCAGAAATATTTCCAGGTGTGAAGAGACTGTGCTGAATTTAGAGGGAGAGGTACTGGAGGTACACAGTGAACATCACAGGAAAGGCCAGGTAAGAGATTCTGTGTCATCTCTCTTCATAGGTGGATATTGAAAAGCAGCAAACTTAGATTTCATTTTTTTTTAAAGGAAAAACTTTTTAAGGCTAAGCAAAGTTGAAGGGATCAGAGTGGAAGGTACCTTTGTGAGGCGTGGATGTTCTTAACTCTGGACTGTGATATCCCTAACCTTCCATCAGTACCTCCCGGGCAACTTGTAGCTGGGCCACAAGGATGACAGTGTGTTTAAAACACGAATATTTGTAGCTGCATTACTTCATTTCTAGTGCTGTAAAAATACTATTCACATAATGGGGTAATGGCCTGCAAGTTCTCATGATTTCAGCTGTTTTGGAGTTACAGGAGTTCTGTTCCTTTATGGCAAGCATCCATTTCTCATTTTAGCATCTTTGGCACTCGCCTAAAGGATGGGAAATTAAAAAATGATTAAAGGGACAGAGAAACAGTCTTTTAAGCAAAGATAAAAGGAATTAAACAAGGACTGGGGTGGGGAGAAGAAGGAAAGGGAGGGATTGTGTAGAAGAGAATAGAGAATAAGTAGGGGCCATCAGGCAAAATAAAGCAAAGGAAAATTTAGAGGTAATATTTCAGTAAAAGTTTCCTAAAAATGAGGTATATTTTAGAGTGGAATAATTTCATAGTGGAAATAGAAGATGCACAACTGTGTGAATAATATAAGCTGGACTGTCTGAAAAGCTGAAAAATAAATTGTGGAGGATAATTTTGAATGTAAACTTATTCCTGATTTCTGCCATTCTATGAAAATTGTTTGCAGTGTTAGGCACAAGAGGAGGAACTGCATTAGCAGGCACAGGAGTACAGTTTAAACCTTCAGGTGTCTGCGCTCTCAAGATATTGTTGGTGTATTTTGTCCTCCTAATGTTGCTGTGAGGTAGCTGGGGATAGTCACCACGCAGGGCGATGGTGCTCAGCATCCCCTAAGATGTGGGCCCCACTGTCCTCCCAGGCAAGACTCTCAGATCATTTCACAAACAGATGCTTGCTTTGCATGCTGGCAAGTATGAAATCAGGGATGACTGGCTAGAGCAGTCAGTTTGCCAAGAAAGATACCTTTTGTTTTGCTTTGCCCTTGCCAGATTTGACCTTTATAGAACAAAAAGTTTCTCCTCACCGTGAATAAAAGCTTTGCTATTGATTCCAGTGAATGCTAATGTACCGCATAGACCATTGTGCCAGAAATGACTGTGCCATGACATATGGGTATTTTATTTCTGCTGTGAAATGGGGCACATAGAGACTGTTGAACGCAGCAGCTTCACCTGCAGATTCCTGGTGCAACTTCCTCAAAGTTCAGGTAGTGAAATTCAAGTTTTGGATCAAGTAAGTTTGGTGCGCGTTGATCAGAGTCCCAAAGCCGCAGGGTCTGGTCCGTGTTTGGCTGGGGCAGCGTGCAGGGCATAGCTGCACTGGCTGTGAGGGAGCTGCACGGATACAGGATCACAGGCAGATGATGCTAACTAAAACCTGGGCACAGGTTTCTAAAACCAGCTCCTTTCTAGACGTGGCCTCTGCTAAATCTGTACTTTGGCCTATGTTTGTTAGTTCTTTGGCATCTCTGCGCATGATAGACATGGCAGAGAGCAAGATTATGAAAAGCATGGTCATGCTGCCTTCCTGTTTTATGTTTGGCATGGATTGAGATTCATCGCAAAGGTGTTTGCTGATCAGGAGGTACAGAGCACACCAGCTCTCTATTTGCTCTTGGTATTTGCAGCAGCCATTTGGAATTAGCTGTTCCCTTTAGCATGTGAAAGCACCCCAGCAAGAATTTGTCTAATGGTTATAGGTGGACAACAGAGGACTATCTTTGTGTAATATCAGCAGCACAAACTTAGAAGGTAGATTAAGCTTGTTTTGAATATTTCAGCTTGTCAGATATAGGTTCTGATATGTGTAAATTGTTTTAGGAAAATCTGTGTTGGAACACATCTCTGAATGGCAAGAGAAAGAAATGGGTATTGTAGTCATCCGAAATACTTTCAATTTCGATTGTTTATAGCAACGCTGACAGAAACTAACACTATACACAAAACTGGTTTTGAAACTGCCCTTTTTTCAGAGTTAATGACCCACAGGCTAATGGAAATTTGCCAGTTTTTACCAGCTGGGATCTGGCCTGATTTTGCTGGGAAAGAAAAGTGCGAGGCAAAGAAACCATTTGGATTTTTGAAAGTCTGTGATGGTTGTCTTCTTTCATTATAGAGCCTTCGCTTTTTTGTATGTTGTGTTTATAATTGACCTGTACTTCGCAGAAATGCTTGCTTTGTCCAAAGACGGCATACCCTGATCGCCAGGAATTCCCTTTGACAACTGCATTGAGATCCACTTCTGTGAAAACCCAAACCCATCCCAGTCAGTGTGAAAGGACTTCTATTAAATCATGGCTTTGAGGGTCCCCTGACACAGCTCAGCTGCTCTAGCTCCATCCAGTAGAGGGTAGTCATATGCATTTTTTGATACACCGCTCCATTTGTTGCACTCGGGTCTTTCCAAGGCATTACCTGGGGACTTCTCACATGATAGGCATGGCTGATTTGGCTCACATAATTAACCTGGGAAAGGCAGGCTCTGTACCTGAGTGCATTTCTTTGTAAAATCAACAAAAGAGAGGGAGTGAGCCATTTATACCAATTATATATATAAAAAATAATCCCTAAAGGCAAGACTCTATAACATGCATTATGTTCAGGCAAGTACGGGATCATTAGTGTCATTCATGATAATTTGATTTACCCCCATGGCTTCCAAACAATACATGGCTCATAGCCTGGTGAATTGGTGTGCGTTAAGAATTGCATGGCAGCCCCATGGTTTTAGAAGGAAAACTCCTAGGTCTTACTATGGTGAAGGCTCTTTTGTTGTAAAAGTTTTCCTTCTCAGATGTTACTTCAGTTCACACTAAACAAACTGACTCTGGAGTTTTCAGTCTCAGTTTGCCAGAGACGAATTGTGAAAGCATCTAATTGTAGCCTAAACAAAACCATATTTTCCTTAAAAACATGTCAGCGTATCATTCTAAATCTATGGTGCTTTGCCCAGGAACCGTTTCAAGCAAAAAAAAAAAACAACACCAGTGTGCAAAATAGCCACCTTAGACAAAACAAACTATCAAACCTGTATATTAAATGGAGTGCTTTTGATTACAGTGTTGCACTGAAAATGCTGTCATTGTTTCAACTCTCTATCCCTCCATGCAAAGACACCACTGTGTACTTAAGAAAATGGTAAATATAGAATACTGGCAAACATAGCTTAAATACAGTTACTAGTAAACAACTAGTCAGACTGTCTAATTTCCAGGATTGATTGCAGCCAGTTTTAATTTAGATTATGAAAGATGAAGAACAGAGCACCTTTAAATCCTGATTCCCCGTTCCTCACAGCGTTTATCAGTATACAGTGGCTTTATTCATGACCTGAGTCTGGTTCTGACAGATTTTGATAAATGTTTCGTAACGTTATTATAGAAATGATAGACACATCATTTAGCTATCAAGTTGTTGGGCTTAGGTGAGGGGAAGAGAGGTTGGTGGGAAGGGCTGAGAGCAGACTCTGATTGTTCTGCTAAATATGTAGAGATGTTTGCTGACAAGAAGGCAGCTCTCTGCTGTTGTTGGACGTGCTGGAGCAGCTGCAGAGTGGCCGTGGCAACTCCCAAGTAGGACTGCAGGTAATGCAGCACACACTGCACTGAGTTTTGGCCTGTCTGCTCTCGAGCAGCCAGTGACCGTGCAAAGCTGTGAAGGAAGGACACCTCTGCTTCCTCATGGTGTCCCTCCAGGCAGGGCAGGGTCTCCATCCTTTGTGCACCTGCATGGAGCCTTCCCAGCTGCAAACTTTAAGCCTCTGCCAATTTCTAAAGGCAAATTTCAGCTGCACTGAAAGCAGGGGCAAAATTCCCATTGACCGAAAACAAGCGGGAGCAGAGCCAAGGCTGGAATGATACAAGCTTAATAATCAAGCACCAGTTCACAAGATGTTGAATGCTTCTGCTGCAGAGGTGGATGACTTTCACTGGGCTTTGCTGAACTGCACACAGCTCCATTGTACAGTACCTCTGAATGCTGCTCTCCATAAGTTGGTTCACATGTTTGAAAATGGGATGATTCAGTTTGGTGATTCAGTTTGGGAGGCTTTGAAGTTTTTAGCTCAGGTTTAGGGAAAATATGCAACATGAATCATCCAGGAACTTTGTTTTCTCAGTGAATTCTATGGTAATTGCACATTGCAGCAATGTTTAGAGCAAAACAGTGTAAGACATTGGAGCCTTTTGTTACAGCCAGTCATACCCCACTGAAAGCCAAGTGTTCCTCAAATTGAGCAGACAACTCATGCCTGGCTGTTGTCTGGGGACTGAGGTGGGGAGGGGAAGGGGAGGAGAGGAGCATGCCTTATTTGAATGTATCAATTTGCAGTGCTAAAAGGAGAAGAAAGAGAAACAACCCCTTTATTCTTTCTTCCTTTGTAAATCTGGCACTCTCTGTTTCATGGTAGATGCAGAATTTTAACTTTACCACATCGTGATTATTTTAAATTCCTGTGGTATCCAGGAAACAAAACCTAAGATAAGAATTAGTGGGAAAAGGACCATTTGTTATTTACTAGCACAGTGTATCAGTTAATCCAGGAATGAATAAAATTGACAGCTGATAGTGGTGCTTAGGCTAGCGTGTTAGTTGTATCCCCTTCAGCGTGATCCTGATGGTATCAAAGTTAGACCTGCTAGGTGGCCACAGCACCATGAGCAAGTGAGTATCTGTGAGGTGCAGCCTTACCCCTGTGCTGTTGCAAGGGAACCCTTGTCAACTGCCAAGGTCAGCAGAAGGTTCAAATACCCCATTTTCACCTGTCTTTTGTAATGATCACTCTCGGGAGGGAGCTGGTTGAGAACAGGAAAGGACCTATGAAGAGCACTTATATTTATAGAAGCTTAAAGGTTTCTTGGTCCCTATGGTAGTAAAATGCAGACTTGGAAATACCAGAGACAGGGTAGACGGGGCTGGTATTTGGCACAGAAGAGGTGCTGAACATGTTTTGGTTCAGGACACAAGCTCTATTTCCCCTTCAGGAAGGCAAAAGGTAGCTGTGTGGGAGTCCTGTGGCTCAGCCACAGTCCCGGCGTGTGTTTGGTTTGGATATTTCTGATCTCATTACCTCTTTGGTTGGCACTTTGGGTTTTAGCAGCAGTGTCCTATGCAGTAGTTATTTTGGAGCTTGGCTTCCTTTGTTTGTTCCAGGTCTGTTCATTAATAATAATGGACTGTAAAATCCTAGCCCCTTTTTTGAGTTATCAAAATAAATGCAGTCATTGTGACCAGTTTTAGTCCTATGTAGGCTATATGATCTGTGCCATTTAAATATTTGCTCATCGCACTACCTGGCTGCTGCCTTATTAAGCCTTCTAGAGCAGTGACTCCAATGAGGATTTAAGTTCACTGTGAAGGGAAAGAGTTTCTCCTTTACTTCCAAAGTTACTCATGACATGTTTGGAAAGATAAATAGAAAAAGAACGCAGACAAAATGTGAAGAACACGTATACAAGTTAACAGGCTCACAACACAGAAAATAAGAAAATTGGAGGTTACATCATTGTAAGAATACATTATTTTGTTTTCAAAACTGTTATTCAACAGTGGGATGAATCCTTGAGTCATCTAGTGTTTGAACTTCCAAAATGGCTTGTGGTTAGTCCATCGTTCTTCTCACACAATCCCCAAAGTCATAAAAGTTAGAGGCAGTGATTAATCTTCCTGTATTAATGACCTGATCCAGCATGTACTGATGTCAAGAGAAAGCTCCTCATATACTTCAAGAGACTTTGGAGCAGGCCGGTGATTTTTAAATATTACACATAAGCAGCAAATGAGAAGCAAGTTTGGAAAATGTTTCCAAGTCCTGTAGACCCATTTGAAGAAACTGCTCTATTCTGTTGTAAGACTATCTAGAAACCTCAAAATATACTTACAAATACACAAACACATGGCTTATAATTCATCGTGATCACTTCCTACCTTTGATCTTTTGTTTTACTTAACATCACTTGTGTGCATATGTGTGTATGTGAGAGTAAATAACTTAATCCTAATTGTCTGAAGATATACATATAGACATATAACAAAATGTATTGCTTATATAATGCCATAAATGAGCATAGTGTTTGTGTGTAAATTATATTTATGTATAAATTTCCTACAGTATATATTGCCAATATAAATAAATTCTTGTCATGGTAGTGGTTTTTATCTATATATTTGCCTTATAAACTAGCAGGTAATAATTTAATTCAAACAGTCCTTCCAAAAATGCAATTAATGTCTTTTGTTATAGTTTCCCTGGGTTTAATAATCCTCTCTTCCAGATTTATATTGGTTTCTGGAAAGTAATGCTTATTAGAGTGTTTTTCCAAATTGGCCACAATAATCCACTGAAATCTGCCAGCTGAATCATTGCTATGCTTGTGAAATTGCCAGGATCGCCTGACAGTTATTACTGGGGTAGAAGGGGAGGGGGAAAGCGAATGAAAGTTTCATAATATGTCACTGTTATTGATACCTTGGCTCTGGGTCTTAGATTTGGATTGAAATGTTTACCGAATTCTATATGAAAGATGGAATGCCTGGTGGTAGATTGGCAGCCCTGCTATAATGGAGACAAAATTTAGTTATTTCATTAGGCAACTGTATTTTATTCTGGGCATATTTTATGCACATATATATGCATGCTCGTGTGTGTATGTAAGTATATACATATATGTATGTACATGTGCATACTCAGCCTGCCACCTTCCTCCCCCCAGCTTGGTTCTTGGGGAAAGGAAGGGTATATCTGTTCCCTGAACCAGGGTCATGCTTTATCTACAAAATTCCACCACCTGTGCAAAATGTGTTACCAAGTCACAGTTAAATAATTCACCTGCTTCAAGGCACCTTTAACACCTTAATGTGCTCATTCTCTTTTATATCCTGCAGGTGATTGCAGGAGGCAGGGAGTGAGTAGCCGTAGGTCCAGCCGTAGGGAGGAGGAGATAACCGTAAGCAGCTGATTCTGCAGCATCTGAATTAAGCTTTCATCTGAACTGCTGCAGAACTGGACCCTAGCCCTCATTTTGAGAAGGTTTCGCGTCTCTAGCAGTTGCTGACAATGGGATGCTGGATCCTACTGCCTGACTGAAAAGGTACAGAAAAGAATAGAAGGGCTCTGGCCTGGCAGGGCTATGCCAGAGGGAGAAAGACAAAATGCCTCCCCCCTTTATGAGCTCTGGCACCACCACTGCGACAGACCCCACATGGGGATGAGTACTGCAGGCTCTGGGTGGCTGGGATAAATATTGTGTCCAACAGCCATGCCTGGTGAGAATTTGCTCAGGGCAGTGCCCGCCACTAGTGAGCATTTATGCGTGGGTTTTATATTCTGCTGGTGTAAATAAGTTTTGGTAAAATAATAAGACTACCAGGCAGGATGGGAGGTGTAAGAAAGAGTAGCATGCTGCTGCGCAGGAGGCTGGGTGGTACTGCGTGATCATAGGTAGATGCGCTTATGTGGAACAAATGGTGTACGCTGTCGTTGCCCTGCTCAGGTGGAGCAGATACAAAGTCTTACTGACAGAAGGCATAAAAGCCATTCAGGTCTGGATTTTTCTATTCGTGTTGTTGCAGCTACAGCAGCTTTATTATGAAAGTTTTGCCTTTTTTTTTGTAGATTATGAGCTGCGATAGCGGATGCCCACTTCAGTACAGCCAGAAAAATAAGATTCTGAAACATTCTTTAATTCCACAATACGTGGTTAAAATTATTTCCATCTCAGCAGATGCTGATGTGTGAAATGATCCTTTAAAGCAATACACTTCCCCTAAATTTTCCTTGGGATGGGGGTAAGTTTTCCATAAGTACCAGCCAGTGCAAAAGGCACGTTGCTTTGGAAGTGTCTCTGTCCCCTGGCGTTGCACGTGGGGTCAGCTTGAGTGCTTTGCAGTTTGAGGGAGCAGCCACACAGACTTGCTTCCCCGTACATATGTTGTGATCTGTCTGTGGCAAGCCTAAGTGACAGGCAACACGTGAAGAATCAGCAGTGCTGTTTACATTTGAACACCAAATACTGAAGTTAGCGCAAGCCAACTGGACTGCAGAAACAGTCCTCTTCCATCTTTATAGCCTTATAATTTGTAAGAGACAATTTTTATTACTCTGATTGGAACAGAGATGATGTTTGTAATGCCTGTTTATGCCATTTCAAGCTTGAACATAAATCTCATTTTTTAAGGGGATTTTGTGGTTTTCTTGGCTTTATGGATTTTTTTTGTCCTCCTTTTATGCATTCTGCTAAATTAAACCAAAATAAACCAGAGGGAAAAAAGTGATTCTTTAAAACAAATTTATTATTTTATCCCTTCTTTGGACAGGAATTTTCATCAGGAGACAAGGATAGAACATTCTATTCAGCCTTCGCCTGCTGATTTATGCTACCGTTGTTGTAAAAGCCATAATGATGTCCAATAACTAGTAACAGGAACTGTAAGGAAAAGCTTTGTAATACAGCGCCGCTCCCCTCTTTCTCCAACAGCTGCTTTGGTGGTCCAGACATAATTCCAAAATGTGTTAGATGGTTCTCGGAGAGAAACACGCAGCTTCTTTTGTTTTAAGAGAAGTCCAGGCCTAGGATGGCATCATGTAGGCTTCTGCCATGGCTCTGAGGTACAGGAGGTTTACCGTAGGAAGTTGCAGATTAAGAAATGATAGCTGTTCTTTTTTCTACAAAGCAGAGCTTGGGTTCTGGTGAGGTGACATAGGGGATGCTTCTAATCCTGCTGAGGGATTCTGCCTGAAGTGTTAGGAATAACACCTAAGATTACAGAGTGTATACATAGCAGTATCTGCATGCAAGTCTGATTCATTCCTAAAAGAAACCAGATACTTGATAAACCCATCAGTACTTTACTGTGAGTACGTGTTGATGCCAGCAGTTTTGTTCAGTAGGTTATAAGTACTTTTAAAAGGTAGTAAGTGCTATCCAGCTGCAGATCTGATATAAAAATGAGTTTGTTATTGCAAGGTAGTAAGAATCAGTTGTCACTTGAAATTGAACTTGACAGTATCATTCAAAAGCTCTGTTCTGAGTATTGCTGTGATAGCAGAGCACAGTGGCATAGAAGAATAAGCCTTTGCCAGCAGCTACCACAGAGGAGCAGGTGAGATGTGACTGCTTTTTCTGGTGTTTATACATAGAAAATGTCTGTGGTAGCCCTGTGGTATCTGCTAGCAAATACTGACTTGTTAATGTTTCCCGATGCAAGTGGCTGATGTTTTATCAGCATTACCAAAGCTGCTGGTTTTTGGGTTTTTTTTAAATCCCGTTATTTTCAGCTGTTCATTATTATGATAGTATGTTGTTTATGGAGGTTATTTCCATTTGGGTACCCGAAGTTGTGTGTTGTATGAGGGAAAGCTGATCGTTTCGCCTCTATAAGAGTGTATATATAGTACTTGGGTTTGGTGGGTTTTCTTCAGATTAAGATTTCTGCCACTGCAAAGAGGGATGTTGGCATACAGACTTGACCACAAGTGAATTGCACTTGTTAAGTGTTTAGATGAACAAATGACATTTGCAATAAAAAGAAAATACCTTACATGGAAAATTTAGGTGAAAATGTTTATGCAAAAAGTCTTTTGACCCTGGCTCCCTATTCGAAGTACCTCTAGCAAAGTCTCTGTGACTGCTTTGGTGCAAGTGAGATCACAATCTATCTCCTTTGTGACTTATACCCTTTGATTGACTAGACAATGCAAAAGACACATGCAGCATCAAGTCATTTCAGCGACTAATATTTGACAATTTTAAAAAGTTTTCTTTTAGGCTGAGTTTTATGTTAAGCTGTTTACATTAAAGTGACATCCAATTAAAGTGCATCATGTAACCCACATCACAGTTCAGCACACATTTTCTGTTTTAACTGACATATGGCCCCATTTATGAAAATAAAAATCATCATGTTTTGATGATATGTTCACATAATTTATGTGGAAAAGCAGGGGGAGAGAAGCAGGGAGAGGGAGTGCCTTTACTGTGTAAAGCTATTATTTTCTGTGATTCATTAAATGCCTTTTAACACATGTGCACAGGCAAATCCTTCCTCCCTCAATTCCTGCTCCCCACCCCACATGCTGGACAAAGGGACTGAAGATCTTTTATGGGCAGAGACAGTAGATAGACAGAAACACTTTGTATAGTATCATCGCATACCGTAGACATTTTTACAGTAAGGGGTTTTTTTTTTTTTTAGTATTCTGTAGAGGACATAAATCAGTTAATCTAAAAACAAGTCCATGGATAGCAGAGTTAATTAAGCCTGTTTTCCTTTGGTTCTCTCAGGACTGAGCACCTGTGAGGATTTTCTGATGTCTAGTCTCCTGTTGAGGTCTTTTCTTCAGCCTCCCCTCTGCTCAGCTGCCAATTTTCATAAAAACTAGCAGGAACTTAATATCTTTGCAACCAGCAATCCTCTGTCAAATTTACCTGGAATTTTCTGTCTATGCAGAAAAGTTTGTCTTGCACACCTAAGTGTTTCAGGAAAGGTTGCTTTCATTAGCTAACCTGTAGGTAAGGAAAATGGTTCTTTATATAAAGTGGCCATGAATCAGACAGCCAGGCACAAACTTGGGTATCTCAAGTCATCTACAGCCAAGGCTGGAGGTTCGACATTTCTGTCATGGAATCATTAAGGTTGGAAGAGACCTCCAGGATCATCTAGTCCAACCCACTAAACCATGTCCCTAAGTACAACATCCAACCTTTCTTTAAACACCCCCAGGGACGGTGACTCCACCACCTCCCTGGGCAACCTGTTCCAATGCCCGACCATCCTTTCCAAGAAAAAAATGTCTCCTCATCTCCAGCCTGAACCTCCCCTGGTGCAACTTGCGGCCATTCCTTCTTGTCCTATCACCAGTTATCTGCGAGAAGAGGCCGGCCCCCAGCTCGCCACAACTTCCTTTCAGGTAGTTGTAGAGGGCAACGAGGTCTCCCCTGAGCCTCCTCTTCTCCAGACTAAACAATCCCAGTTCCCTCAGCC
>VWZZ01004528.1:0-96038 GCA_013399095.1 Psophia crepitans | reverse complement strand
CTCTGCCCAGCGATCCAATCTGTCCAGGTCCCTCTACAGAGCCATCCTACCCTCCGGCAGATCGACACTTCCCCCTAGCTTGGTGTCATCTGCAAACTTACTGTCCCTGCTCTGAACCTCGCCAACACTGACTCTCTGCAAAAAAGACAATGGCTCTAAGCTGATTTTATTCTACTTAACGCAGGAACATGACAAAGGATTATTTTAAACTCTATCTTTGCATTTTTCCCTTTAAACAATTGTATTTAACCCCTCAGGTGTTGTTTTCTTTTTTTATGTAGCAGCACATCGGTGAATAAAAGGTGTTGCTAGCTGACAAGACACCATCTGCAGAGGAATCAGCCAGTAAGTGTGCAGCAAAACCAAATTAATTCCTGGCTTTCCCACATATACTGGAAGGTAGAATTTACTTTAAAATGTAAGCAACATAACTACAGTGAATCCTTTGTTTATCCACTGTTTTGGGACCAAACATTGAGGATTATTGTTTAAATGGCAACTGTTGCTGCACATCAGAGTGCAAGACATGTTGCTGGTAGTTGGATTGTATAAATCAGTGTGCCATCTTCTCCCAGCCAAGGTAAACTAGACTGTACACCTGGAGACGGGTTATTTATAGCACGAGACTGACAAATGAAGCCTTTAGCCTGTACAATTTTGGTCAGTAGATGTTTGGCCACTGTCACAGATAGGAATTGAGTCATGTCCCCTGTGAGGGGACTCTTTAAAGTATACTACAAAAAGCTCCAAAGAGACGTCACCCAGACATTAAATTTGGACTATCCTGTTTCTTAGTTCATGTGACTGTGAAGCCTCACCAACATTTCTTAATTGCTGGAGCAAGAGCAGAGCCTTGTCAATTGTAAGGTATTACACTGTAATCGCCCTCCATTTTCTGCTGCTCTCTAATGACTTTTTAGAGTCATCATTCTTGACATAAGTTCATGCAAAAAGGAAAAAAGCCCACTTCCTCGTTTGCCTCTAACAATGGAAAAAACTAATAAACTTACCATTTACCATCTAAAGTCCAGTGGAATCTGAGCTGCTGATGATAATATTAAATCCTGAGAAATGTAGAAGTTCCAATCGAATATGGCAACCTCTGGCAGAACCTTTGCTTTCTAAAGAAGTATGTGCATTATGTTTAGTTGGATGGTGATCCTAATCAGGGTACTGAGATGTGTGCACTCTGGTTTTGATCATTATTACCAAGATTAAATAGGCATAGAGCCAAGATGTTGCAGTGTAATAACCTAGGAGTTGAGGAGGAGGGAGGAGAGGGTGAGGGATTATTTATTGGTTGGATAAATGGGGTTAGCAGTTATTGAATGTAACAGAGACTTGTTTTCCTGCAGTCCATAACCATTTAAACAATGGGGCTTATGAATGAAGAATGTCTGTCAATTTAAAAGTAGAAACAGTATCATGAGTGAAGCAGAAGGCCAGAGACAGGCCCTCGGACCCTGAAGTAGTTTTCAGTTTGCAGATTTCTAAAAAATGGTTGAGTAGAATTGCAGGCTCTTGGATAGCAAATGTATGTCCATTAGTAATAAGCTTTTTGTAATATTTTATGGCAGTTTTGCAGATAGCTAACCTTAACGCTTTGCAGACCATGGATGGAAACCCCTGGTCCTTTGCTTCCTTAGATGGCTGCAGGTTTGTGCATAGGAGTTATTCAGCAGTAGGCAAAAGAATTATTTTCCATCTTTTAAGAACACAGAAATCCATTACGTACGCTCATAAGCTTCACTTTCACCAAGACCATTAAATACAAATAGAAAGTCCCTCCTCAGTGCAGAATTGTGCTGTTTCCCATCAACTCATCACCTCAGAGAGGCATTCAGGTTCCCCGAGTAGGTAGAGTAAAGCTGAAACTGTGACGTCTGCTTCTGTTCTGCAATTTGATTCCTAGAGTTTTGGCAGTTTCTTTAAGGAAAATAATTTTACAGGGTTGGGTTTTTTTGGCTTTTTTGGTTTTAATTAAAAAAGTCTGAAGCTTTCATCAGAGAAATTTCTGTATCCATCCAAAGGAGAAAAAGAGCCCGCAGAACTACCCTAAAAATTCTTCTAATAAAAATTAAGGAACAGTTAGAGGGAACAGAGGTTAATCTTCTTAAGATTCTGGCTTACTCTCATGTAGAAGTTAACAAAAGCTAATGGGAATGTCATGTGTTACTTGGGGATAGTCTAAAACGTGCACATACAGCATGCATATGGGAAATTTAATAGTTGGCTTTAAAGCACTCTTAGCAGGCTGTTTCACTTTGTTTCGAAAGCAGAGTTAGTGGTCAGTGCTCTCAGGATATCCTTCGCCAAAGAGACTCTTCTAAGTTCCTGCTGTTTCTCCGCCCTTTTGTGTGCAGGGTCGCTCAGCAATTTCACCTGACCTGGTCTTGAAACAATTCTTTGGATAATTTAACTGGAACCTAGCATCACTGCTGTGCTCAGGTGGGCAGTAAGAACAGGAACGTGTTTATCTTGACAGGGAAGAGATTGGAATTTCTGTGCTCCCAGAACACTGTGAAGAAACAACCAGTGAATCAAGTGTCAGAGAGCACTAAGGAGAAAGGATGGATTTTTACTTGAAAACAAAGTATTTCAAGTTGTCTGAAACATACAGTCAGCTTGAGTCACGAGAGAAATGGTGTTTAAAGAAAAACACTGATTTTCTTCAGACGTGTGAAGTGCATAGCATCTTTAAAAACAGACTACTTTTAAAAGTGTTTAAATAAGGATTTCAGTGAAAAATCTGGCCTAGTTTCAGTTGAAATGGATGATTCACTGCAAACAATATTAAACTGAAACATCAGGATTTTCAGAATAGCAGAATAAAAATAAAAATGTAAAATGCAGTTACCTCATAGTTTAAAAAATGCCTTTCAGGTGAGGATTGATTAGATGGTGCTGTCTGTGGGTGTCGAAGCATGTATTTTGGTACAACAAATTCTGCTCTCTGTAGAAAGGTTATTTGTCAGGTATAGTAAATCTTTGCTGCTGTGATGGGAGCTTCTCAGAGAGCATTTCTGGCTGTAAGGTGGCTACCGATTACCTTCCAGTCAGGTTTGTACTACGTACGCCTGCCTCACATTCCTATGTGCCCAGTCTGTCCTGAGTTTCTGGGTTTTATGAAGAGCACATGTGCTCAGCTTCATAAGAATGTGTTCTTGCTTGAAGCTGGTGAATTCTCTAGTGGAGACTGATTAAGAACTAAAGTTACCCAGAAGAGGATGAGTCATGTCCTCCTGTCTAATCTACATGTCCACATGTGACTTTATCCCTTCTTTATCTTCTTTTACAATCACACACTAATGATTTAATCTAAGGCTTCTGCCATACATGCCCTGTTAAAAGTTTCCAGTTGGCATTTTACTCCAGGTCTCAAAGGACTTGTTTCCTGTTCCAGAACAATTTCCAGTTCTTCTGGTCAATGGGAAACACCTGCCAACACAAAACTGAGGCTGAAGTATTACAGTGCCCCCATACTGTAGCACTTCAACCAGTCATTCTCGGAGAGACAAGGTGTTGTCATGGTATCTTCGGTTACCAGGAGGATCCTAAAAGGCGGATTTTGAATACTAAAGGCTTGAGCCTGAGCACGGTGGTCAAATCAACACAGAGAAACTCGGTTTTAGTCTCTCAGCCTGGCAGTGCAGTTTGATTTTTGTCTGTCATTGATCTCTGACCATCCTAGATATGTAGGTTTTGGATAAAGCTGTGCTGCCATTTGGTGGGGGCAAGAAGGCTACAAGGCAGCTTCCATGGCAAATGTGCCTTGAGCACTATGTTTTTAATCATGCATTTTGAGTCATCTACGCTGCAAGATTGAACCTGGGTTAACCCTGTGGTGGATGGAGAAGATTGTGGTTGAACTTTCAGGCCTTGCATTAACAAATAGGTACAAGCCAAGTGGAGCTTGCAGTGTTTTGCTCCCATGCAGACAAGTCTTTTTTGTCAGAGGCATTCACAGTTGCGATTTGAGGCTAGTGAATTTATGGGAAAGGAATTAAGGTGGTCATAAAACAGAATTTAACCGTACTTACTCATCTGCAACAGTGCAAGTGTGCTGCTTCTGTTATTTCTTCTGGAATCAAGTTCAGTAAACTCACTTTAATAATCTGACCAGGATGAAAGGTTAAATACGTATACACTGCAGAGCTGCTGAACACCAGAACCTGGGGGACTTTTTCAGCCTAGATGGGATCCGTAGGCTATCTGAGATTATTAAAGACCTCTTCTGCTCCAACTGGCTGTTAAGACACCAAAATTACTAGGTAACCTAGTGAAATGTACCACAACTATTCCCTAAAGAAGAGGTAGAAACATGCTGAACAGATTAGAAGGTTTGTCTGACAGTGAGTCCTTACTGAATGGTGTATCAAAAAATGAATACAGCTTTTAAATCTGGAACACGTGACCTCTGTCTTGATGCTATGCAGGCTGACAGTTGAACAGCATGAACATTACATTTTTAAAATAAATATATAACGCATAGAAAATCAAAAGGAAAAATCAAAAGGATTTATAGAGATTTGTAGTACAGTATCATCTTCACAACAGACTTTAAAATAGGCATGAATTTTCTTTCAATGGGAAGAGACTGAAAGAGAATCTTCAGACTTGGCATTGTTGACCTTCCTGGGCCACCTTACATGCTCCAGGAGGCCCACTTTTTTAAATTGCCTCCTTTTTATACCTTTTCGTGCACAAGGCTTTTCACTCTGTCCATCAATGAGATAAGCAGCTTATCTTTAAGGCCATGGTGAACAACCGAATAATGAACCACCTTCCCTGTGCCTTGGCTACAAGATTGGAGTGGATGGCCTGGCCCCTGTGCACCCAGCAGGCAGATCCCATGAGGATCGTGGTTTCTGTTGAACTTTCTCCACTCCCGCGAACTCTGATAGGAAGTTGAGGCTTTTGGCACTTTCCGTCAGCCAAGCAGAGCCCGTGAAGGACCATATCCAACAAGCACATTGATTTCCGCTGGTGTTTGTCGCCCAGCTCCCTGCTCAGTGGTGAGTGCCATCTCTGCTGCCACAGGTGTGGAAAGAGCGGATCAAGGCATGTGGAGGAAAGCCATTTGGAAAAAAATAATTTTAAAAATAGCCTTGCATAACAGCTCTGGATTCAGGACCTTAACAACTTCATAAAAGCTTGTTGCTGGTGTTGTAAAACTCTAATACACAAGTTTGTTCCACATAAGAACACGGCTGTAAGTTTTTAGCTCCAGATGCCAAAGAGTGAGTCCAGCCTGTTTAAAGCGTGTTAAGCTGCAACATGCTACATAAGTTAATACCAACTTTCTACTTTTTGCCTTTTCTTCTTGTGGCTCTGCCAGTGCCAGTCACTTACATACCCCTTTACCTTGATTCGCTGCAGGAGATGAGGCTGCCAACCCTGATATTTACCTTGGGAACACACATTCTTATCCTGTAACATTTCATCAGCCACAGCTAAAGAAAAGATTTATGGACTTTGTAACACTAAGATTATTTAAGTCACTTGTTAGCCAAAAATAATGTAAAGACATACAGTGCTTGTTTCAAAAAAGTTTGTAATTACGAGCTCATGCTTTGCTCTGATTTACAATGTAAGCTTGGTATCCAATTAGCAATAATAGTGTTCTTTTAACTAAAACACATACACTTCCAAAATTATGCAGACTTTCCAATTACTGTGCTATGATGAAATTATAGCTAGAGACTCATAAAGTTATGCATAGTTTATAAATGCAATATATTCTTAACTACCTTGCCGTACAGTATATACTAGCAGCGCTCACATGTTCTCTGTGTTATGAAGGCTTGTTAAAAACCACGTATAAGATTATTGAAAAAGTATGTCAAATAATATTTATGTACTTACTACCATTGTGATGGGCTGTTACTTTTCATGCTGATTAACACTTCTGGTCAGATACAGCATGATCGTGTGACTCAACCTCTAAAATTCAAGAAACCGTTCAGAAAATGCTCTTCAAAGCACCTGGAAATGTAAACCCTTGAGGGTTACTATTTGATTTCTTTTTTACCATGTCATGATGATATCCCATTTATTTTGCATAAAATGAGAAAAGCTTTTGGTAATTTTTAAAAGCAAATTTGTATAAAAGTTAATTACACTGCCTTACCAGCTCATATCCAGCATCTTCCTCTTGCTGTCTTTGTAGCCAAAGACAGAGCTCCAGCCATTTTCACTGGTGTGGGAGCTGACTGATAATCAGAAGTTATTAAATGTTGTTATATAGTTAAAATCAACACCAAGAGAACAGGCTTCCAAAGTGCAGAGCAACCTTTAATTGCTGTCCGGCTGGTGGGAGAGGTCAGAGGGGAGCTCCTTACTCTGCCCATAGCAATTCCTTTCCAGCCGTGACGTTCTGGCACTTTTGCAGAGGGTTATTGATGAGAAAACCGTGTCTTTTACAGGAACGGGTGAATGACTAAGGCCTGTTCAAGTCTGTGAAAGTGTTGGTAACACTTAATAAGATGACTAAGCAGACTGCTCCAGGGCTTTTGCAATTTATTTATTATTATTATTTATTACTCACAGTTTGCTGAGGACTGTTAGTCCCAGAAGGAAACTCCCATTCAGCTTGCAGAAAAATGCTGGGGAAAATGGCTCAGATAAAAAAAAGATTAACTGAAGAGTGTGTGCATTGTATTGTCTGCGAGCTGTATGGCCTGTATGCGTATTTTCTCGCATTATTAGGCCAACTCAGGTTTGCTATTACTGGTCATTAAAAATTATTTCAATTTCGCCAAAACCTTGTAAGCTCATTGAGGTGAGAGTGGACAAGGAGAGGATTCGGTGAGGATGACTCAGACTGTTGTCATCCTCAGTCATCCTGTGACCTCTCCTGTTTCACCTTCCTCTTCCCCAACCTCTTGGCAGGGCCTGGTGTGGGACATGTTCTGTGTCAGATCTTGGGAAAGTGGCATTTAGTGCTGGGGGATGGAAAAGAAAAAAATGGATTGTTAGGTGGTGACAGTGCCTAGCCCTTTATGGTACATTCCCTGCCCCCAAAGAAAGGAGGAAGAACAGGCTACCCTGTCACTACCTTGCCTTGGGGCAGCTACATGGCTTTACAGTATAATATGTAATAAGAGATTAGAATTAAAAGAAAAACTGATTAACCTATGAATCCCTCCAAGAGCTTGCTCTTTCTTTAAATCTGTCCTTATTTTTACAATTCTTCTAGCCTAATAAATGAGACGTCTTCTTTAGTGTGAGTCATTTTGGGGGGACAGTTTGGGTTCTTCAAGTTTTGAGGCTGTTTTAATTTTTCAGGCTATTCATTGATTGCATTTGCTTTGTTTCATTTGGTTTGGTTTTCCTTCAAGCTCTCAGCTCGGTATGATATAAAAGTACTCAGAGCTGTATAAATTATGACCCAAGATGCCTCGGGGGACTCAGTAGTGAGTTACAGCACCGTGTCTGCATACAGTGTCTCAGCTGCTGTGATTTATGGGCCCAAGTGGCAGGAGGCTGAGAATCATTACAGCTTCGAGAGAGCTTGATGGCTGATGGCAATCGGCACATTCGGTCAATAAATCTGACCTCTGCAGGCAGGGATTCATGGTGCCACGCTGCCCTGGCACACCCACTTGAGGTGTAGGGCTGGTGGACATGGAAAACTTGATTGCAACATTGCAGGGTAACATTAAGAATTGTCGGGGTTTTGGCCCTGTTCGAAAGGCTTGCCTTGACCGTGGGGGTGGCTGCCTCCAGAATCATCCTGTGAACTTTCTGGAATTGGCAGCCAAAGTCCCAGTAGTTCTCAGTGCCACCCACTACTCAGCCTCCTCCCTGACTGCCCTGGAATTTGTCTCTGACTCTCTGCAGGTTCAGCTCTACCAAGAAAAGGGACTAAATTGAGAAGAACATGCTTGGGTTGTGTCTGCCCTACTGTCAGCTGGCCTCTGATAATTTTTCCAGTTTAAGTTCTCCTACATACTAGAATCAGGCAGTGTAAGCAGGATGGAGGAGAGGCAGAATAGTAAGTACCAGGGGAGCAGTCAGGACAGGGCAAAGGCAGATTTAGGGTAGGTGGGGTTCAGGCTGCACAATGATAGACATCCAGCAGCTGTGGAAAACAATAACAAATGGATAAAAGAAAGATTTATGGGAAAATGGTGTGTGCAAACTGGGGCATCAGAACTGCACTGTTCCCATTCAAGTATCTGCTGAAAACCTCAAGAAAACACAACAGCCCCTCACTTCAAAGATGAGGAGCTGTGCTCCATGGCCTGATTTTGGAGAAACTGCAAAGGCTTAGAAAACATGCTAGCAGCTGGTAACATGTCTGTAGCTAACAGTATGGAAGCACTTTTGTATCCGTGTGTTGCAAATATTTACACATTAAGTCATGGCAATTAGGAATAATTATAGTGGAATGTACCTTGTATTCATGGAGCCAGGAACTAGGCCCATGTCATAAACACCGAGTTTATTTCTGTTCGAACTTGACAGGGTAGGACGCAGAGTCTTTAGTGCCTTCCCGTGGCAGTGCCCAGCACCGGCACACAGTACTGTGGTACAGGTGGTGGTGGGAATCCACCTTGGGCCTTTAAAGCATGAGTGCAGGCTTGGGTCTTGGGCTGTGCATGTGCCGTGCAACCCCTTGACCCCTCTCCAAGGCGATTTAATTGCTATTTCATGTTTTCATCTTATCAAATAATTCATGGAGTAATATCAAATATTCCCTACCAGCTACCCAGGAGCACTATTTGTCTTTTCACAGGAGGACATAGTAAGGAACCTTTCTGTGAATACTGTTCCTCCCAGCCTTCCCAGAAGAAGAACTGTTACAAAAAAAAGTCGGCCTTTGTTAAGAATAGAAGTTTCTCACTGGGAAGTGGATGGGATTTATCTTCCAGCTAGCAAAGGGCACAGAGAATTGGAGTGACTAGTTCTAGTCCAGCTTTGCTAGTGAGGTTGTCAGAGGCTGCAAATAAGGCACTGAAACTGTTCTGCTGTGGGAAACATATCCTCTATACCTAGTTGGTATGTTTTGGAACTGGGTTGCTGTGTGAGCAACCCAGTGTGAGTAGGAGATGCCACTTAAGACAAATACAATTTGTAGAAGCTGTTGACATCTGCAGCAGCCAGGAGTAATGATGGGCTTCTTTTGCTTTGCCTGTATCGCAGCAGTGTTGTTGTTCCATAGTGTTGTGAGGCATTGTTATTCATAATTGTTCATAAATGTGCTGATTAAAAATGACAGAGCACATAAACTGCTTTTTAATATTTTGTATTTATCCCAAGCTATTTTTTTTTTAATTATGTAACTTCCCAACTTATTGCTTCACCTTAATTGGTATCTGGCAGTGTGTTAATCAGTCCTCTGCCACCCCACTTCAGTGCTCTCTTTACTTGGCTTTCTACCATGTTTGCTATTAGCATGTCATCTTTTTGTTTTTGGGGCCCAGGGGGTCAGGACATTGTTAAGCAGGTTGTTATGATGTGTTTTGTGGACAGTTTCAGCGTTTTTGGGAAGCCCTATGCTGGTACAGTGATTGTGAAGATCCTCAAACAGGGTGAAAAGAAGTAGAGACATGTCATATCCTCATCTGCACCAGAACTGACTCAGCAGCACTGCGACACTAAACTAGATCTGCCTAACTCGTGCCAGTGGAAGCTCTGTATTACCTCGCTCACTAGAGGAATGATGGCCTGGGGCTGTGCAGCTGTGCCTAAAGGGTGACATTTAACAACGGAATAATCAAAATCAACTGTGCCTTAATACTGTAAAGTACTTTTCTGGCTTGAGGAACATATTGCCAACTCTTCTTAATATTAGCTGTGTTTTGAAATTGGACAGTGATGTGAGTAGGCTGTGTAGTTTTAAAGTGAATCCAGTCTTTAGAGATAGTTGAAATCTCCAGCTACCATGAAATATGTTGTCACTTCAATTACAGTTGCAAGTACCTCTCTCTTATTTGTTTCCTGTAATACCAGACAGACTAGGTAAATATATATCTTTTTTAATGAAGCACAATATAGTTTTTAAATGGTTTATATCAAGTTGTTTCCAGTTTCTTATAAACTTCTGATTTCTAAATATCCCGTTATCTGTTCCATATGTTTCACTGAAGTCATTGTTACCAGTACAGCAGAAAATACATAAATAATCTGGTAATTTAACATAAGTTTGTGATTTTTCTTAAGTTACTGTCAATCAAATATCATTAGTATAAACTGAAATCAAAGCAGAGCCAAAATCTGTAATTAAATCATGGAGGATGTACTGAGACAATGAGAAAATAGGGAGTGCTCTTGTAGGCTGTACTGCGTACAACTGTCATCGTGTTTGTTAGCACAGAGACCACAGAAGTCTTGAAGGAGGCAGTTTTACATGACAGTGACTATGCTTTTGTTAAACAGGTTTCAAAGTACAGTCATGACAGCTGGTATTAATCCATTAATTGTGTTTGGTTTTCACTTAAGCTACATATTCAATGCTATACGAGAGAATAAAACCAGGTCATCGTGGTGACATACTGGGAAAAGTAAAAAATGGTTGTGGAAGATGGTCCCAACTTGCTCTTGAACCTGAGGAGAACAGGGCGATGGTGTAGAAAGTCTCCATTCTGTGAAAAAGGGGATCACAGAGTGCAGATGGCAAAAGAGTCAAGTTATACTTCATGAAAAACTTCAGCTTTCCTGACCAAAAATTGTCCTGATTGCCCAATGCAAAATACAGCTTTTTTCGTTTTGTCTCTCCTCAGTCCCGTTTCAGTAATGAAAAAAGGACAAGGGAAAGGAGCAGATAGTAAGAAGAAAAATATGGAAGAAGAAAATGGGAAAGGAAAACAGCACAGACTACTTAAAACTTTGTGGGAATCCTCATAGAAACATTTAGAAAAATCTAAAAGATAGGAACGTTTTCAGATTTGGGAAAATGTCATTTTAAATCAAAGATAGAAAAAGAAAAAGCAGACAACTCCAGGTCCTGAAAATCTCAGTTCTCACAACAATGCAAGATATCACTGAGGGGAATTATTTATGTGCCTGCTGTTTCTTTTTTCCATTAGATGTGTTTTTTTCAGACTTTGAAGGTGCCTTGGTTAATAGAGCATTGCTTTATCTGATGTATTTTCCACCCATCTGTGTTAATACATCAACTAATAAACCGCATGGTACTTCTGAATCAGATCAGCAGATCCAGCTGCCTTTAAACCCTCACATTTTCTCCTCACCAACCTGTGTTGTTGCTGTTGTGTCTGTGTTTGGTTTTGATTGGTTTGGTTTAGTTTTGATCGGTTTTCAGACACGCTGTGTACGTAGAGATTATCCTGTTGAAGTCAATTGCATTACTTTCGGTCTGTGGCTAGGAACACAAGTTTCCCTTTCCCAGTTTTCAGGGGAAATTTGTGATGACAAGGTTCTCCATTCAACTCAGGTGAAAATCCTATAGGGCAAATTTAGCATATTCCCATTATAGCTTTTCTATTGACAAGTTCATGAAACAGCCAATTTAACTACATAATGAACACTCACCTGTTATTTGGTTATTCTCTGTTACGCTTTTCTTCTTTCTGGGATTTTCTTTCGCTTCTGAATCTCCACTTCTGTTCATAGACCCTGGCTCTGAAATTGCTAGTCCAAAATTAGCGCTACAGGCAGTCACTGATGTGTGAAATAGAAATACAAGGTAGAAAGTGAGACACCAACAGTAAGTGGGTTTTAGCTTCACAGGGTAAACCACAAACCTGAGAGGGATATGTTCCCTAAGGGTGAGCCACAGAAACCAGTGTAGAATGGAGTGCTTGACATGGCGCACAACACATTGTGTTTCAGTGCCAAGAGCAGTGTTCAGGAATGGAGGTGGAAGATACAGCCGTTTCAGAGATGACTGCTGATTTCACAGTCGCTCTGGGAAGCAGTATTGATGGTGAAGAGGAGGAAGAGATGAAGCTCGACTTTACCAGACAAGAACAAGCAGTATATGTTAGAGCTGCTGCAGTGATGGCTCTTCCAGTGTTTCTGTTCTAAGCTCCATTTTTCAGGGGTTTATAACTTGCTCATAAAAATTTACTGCAAGCTATAATTTGGCACGCAGGGTTCCAGCCTGAGAGCATATTGCTTTTCTTGTTTAAACTACATTTGGTTTATTGACGGGCCTGTTTTCAGATTGCAAGAGAGTGACGAGTGAAATAGAAATCTAATTGTTTAAGAAACTTTTTTCCCCTTTTTTAATACTCTCTAGCCTCCAAACAGCTTTAAACATCTACTGGTGCCTTTGAGTATTACAAAGAATTAAAACTAGTTAAGAAATTCATGTTTAAATAGTGGCTACTGTGCATATTGAGAATTATACTTACAGCGTATAGCGTCTTTCAGTCTGAATAATCCCAGTGCAGCTTTCCAGCTTTCTAGATACAGAAACACAGCTGAAAATGAGATATGAAGCAGATAAAGTGCAGCAGTTAATGTAGACCTATATAGGAGGACTGACTGTGATTTGGACCAGGCTGTTCAATTTAATTCATCTGCTCTTGCAAAAGACACCAGAGATGGATATGGATCAGATTTTTCAGGTACTGCCATTCTCTTCTGGAGAATACAGGTAGGAATTAAAGCAATTTTGCAGTTACAGTTTAAGCCACTGATGTATTAAAGCTTCTGATTTGAAAGCTTAGTCACGGATACACAATCTATTGACTGTTCAGAGCTAGAGCTACAGGCAAGGAATTCAGGTTTTGCACATCGCAGTTGTGATGTTTGAGTTGTCTGTGAACACTGGGAGGCTCTGCTCAGAGTTAGCCAAGCTGCTCCCCAGCCTCTACCCGCCTGCCAACATCCTGCTCTTCCCTGTCACCCTTCAGCTCACAAACTGACATCCCTTGCACAGTTGCAACCCAGCCTTTTAGATATCCTGGAAGAAATGTTGAAAGGCAAAGCAAAGCACTCCGAAGTTGAAAAAGATCTCAGTGCAAGCTCTGTCACACGCTCCTGCACGTGTGTAATTCCGCAAGTTAGAATTACGTGAACTGAGCTTTTGAATTCTAGTTTTATGGTGATAGTATCACAGAAAATTGTGTATTTATTTTGTGAAAACTAATTCACATTTTTAAATCAGCTTTACTTTATTGTTAAGTAAAAATATGCTCAATATGTGTCGAGGTTTGCAGATGATCCTTGCTAATGTTTGAGAACTTGGGTCTGAGCAGGTTGATGTTGCACATAGCGAAGAACACTTTTCCTGCACACCTTTTGGATCTAAGCGAGAGAAAGTGGTTTGGGCTGGTTAATTTGTTCTTCAGTATCTAAGCCAATGTGAAGCAGTATGTTTCTTGACAAAATACACTTCTGAAAACATATTTGGAATGCTGTTATAATATCTTACATCTGTACTGTGGTGATGTGAAAGAGGAGGGAAGACTGGCATTTTATGAATTGAATTGCTGGGACCTTCTAGGCGTTTCACTGGACCTGTTGAGAAGCAGCTGGTTGTATCTTTACCTTTCGTAATGGAGATACTGGGCTCAGGCTAATGAGATAAGTCCTATTTCAGATTTGAATACTTTGTGTGCAATGTCACAAAACCAAAGTACTGTAGCAAGGTGTCAGATCTAACTCTTCCTCCTTGCACCCAGAAGAATCTGAAAAGGTGCTTTTACTGTCACAGAGTGTTTGTACTCTCATGAAGCTTAAAATGGTACTTCAGGTACCTCCCACCCTGATCTCACCCTTTCAAGATTTGTCTTGGCTAATTCAAGATTCCTATTGCACCCTGGGGGATACAAATTTGAATACTTTTTTAAAGCAAAAGTTTGGCTGTATAGGTACACTCCAAAAAGACCAAGCAAAGGAATTTTTAGGCTGTGTGTGGTCACAGTACTTCAGCAAATCAAGTGGACAAATTGCTCTATTGCCATATCTGTTTCTCTTGGCAGAATGCTGACAGTCTTCTGGCATCCCATTGCAACTGTCCTCCACTGTGAACAGACTTCATTCATTCTGCATATCGTGTGTGTGTGTAGGGATTCGCTGTGCTAATTTGCATAGCTAACATTAGAGAGGTTCTTCTTGAAAGGTAATAAATGGCAGATGCTGTAGTCTCTATAGATGTATTTGGGAATGATTAGCACATTGCTCGCTCTTCCGCTCAGGGACAGCTACTGCAGGGAGACTATATGGACTGAACCCTTAGCACGTATGCGCTGGAGAGAAGATGAAAACTGGTTATGACTCAGCACCAGGAGAGGAGGGGTATGGGTCCTGATAGGGCCTGCTCCTCCTTCCCCAGCCTCCTACATGACCTGCCCCTCCGGGAAGGGGGGTCTGAAACCCTGCTGGCACCTGGAAGCAGCAATGGACTGCTGCTCTGTGGGGCCTTCGGGGCCCAGCGGTCTGGTCCCCCCAGCTCTCACAGCTTTGCTGCCTTCACACCTCAGGCTGGCAGCAGGCACTGGCCAAGAAACCATTTTCTTGGAAGGGGCAACTGCTGGGAAGGGTAAATGTCTGTGTTCCTTCTGTGTTCACAAGAGGCCTGGAAAGCTGGCATGGCTGCTGGGTGCACAAGGGCTGTTTGGGGCAGCACAACTACTGGGGTGAGAAGGACATGGCACACAGGCAAATCAGCCCAGTTCACTTGATTTTGTCTGCCTGAGGAGTGCGTGTTTCTGCTTCTGTGAGTGCTCTCATGAAAAATCATGGCATCTCCCAGCTCCTCCAGTCTCTTTAGGAGAAAGCTGTTCAAGGAGGGAGGGTCAAGCAGCACTGGAGCGCAGAGAAAAGCAGAGAAGTAAGACAGAATGGGCATTGTGTGGCTGAGGCTGTCATTGCCAAGGGTTTGAGGGAGTGTAGAGGGATAATGAATGAGGGTGATGAGAAATTATTGTTGTAAAATCAAAGAAATTAGATGGCACACAATTCTGCTAACACACAGTTGAGAGATTGCCCAGTGGCTAAACAAACACCTTTGAAACATGAGGAATTCTGACGCTGATTATCCCTAGTTCACCCTTGTGAGATAACACAGGATAGGACAGGGATGTGCAGAAGTTACTTAGTAGTATTGATCTCTATCTAGCCACAGGACAGACTTAACTGCAGATTTGCATGCGAATCAGATGCTCTCTCTCTGGTTACTGTATGGAACGATAAACATTAGCAGGACATATTTTTATAAAACTTAGCAGACATTTCTTATCTGTACCTACTCCTACTGAGGATGTGATGCCTAACGTCTGTGTACCTCTGAAAATGTAAGCTCTTGGAAATGAATGGAAATTGTAATAATCACTTATATTCATATAGAGTCTTTTTTATTTCCACAAGTCTGAGATTGCTTCACCAAGGCACAGGTCAGGCTGCTTGTCTGTGAAATGCTGTTTGCAGGGCATGGAGACTTCTGGCAGTTTAGGGTAGGAAGAGAGAGATCATACAGAGCTAAGCAAGGGTAAGAACATTACAGCAGGCTGCACTTCTACTGCATAAATGGTATTTACTTACGAGATTGGGAAGCAATTCTCTATGCCTTCAATTAGTGTCCTGCAACCTTGGCTGGGCTAGTCCATTGCTACTTCAAGCCTAGTTTCACAGTGCACGGGCTTTCAGCGGCCAGCATGCTTTAAAAAGTTCTCCCCTGGCTCTTTGTTCAGGCACCAGGGTTTGAATGTTGCTGTCCCTTCTTTCCATTATTTGTTGTTGTGGCATCTGCAATTTGAACCAAACAGATCCTGAGTAAAATTAATGTTCTCATTTTTTGACTCTCTCAAAATCATAGGTCTGGTTCACAGTATGGCTCTGCAAACACTTGTCTTGGCTGAGCTGAGGGCATGCAAAACAAAGTAGGAATGAGGGGAAAAAAAAAAAGGGTGGAAAACAGTGGCAAAAATGCTTCAAGTCAGTGTTGGTACCAAAGTGCCTGCTCTGTCGTACTGCGCCATGAGTTCAAGTGAGATAATACGTGATGAACATACCTACGGTGGATTTTGGTCATACTTTGTATATGTGACAAAATAGATGACTTGTGTTCAGTGCAGCTCATCCAAGTTACATATTCTCTAACAGAAAACTAGGAATTCAGCACAATTGCTGAGTGTGACTTCTCATGTTATGGGACATCGCAGAGAGAGAGCAAAGATAGGATGGCTTTGCTGTGTACTGAAGTAAGAACTGCACTATTTGATAAAATGCAATATTGTGTACCTAAGGCCCTGGAGAAGTGCAATGGAAAGAGGCCTTTATTTAGTATATCTTCTTTTTCCTTTAATAATTACTAAAATAAATTATTGTAGGAACTAAATCTAGCAATCATAGAACAGTATTGGGGTGCAGCTATGTATTTTGATGCTATCTCAAGTAACCAGCCTGATATTCAATATTTAATTTAAAAGCAGAAAACTTGATACAATTGAAAGACAAGAATCTGAAGCCCTAGGAGTGGTGGCCAGCCTGCTACTTCTAATGTATTAATTGATAAATCTTGCTTTACAGCTGCATCTAGGACCAGTCTTTGTATGTCCTTTATCTCTTTAATTCCTCTTGCACGGAACAAAACAAATTGGAAATGAAAAACATTGGCTTATTGTATTCATCTAAGGACATGCTAATTGAAAATGATTGCTTCATACTGGGCTGGATTCAAAAATACGTACATCTCTCTTTGTCTCTTTTACACATAAATCCATTAAATACTTGTGTTGAAATAGGAATTACTAGGTCAGAGGGAAGCGAGATAAGTAAACCAGAGACAGGCACTTAAGAGTTATCCAGACAATGAGCCAAATTCCTATGCCAGCTCCCAGATCCTTTGGCACAGATATGATTGCCAGAATCTACATTTCTATGAAAAGCAAAAAACCCAAAGTTTTGAGCTTTTAGATCCATAAAGGTAATTTGGAAAACATGAACAAGGAAATATTTTTTTAAAAAGAAAATCTTAATTTTCTTCAGCACATTTAAAGCCACTAAACCAGAAGTTTTAGGTTAATCTGGAAGAGGATTTGATGGAAGAATTGCTTGTACTTTCTTCAAACAGGTCAGTTTCTTTATCAAATGAACTTGTTATGGTAAGAAGAAAGGAGACATATCAAAAACCTTAATAACAAGATTTTTAAAAACACCCTCATGATTAATAATTGAATAATCATTATCTAAATTTTGGACTAAAATCTAAAGGGATTTTGTTCAGGTTCTATCACTTGAAAACCTTAGTAGAAAGACCTTCAGATTACTTAGGGTTTGGGGTTTCCTTTGGGGGGAGGGAGTGGTGATACCAGATGAAATGTGTATCATGTGCGTTGCATGCTGGTAGTGTCAATTTGGAGGATTAAAGTAAAATAAAAAAACAGTTAATATTATAAATGAACCAGTCTACATCACAGAGAGTGTACGGCCCTTGTGTTACAAGAGCACACACTTTTCCAGTTAGCAGTGCTGTGCACACAGAGTATAAAGTCCCATACGCAACAGTAGATCAAAGAATAGCAGTAACTGTATGTTTCAATTGAGAACTGTTTCTGACAGATCGCAGATGCATAGCAATAAGCTCTTTGGTGGCTAAATTGCCAGTTATTGAATAGTGGCCAACAGCACAAAGTGGGTCATAATGACTTTTCTTTACTATGCAGATTTACATGGTTTTATCTTGTTTATCATCACCGTTATTATATTGCCATTCACATCCTAGATCACCTACCCAGCATTGGGTGACGTGAAAGGACGTGAAATTTGGCCAGCATTATGTTCTGTCTAGGGTTTAGAATTTATCAGGTTTTTATGAGTTCTCAACTGGCATTAAAAGCAACAAAAAATAAAGTTTGACTTACTGTTGTCCCTGCCTCCAGATCTCCTGTCCTCCCCTGAATGTTGGCATATATTTGGAGCTGGACTATTGTGTTTGGCATAAAAGCTTTTTGGTTTTATTTGTTGTCACTTTAAGATATCAGATGAATTGCCAGTGGGTTTGCATCTGGGACAGCTGTGTCAACTTTTTACTGATATTCCAACCCCACAACTCAAGGGGAGAGAGGCAGAATATCCTGGGCAAAGTGCTGAGAGCCTGGCTTTGTTGACATTGTGTGTGGACCAGTGGACTTTCTGTTTTTTACAGTGCCCTTCCTGTGCTGGGCTATTTGTCAGTGGATTTACACACAGAAGAGAAGTCCTGTGAGTTAGCACCCAATTCATCCTTGTCTGTCTGCGATAGGAGAGCTAGTAATTTGACTGTTTGAAAAAGAAAAGATTCACAAACCTTGTTTTGCTTAAACAAAAAAAAAAAAAAAGGAAAGAACAAAAGGTGACTTTTCAGAACCACCTGCAAATGGGTACAACAATTACATGCTTTTGGTAAAAGCAAAATAATTTCTTCCTACTATTAACTTGGCAGCACACTCACTCTGAGCTGTTCTTTCTTCATCGCCATAAAGAAAGTTCTCTTGGTCAGATCAGACCATCAGCTGCAGCTGCCTGATGCTGCTACTGAGCCCTGTCTGCCTTTGAGGTCCACAGGGTGAGGTGGCTCACCTTGCAGCCAACTGTCAGTGCATTCTGAAACCAGTAGTTCAGGTAGCGGAAGGAGGAACATGGGGGTCGTGCACAAGGAGTGGGTCTTTGGAATAATATGCTGCCATTTCCAGCCTGCTGTTTTTCAGACTGGACCTCTTGCTGATGGCTCCCCAGAGAGAGGTCAGCGTTCTGCGTGTAGGTAACTGTGCTGGTGGAAGGACAGAATAGCTCCGAAATGGTCTTGGGGAGAATGGATTTCTGTTCTCATTTGCCATGGAGTGTTTTTATTCTCAGGGGAAGTGAAGCTCTTTACCAAAGACTTGTTCTTTCACTCTGGCCTTTTTTTTTTTTACATACTGTGAGACCATGCCATTGAATGGCTTGTAGGAAAGAAAGATGGGATGCAAATTGCAAGGATGGTTCAAATTCATGCAGTGATCCTGAGAAGAGAGCAGAGGGCAGGGTAATGCCATAGCAGGCTAGATGGATAGCCTGTAATGCCCAAATGCGTTGCACTTTTGTGGCTCCGTTTAAGAAGTCATAGCTGAGGTCATGACTGGCCCATCAGGTTGGCACTGCGTCTCCAAGGCAACTGGAGATAATACAAAATATTCCTCACAGATGCTGCTATGGGAAAGTACCCTTTCAAAATATACTTTTCCCTTTCTTTTTTCTGCCCTATGCCAAGAATATTTTATATGCTGAGAAAACTGATTTTAATGCGGCAGAAAGAACTTCAAGAAATGGTTGCAAGCTTAATTAAGGCTTGAACCCACTGATCTGATTCATTTGCCCTGCAGTGTGACGGTTCAGCTGATTTGCAGGGAAGGCCAGCCTAGGGGAGAAAATGATTTTACCCAATGCTCGTAGAGGTTCTCCTCAGCTGGCCAGATCTTTTCTGTGTCATTTCATATTGTCATTGATACTGTTTGCCAAAGTTTGGTGCGTGTGGCTTTTAAGGGTGAGGACACAAATGTGTCTGTGGCAATCTGCTGGCGTAATCCTTTGTGGCCGGGTATGTCCTCTATGCCGTTGCTGTGCCAGGGCTTGCTTTAACTCGGAGAGCCTGCGGGCTGTACTCTTATGTTTAAGAGCTGTGATTTTGTCATGGTAAGTTTTGAAGGAAAATCATGAGTTAGTCATGGTAAAAAATGTCAATGGAGAACCAAAGAAAATAACAAAAAATCGAGGTATGTTTTGTGCTGCCTGACATGGGGTATTTAGGTACATGGACTTGGTTGATCCCAAGCGGAACTAGGTTCGCACATCAAAATCAGTAACACATTATTCATTGTAAACAGGATTCAGAGGCAGAAGCAGTATCTTCTACCCTTTTTAGAATTTCTTTTGTCCCCGTCCTGGGCTCTAATTTTAAAATCTTTTGTATTCAGTGGGCACAATCTGCCATATGGGTTGCTTGGCATTTGTTCTGCTTTCCCTGTCTTGCTTTTCTGTGCTGCTCTGTTTTTCTTGGTGACCCCACAGTGAAAGCAAGATAGCAATTGCAGTTGACTCTGTTGGGATCTGACTGCTCCATCTCCTTACCTGAAATCATTAGATGTTATCTCTGCACACCTTGTCTTTCCCTGCCCTCCACCCAATGAGGTTTTGGTCTTGCTCTCCCAGAGATCATAATTCTCTTCTTTGTCCTTCCAAACCTTATTTTCTGCTGGAGGAATGTGGTGGCAGCGTATTCCAGCTGTCATGGACAGATGTCTGAGGATGAGAGGGCTCAGTCGCCTCCTAGAAGACCTCTGCCTCAGTCTTTATCAAGAGGGTGTCAGGGACTGAGACAACTAGCTGTTTCTTGTCAACATGTCGATAAGAGGGACCCTCCCAGAAAGGCTGGTTACCATGACTTTGAGGAGCCTGTAATCTTTAAAACATTAAAGCTGTCTTCTCCCACTAACAGCGGGTAAGAACCCCAATAGTATAACAGGTCCGTGGTTGTTACAACAGGTGACAGTGGCCAGCAGAAAATGCTTCACAACAGTTGTGAAAACTGGAATAGACAGATGTGACACCTTCCCACCACACAGTACTCATCTCAACATTAGAGAGAGGTGTTAAGCCCAGAAGCAGGAGCCTTAGTATCCTTTCCATACTGTTTGCTTGAACTTTGACAGCTCTGAGTAGTGTTGCTATGCATGCATCGGTCCAAAAGTTTTCTAAATTTCATTTTCTCCACACCACTTCCCCACAGCAACTAACTCTGAAATCTCCCATTTTCTGTGAATAAGGATTCCCTTTCCTCAGTTTTAAATTTGCCATCTTTTAATTTCATTGCATGCCCTTTTGTTCTTCCTGGGCAAGACAGAAGAAAAGGTCCCATTATATTTTCTCTTAGACCTTTATTTTAGAAGGCGTTCAAGGAGTCACCTTTTCACTCCTTTTTAAAAATAGTAGTCCAGCTTTTTCAAAGTCAGTATTTTTATCTTCCCTGCTGCATTTGGCTAAAGAAGCCTCACAGAAGTTAACCCTGCATCTCAAATGTTTAGTTACCTTTAGGTTGTCACTTGGTGAGTTCTGGGTAACTCTTTTACTTCCCTGCCTTGGTTGGAAAACATCCAGAGATTGATGAGGTGGATTGTTTGGCTGGGTACAGATACTGGCTCCATGAATATTAGGAAAAGACATTCTAATGGTGAAGAGCCATTCTGAACTTCTCTTTAGGACTCCTTCACTCTGGCTATGCTTTTGTGGCAGATAAGCCTAGGTCACATAGCTAAGGAAGTATTTTTGAAGACCCCTAGGTCTCCTGCCTCAGCAAGGTACAGTACTTTGCTATCTTGAACCCAAGTCCTCTGTGTGACTGTAACAAACTGCCAGCCAGTAGCTCAAGGCTCAGCTTTTAAGGCAGTCTTCTATAAAGATTTTGTACTGAAGGGGGGCAATATACTTTCCCCAGCAGTTCAAGAGTGTTGTTTAATGCATGCATGCATCAGTAGTTCTGTGTGTGGTCACACATACAAGGGCTCTATAACCTGTTACACTAATTATTTGGAAGAAGCATGACGGTATGTGAAGTCTCTGTTTCAGGATATGCAAAAGGCTGATACTAGTGAGTGGTTTCAAAGATAATTTCTCAGTCCAGGAATGTTTTGAAGACGTTCAGTGCAGAGCAAATGGTCGTGTTGATGTCATGTCATGTAATGGTTGAGGTCATGTGTATATAAAAATCATGAGAACAGGAAAGACAAGTAGGCCCACCACTCATGCCCCTTTTATTTTTCTTGCGTATGTTTTCCAACTGCATATTTGCCTATTTGCTCTTTAGCTTCTCTGTAATTAGGAGCTAATTAAAAAGGCACCAGCCTCCAACATGAAATTTAAAGTTATTTCACATGCTCACGTTTTGCAGTGAAAAAAGAAGACAGAAGGCTCACAAGGAGGAATGTGAGGTTTTTTCCTCTAGACAAAACATTGACTCAGGGTTGCTTGAACAGAAAGAAGGGCTGCATCTCTCCATTCCCACGGGCTCTAGCATTTCATAGGATTGCAACCAGTGGGAGAGGAGTTGGAGTAGGAGGGATCCACAAAATCTCCACCCTGGTCCCAAGAGGAAAAAGTAAAAGAGAAAGTGGAGCAGTGCTAGGCACTTTATGTGGCCTCCTCTGTTGAAGGCAAAGCATACCCATTCCACCCTGGAGGATGGCTGTGTCAACAGTCATCTCCTTGTGTCTGTGGCATGTCTGTGCATGACGTAGTGACCATTCAGGAAGCTTGGTCCTTGCTCCAGCCTGTGCCACAGCTAGAAGCTTGCTAGCCCAACTGTGGTGGCCTGGGTCTGAATTCATGATCTGTTCTGAAGGGTGGAATGACCTTGTGCCACTCATTGTTAAGGCTAGCGTAGATACACCACAAAGACCCTCTTGCTCGTTAGACATCTCTTCATAGAGCAGCATGGAAATTTGATGCACATATTTTTTCTTTAGTCTCTGGCTTCAGTTTTTTGTGGTCAGTCTGGAGAGAGTTTTACATCCAAAGAAGGGTTTTTGTGCTGAGAGCCTGGCTATCGTTTTAACTGTATTGGTTGACCTAACAGGAGGTGTTATTTCTCCCTTATTAAAATATGTATTTGTTTGCATATGGGAAGTTGAGGTGGTTTTGGGCAATCTTCTGGGGAAGGAGAAAAGGACATGGCATTTAAAAAAAAAAAGATGGTAGCTTTTGGAAAAGTTCTAGTCATTCATTAAATGGCAAAGTTTATTGTCCTTTTCAAAGAGTGTATTGTGTCACATAGATCACCATGAAATCAAAGCAAGTTTACTCCAGAACTCATCTCTTTAACAGAAAAAAATTAAAATTACTGTCTTTTTTTTTTTTCTCAATTATGAGGTGGCTGGGGAAGAAACAGAAGTGGAAAGGTAGGGATTTAAAAAGAAATACTGTAGATTAATTCAGGGTTCCCAGCCTTTATTCACACAGAGTATTGTTTGCAAATGCATAATGAAAGTGTTTATCAGAATTCTGTGTGAGTTATTGATGGGCTAACTGGGCCAAAATTTTGGAGTAAGAAATCATCTGTGAAGTTCTGATGTGAAGGTGCTGGTAGAATTGGAATAAAAACAACAGAATCTTTTCAGTGTTAAAATAGACATGGGAAGAAAGTTCTCTCCAGAATAATCACAATGTAATGTAGCCTAAGACCGATGAAAATTAGCCTTTCCTGTGCAGCTGTATGAAGAGCAAGACTGAGACTATTCATGGAATTAGAGAGTCAATGAACCCGTAGGGCTTGGAAGGGACCTCTGGAGATCAGCTAGTCCAACCGCTCTGCTAGAGCAGGATCACCTAGGGCAGGTTGCACAGGATTGCATCCAGGCGGGTTTTGAGTATCTCCAGAGAAGGAGACTCCCCAGCCTCTCTGGGCAGCCTGTGCCAGGGCTCCGTCACCCTCACGGTGAAGAAGCTTTTCATCTTGCCTGTGGAGTGTACACTCAGTGCAAAGTTCTCAAGGTGCTTTAGAGAATTAAAACCCAATGAATTAATGCTGAATACAATCCAGAGAGACACAAATGAATTTATATCCACATTTGTAGGTGAGTAGTGAGTCAGAGAGAGGACAATTGTTTGAAGTTTTTCTTTAAATTTGGAAATGTAGTATTGCATTTACTCAGCCTGGAGGCAGTACATTGCCTATGCCCTTGAAATAACCTTATTCATCTGCACCTGGAAGTTGTTCTCCACCCACAAAACCCAGTGGGGCTATTTAAAGTCAATTCACAGGTGTCTGAAATTTTACATATAGAGGTGTGAGACTATTTAAAACATGTGTGCAGGTGTTTACATTGCAAAGTGCAGGAGCAAGGCTGTGCACATCCAATTTAGGTTTCATGTTGAAAGACAGGGCTACCTTAAAGGAAGTCCAGGAACAGGTGGCAAGGTTGGCATGTTCTCAAATATAGCAGAAAGGAGATAAACCCTACTATTTTAGCGTATTTTTAGGCTGTAGAAAGTAAATGCTGTTTGCTTGTTTGATGTTACTTTTTTCCAAACATTTAGGAGAATATTTCAAAGCATAAAGGTGCATTAGCAAACTACCTGAAGATGCTTACATGTCTGGCATTCTCTCCAGTGTTATGGTTATTGACCTTCTGCCAGCAGGCCTGATTCTCCAGAGCACTGCTCCTGGCTCAGTGGCTTTACGCCAGTGACTGAGGAGTTCAGGATGCTCCGAAAGCATCTCGAGAGGCTCTTGGTGTTGTGCAGTCCTTGCTCTGTAGGCATTTCAGTACAGTCAGAAAGCTCAAAGGACTGGACTGTGCACAGGAGATGACATGATTTGCCTGAGGCCATGCAATCACATCTCCCACAGCCAAGCGCTGTGTCAGATCCATTGGGCTGCAGCATCTTTCCAGTTCCACTTCCTGGACACCCAGCTGTCCCAGTTCACGCTGTTGGGCTGCTGGCAGACCAGAAGTCATCCCTTGGGCAGATCTCACAGGCAGACAAGGGCGGTAGGGGTGCTTGGCATGGCACCAGTTACATGGCTCCTTGAACCAAGCATCAGTTTTTTAAGTGTCCTAAGGACGCTAATGGCTTCTGGCTACAGTTTTTCAGAAATGTTATTGCTAGTAGCTGTTTTGTTGAGTTGGTGATGGACAGCTTTATAAGCCAGTAACTTCTGGAAACCTATGTGGAGCAGACCACTGAAATGGGACATCTAAAAAGATGTCCAGGAGAAAAGTTAGTTCTCCCCTGAAGTTTGTGGTCTTGGCAAGTGCCGAGCCTGGCACCCTAAGGAAGCAGAAGCTTTCCTTTTTACTGCTTCAGGACCAAAGTGGATGGGCCAGGTATCCAGCTGTGGCAAGCCCAAGGTTGCAGGCAGCTGCCTTTCCCCTCAAGTGACAGAGAGGACCTAGTTGTGGAGGAGAATGATTATAGCTGGGCATTGGAATGGGTTGCCCAGGGAAGTGGTGGAGTCACCATCCTTGGGTGTGTTTAAAGAAAATTTGGATCTGATACTTAAGGACATGGTTTAGTGGGTAATAGGCGGTAGGGGGATGGTTGGACTAGATGATCCTTGCGGTCTCTTCCAACCTTAATGATTCTATGATTCTATAGGCAGTTACAGCCCAATACACCTCTTTTATCCTGGTCAATCTCTCTAGAAAGTGAGAGGAAGAGCAGTACGGATGCTTGATTTTAAGTGCCTAGAGTTTGCACGTAAAAGAGACATGAACCGGGACAGAACCTTTCTTTGGGTTTGGAAACAGGGAACTGTGCAGTAGGCTCCTGCACAGCCTCTGTCCCTGAAACAAATAGGGCAGGTCCCACCAGGAGCAGACTCTTCTCTCCCTCACCTCAGTAGGAGCTGGGAGAGCTTCCTGGTTGGCCATATCAGACCTCATGTGAATTGAGTAGCTTCAGCAGCAGCAGCAGCCAGGAGAAGCTCAACATATTTCAAGAGAGGCCCCACAAGGACTTAAAGTCATCCAGCACCTTCAACACATCAATTCTGGATGCTCTGCAGAGCCAGAAAGTGCAGAGTCAGCATGCAAATGTAAAAATGAAACATATTCAGGCCCTGGGAGGTTTGGCGCGGATGTGGTCCGAATTCTGCCTATAGTTTTAGGTCATTTCCTTTTGTTTTACTCAAGCCCACGCTTGGCCTTGGACTCCTCATTCTGGACCTCCAATGCAAGACTCGGCAGCACATTTCGGGATGCAACTGTTCCACCTAGTGCTGTTTGCGTAGATAGTATCTGGGAGCGTCAGGGCTCCAAGCGCAATGATAGGAGGCATAAACAACTTTAAAAACAAAATAAACTCTTGTTATCAGAGTCACAAGGTGAGCTGTCTCTGATTTTATATTTAATTTTAGAAGCTGAAACTAAATGTTTTAATTTTATATTATTCTCAACATAATGCTAATTTGCTCCAGATGTCCACTCAGAGCTGAACGCTGCCATTTTGCATAGAAAGCATGTGCGTCAGTGATTTATTCCAAATAGCTTCTATTTTACTGCATTTCATTTTATTCTCAATGAAGTACTTAACAACATGTTTCTCTTTAAGAATCTTACTTAATCATGTGGATATAATTTCTTCAATTTACGTTTTCAGTTCTTTAGTGTGGTGGCCACAGGGTGTTTCTTAACCTAGGAAGATTAAATGCACATGTTGAAAGCTGCTTATATTTGATTTTGAGGCACTTTCATTTCAAAGTCCTCCTCGTAAGGCACAGAAGTGATTGTGGTTTCCTGCTAGGTTATGGGATGGAGGTATGAACTCTCAGCGAAACCTTGTAGATACCTCTAAATGTTGGATAATCATGCATGACAATAACATAATTTCATTTCTTTCAAAACTGTGGTCTACTGAGAGTGTTTAAGACTTTTTTATTGGGGTTCAGGAAAAAAAGAGATTTAATTTTCTTGTCATTTCTGGGATACAGTTCAACATTTCAATTTAAAACCTATTTCCATTGAGTTCCATTTCCAGTTTTCCCTCAAAATATTATCTTAGAAAATGTCGTTTATTCAGTTATTTATTTATTTATTTATTTAGCAGCATATTAAAAATTATGTGAGACGACTCAATGTGAAACCTTTGTTATTTGAGCCCGGCTCGTTCAGCCATTCCTGTACATGGGCTGCTATTGGTCAAGTATGTCAGGAATGTCCTTTGGCAGCGTCCTTCTCGGGAGCTACGTCATGTGTGTAAAGCAGCTTGTATGAACAAGTCGGTGTGGATATGAGGCTGATCTGAACCTAGGAAGCAAAGTCCAGGAGAGATTCTTATTCTTACTTCATTTTAAAGCTGACCCTGCAGACGTGGTTTGTAGTAAGATAGGATGCTTCTGCAGTGGTTGTTACAGTACAAGTGTATGGCACCAGCTTCCTCAGATGGCAAAGCATGCTCTTCAGCCCTTTCAAAAATAATTTCATCCATATAATCCCTTTTCCTCTTAGACTCTTAGATAGCAATGTATAACCATGGATGGAATCTAAACTTCGTGAGGTTGCATTATTTGCAAGGCTGGTTATTCCCACCTGAAATGGTGTTCATTTGCATTCCATTACATTTTCTTTTTACATTTATTTTTTTTTTAATCTTGGCTTTTCATTTTTCAGAACTAACCTTGCTGTTATTCTACAATTGCATTAGTTTATTGCACTGAATTGTTGACACAGCTGGTAGGGAGCTAAGTGCTGTGGTTTCACACAATAAAATTTTAGACAATATGTGTAGCACTTCTTTTTCATACATATCATTTGAAAGCCATATGATTCACCAATATGTGTTATTGTTATCCACCCATGTGGGATACAATCTATTTTAAATTAGTGAAGTGACTTGCTAAACTCACTGTAAACAATAAGACTGTGGGAAAACATTAAGTGTTATTCAGAAAAGAACATTGCTATACTGCCTTTTATCCAAAGGATCCCACAGTGCTATAGAGAATGAAGGGACCCGGCACTGCTGCCATGCCGTCTGCTCTTCAGCAGAGAGCTCATCTTCACAATAGACTGTGGAAGGCAACTCCAGCACTTGAAACTGGAGCAGCGTTTGGTGAAGATCATAACTACCCACACTAGTTTAGTGTGCTAGGATGTAGTAAGTCACCCTGAGTGAAAAGTAGCAATGGACTTTGGGGTGTTTCTTAGAAAAATGCTGATTTGACTTCTCCTTTGGAGGCTTAGGCACAGAATCCAATATAATGGCTTCAGACGTTGATGTGCATCACCCACGGTAACTGTTGAAGCACATGCATTCAGCTCGTGGAAGTGTGAGGTAATAGGAGTGAGCTCAGCATTTACAGAAGGCATCATGTTATATTGGACCATTGCTGTGGCTTGGCTGAAGCATGGCAGTTGTTTGCAAAGTGCAAGAACAGAACTGTGTTTCCAAATGTTGAATGGCTCTTCCAGCAGCACGGTGCCTAAGCAAGCCGAGCTGCTGATTCGATTTTGGCAAAGCCAGAAAACTGACTTCCTTTAAAACAGGTGAGGTCTTGATGCCATTTTCTTAGGAATACATCTCACAGATTTTCCTTCATGTAATCGACATGGCCAAGCAAGATGAAATGAACACACTGCAAGACTAAAATTAACGACTTTGGGTAAAATGAGGAGAAGTCCCTCATTTGTAGGGAAGAGAGCCTGTTCTCTCAGAAAGAGAAGATTATTCTCCTGCATGTTGTTACCCTCTAGCTCTCCCAGTATAAAGTCACCCTGTGGGATTCTGTTGTAGTGTGACTGGAGTGGGTCAGCGGGTGAAGGAGGGAGCCACATCTCTTGAAGTTCTGCTCCACAACCCAGACACGAGGGAAAGCAGGATAAAGTAACCACTCTGAAATGATAACAAGCTCTCACCACATTGCACAATCTGTCTGTCCTGGTGCTTCACCAGCAGCTCTTGTAGAGTTCTGTCCGTGCTCAGCTCTACGCATGTGAGCAAGTGTTGGGCATAGTCACATACATCTTAGCAGATCCCTTGCCTTCCTTGGATCACAGGTTGAACCCCAGTCTTTATTTATGGATAATCAAATTGGCCCAGTGTGGCATGGAAAAGAGCAGGAGCCTATCTGAGCATGGAAAATCCCACTGAGTTATCTACTCCATTGGCAAGAACAACCTTGGAGAAATTTGTATATCTGACTTACCACTTTGTGCAACGATTAATCCAGTGTTGAAAATTTCATGCAGCTTGTCATTTTGCAGGGAAACTTTATTCTTCTTAGCTGATCTTTAGAAACAACAACTGAGAAAAAAGCTCCATTATGTGCATGTGGAAATGCATACAGATAGAGTATGAGAAGGACAGTGTCTTTCAGGAAAAAAAATACCACCCTATCTAAAACAGAAAACAAACCCCAGAGCCAGCAATAAAGCTATACACTTTGTGGAACAGATTTTGTGAGGAAAACTAACGATCTGTGTTGAACCACATACAAAAAGTTGTGTTTGCAACAAAAACCACATAGGTGGTGGAGAGTTAACCTTGCTGGTAATTTTCATCTTTTCAAAGAGAAAATCTGGTTGTGGTTGACTAGTTTAGTTAGCTACAGCCAGCAGTTTCCAGCTGGAGATCTGTTTTCACCCACAGGGTCCTCCTCTCATTGATCTGTCAAGGATGGGAGCCCCTTTTTTAGCTGCGATGACATGTGACAAGCTATGACTGTAAAACATATTTATTAGTCTTGACAAAGATTTGAGCTGGGTTTCCCAGGATTAAAAAAAAAAATCGTAATCTGGAGGATGAGTGGGAAGCTAGGACGGACACTGGCTGTTGCCAGACTCCACCGTACTTGTTACAGACGGGGTTTGGCTACACCTGTCTCAAATCTTCCTGTGGCTGGGGACAGACAGAGCACAGACCCCGTCCAGGATGTTTCGTGCCTGCGGTGCGGTGGAAACCCTACCTGTCTATAGACACGCTGTTGGCATTTACAAAGGCAGACTGGACTGTGTGCAGATCCTACTCGTCCTTTACTGGCTCATTAAAAAAAAAGAGAGAAATACAAAAAAGGAGGGAAGTTTTTCATTTCACTTTTCCATATAAATATTTGTTAGTGAATACGTTCAGAGTATTTCAATTACAGTTGATTCTAGTGTCTGATGCCAATATAACAGCTTATTGTTTGTTTAATTCCTGAATGTGTGCGTTGTTTTTAGCAAACATCTTTAATTTACATGTTTGTCCTGCCTCTTTTCAAATGTCCCATTGGATTCAGAATGTAAACCAGGACAGGCAGTTTCTCTGCCATTCTCTTTGCAGATGACTCTCAAAGAATCAGGAGTGAGAAGTGCCCCCACACCGGGTACAAAAGGGTTGATGAATTCCCCAGCATGCATGAATGTCCTACGCTGAAAGAGAGCGCTCTGCATGTTACAGGAACAGCTTACAGAAGCAGGGTGTGTAATTTTTAATAACTGGGATAAAAACCCTCAGTGACATCTTTAAAATATAAATGCCTTTTCTTGTTTCTTTTATTTCTTCCCCCCCCTTATTTTGCCTTTTCATCTCTTCTCCTTTCAATTCCATTAAGCTTCATTGTACAATAATGTATCGCAGTGGACTTTTTTCAATTATGTTTTTGATTTTTTCCTCCTTGTTACTATAAAACTCCAGATGTTTTGAGACTTCATGGTTCTCTGGATATTTTTTCTTTTATTTTAATCTTCTTTTGTAACATGCCACACATGTGGTATTTTGGCCTTTTAAGATGCTACGCTATGCTAATCAGCCATAACTTTGGGGGAGGTTTTTTTTTCTTTTTGTAATGACTTTTTTTTTTCCTTCTGCCATTTTCCTCTTTTTAATTTGTTTGTTTGGTTTTGTTTTTAACTGGTTAGTCCACATTAATGGATTCTCCTCTTGTCCTGGGGCTGCATTCATTATCTTAAGCAAATTAATTCTTCACTCCAAAATTATTATAAGTGTCTACTCAATCTTGCATGTCAGTGAAATGCATTCTGAACAGAACTGTCTGCAGTGTCACTGGCCTCCCAGACCAAAAGCACAGTCTGTTATTTAAAGATGTAACTAAAATGTGGACCAGAATACAAAGATAAAAGTAAGGGTGTAGAATTTCAGTCAAATTTCAGCTGGGATGGGTGTAAATAGGGGATACCTTAGATGCAAACTGGAATTGAACTGCTTCCTTGGAAAGCGAGGTAAGAGAATGACTTACTGATCCAGGGGAACAGAGTTTTCAAGTATGTGGAGTAAACTATAATTTTTGTTTAAAAATCTAAAAGAACTGGAGGGAAGCATTTTAATTTTATTTGTGGTTCTTTGCTGGCACAGCTGGAGGTTTTTAATTGATTTTGGTCAATCTTAATATTGTCCTCAAAACAAGCAGATCTGCCTTCAGATATTGAAGCAGCAAATCTTGGACTGTGTGATGTCCTTTAATTTTGGATAGCTTGCAAGCTATTCAAAAAATCCCAAATAAATAATAGTTTCCCAATTATATATGAGGAAATAAAGGGACTGACATGTAGATTTCGGGAGGGATGTCATCTTTGCTTATTATATGACCATATGAATTTTGCATTCTGTTTTTTTTAAAATGTTGCTCCATGCAATGTTATTTTTGCCTGCAAGCCATAATACTGCATTCAGTCCAACTGTAATGAGGTTTCAGAAGATTGTTTGGTTTCCAGATTACATATTTAGCAAAACCTTATGGCAAAATTTGTGGCTGTCATGCTGCTGATAGTAAGATATCCCTAACTTCCCTGGTTTGTTATCGTATGTTGCAGCACATAGATGCAAGTACCGCTGTTTTGACAAATGTTTATCCCTCTACTTGATTAAAGAAGGATTACTAAAAAGAATTTTAAGACTAGCAATGGGGTCTTGTGAAAATGATAGGATGCTCTGATAGATTCCCAGATATTTTGGTGTTTGCTTGAAAACATGTGGAAAGCTGTTTGCTCACTGAAGTGCCTAACCTATGGGCACTAGAAGAAATAAATCTATGAATATTTCAGTGCTTTGAACAACATTCACCCATTTGACAGATGATAATGTACAGTTATGTGAACAAGACTTTTGAGAGACAAAACATGCCAGTGCTACTTCAAGACAGACAAGACTCAGTGCCTGCCTTGCTGAGCTGGTCTTCTGCGCTTGGTATGACAGCAAACCTTGCGAGATGATTAGCAAAACTCAACATGTAATGCCAGATTTACCCAGGAACTCAGGTAAAACTGGTTTTTAAAAAGAAAACCCAGAAGTCAAATCTAGGCTGCCTCTGTAGTCAGGGGAGAGGGACGGGCACCTACGGAGCAGGCTGCATCCCAGTGAACTCTCTTAGCTGCCAACCTCACGCCGGGCAGACCTGCCATTCCCCAGGGACTCGGGGGGCTCAAACAATGAGGCCGTTCATTTTTCAGACAGTAGAGTGAGAGCAGAGGAATCCCATCTCCGGGGATGTTGGCAGGCAGGTGGTTGGATTTTTCAGTCAGAGAAGTCTGTTTGTGTGTGGAAATCACCTTGCATGAGGCATCAGACCTGGTTGCTGTTGAAAGCCTCATGACTTAAATGAGTCTGTTGTTACGCCTTGCGTGGGCCAGGTCTGCATTCCTCGTGCACCCATAACTCCTGGTACTGCCAGAGGGGAGTTCAGGAATGCAGACTTAGGGGCTTATAAAATTCATAAAATTGAAATAAAAGAGACAGCCCAAAGTCTTGTTTAATTCAGTGACATATGCTGATGAAACACCTCCTCCAGGATTTTCAGTGTATTAGTTTTTCCCAGTTTCATGGTAATTAGGAAATATGCAACCTGTCTAAAAGCATCAAGAAAAATGAACTGCTGAACTGCTGGTGCACAACGTGTTGGTGTCAAATGGTTGGCTGTGATTACCCTAAAACCCAACAACATGAAGGATGTATTGCATTTATACCGTGGCTTACTGTCCTAGATTGTTTCTTTTTCCTGTTCTGAACCTTTTTACCTTTTCTTCTCCTACACCAGCAATTGTATAATAGTCTGGCCAAAGCCCTAACTGCTTTATCGTAATACAAATAGTAAAACAAGTACAAGTAATTTTTCCCAGGACTCAAATGAAATATCATGTAGAAGTGTCACTTTGCAAATGTAAATTGTTCAGACTTCAAAAAAACCTGTAGAAATTAACAGATCCTTTTTCTATTACGGGTATCTTCCATTATGTTGTTAGACAAAGGGAAAAAAGCAGCTTCTAACAATTTAAATCTGTTAACTGGCAGTATGAACTGGGATTCTTCAGAGAGTTGAGAGCTCAGTCCTATGGGTTACTTTTTGTGTACACAAATAGTTCTGTTGAGTTTAATAAAACTCCTTGCATGAGTCATGTTACTTATGAGCAAGCATTTGCAGGATCAGGGCTTTACATTGTGGCTGCAATGGAGAATTAAAAATTAATCCAATCAAGAGTTTGCTAGAAAAAACAAAGCATCATATCAGATATTTTGATTCTTGTGTTGGGTGAACCAACTCAGGTGCTTCAGTTACTGACCCTGGTAACAGTTTGGAGCCTCATATGCCTCCTGCCACGTCCCCAGCATTAGACTCAGACATCAATAAAACACTGATGCTATTTAAAGGCAGTGTGACTATTTCCTCCCCTCCAGAAGGGTTGCATATCCTCACAGGATCCTTTTTCTCATAACATGTTTTTCAATAAAATTTTCCCAATTTTGTAATCAGTTGGGAAGAAAGAGCATTTCACAATGTTCATAAGGCTTCTAGATGTTTTGACCAGACATAAGATTTCCTATTGATAGTATTAAATGCTTTGGAATGAAATGTTTTGGGTTTTCCATCTGTAGGCTGTCTGAGATGTCAGCAGCCAATATGACCTGCTCTTTCCCTTTTAGGTCTATAAATAAAAGGCAGCTTGTTTAACTGATCTTGGAGCAGAGAGCAGAGGTGTATATTAATGAGCTTTCTCTAATGGCACACTGGACCTATTTAGTGCTACAACTGTGAAGGCTTCTCTTTTTCAGTCATAACTCATTTCCTAAGAAAATGTCAGTTATTGCTTCACCTTATGGTCTGAGCTGTTTAGTTTATAGTTTATTTCTTCTGATCTGTACCACTGACAGATATTGTAGGCATGACTGTGATTAAATATGCTTATGAAAATGGTAAACATTTGATAACATAAACCCTCTTGGGAATATGCTGTTATTTCTGCACAGCAACATTCTCAGGTGCATTCAACGTATAACATGGAAGCAAAGAAAAAACATTTTAAGCAATTACAGTTATTAGATTAAATTGTTTTCTTAGGAAAACTGTGAGGTATTTAGATCACGGTGAGATAATTTAGTGTTTTGACAAATATGCCTTTTAAAGGCATGATATTGCAGCAGTTACATTCCAGTGAGATTTTAGTGTAAAATAAAGATAACATATGTATTTCCATATGGTAGCAAACTCATTTAGTCCCATAAATTTCTACAACACATTTTTTCCTGGTAGAAGCCCTATTTTAAAAGCAGCAGTAGTTATAAAATCCAGTAATTGCATCATGCTATTTACTGTAATCATGTGGCATTGTTTGTGTCTTTGCTCAGATGTGTGTAGCATAGCAGTGTCTGAAGCACACAATAACAATCTCACAATAAAGACAAAAGTAGTAACGGCAATATAATTAGAATTTTTATTGATTAACTTGTTTAAGAGCTCTGTTGACATTTACAGACTTTGAGGATCATGCAGTGTTTGTTACAGTTATCCCAGGCATCAAACGTCAACAAAATGTTTAAGATTGTAGGATTAAGCAGTGACAGATTGGGGCCAGATGTCTGGGAGATACCATAAGTGGCCTTCTCAGTTGACCAAATAGCTCTCACTACCCTAAAGCCCTTTGGAAACTGAACATTTGTTCTTTGTAGTTGAAGCTGAGATACTTCTGGGATTGATGGATCTTCCTGGAGGTTATTTGAGAAGTAAAATGAGCACCACATTTATCCAGGAGTAGTTTTATTTGTTATATATAAAAATATAAACACACTCCAAGTAGCAAGGGTAGGTGGAAGGGTTAAAAGTGTTGGTGAGTAGCAGTGAAGCCCAAGAATTACCTTACAGCCATCCTAACTCAGTTTCCTCAGCAACCCAGCTGAAGTGATCTTGTCCTTGTCCAACTAACTGTACAGGTGAGACATTTCTGCTCGGGGAAAGCTGGGTCGCAGCAGTGCTGGCTCCACATGTGGACTCGTAGGGAAAAACTGCAAGGGTCAGCAGATCCAGTGAGAAATAACAGAGCTGAAACAGGTTTTTCTGGAGTCCTTCAAAGTAGAGGAGATTTCTGCAGCTCTGAGTGGATTCTCGCAGCCCCGTGCTTGTCTGCTCTTTGCACCAACTCCCTTCCTCCTTCCCTCTCAGGTCTTTCACCTTTGTACATCATCTTCCTTTCTTCTCATCACTTGCCAGCAAGGTTCTCACCCTCCTCTCCTTTTCCACTGGTTTTCTTCCTATTTAGCCAGCCCTACCTTTAGCAACCCTCCCTCCTTGAAAATGTGAGTTCTGGAGTCATCATTCTCTTTGCTGGGGTATTCTCCCACCTTATGTGTTCAGAATGAATTTATCACAGCATTGCAACTGTCCCATGACCTGTTATCTGGTTTAATAGGGCAGGATAATATAAATAATATAAATTAGGAAATTATGCTACAAATAAGAAAAGCCCTTGAAGTCCAGGTATCTGTGGTGATGGAGGAACCTTACTGCTGAAGGCATTAGACCTTTGGATTGTGTGTTAGATGAAAAAAAAGGCTGTTGACCAGAGTAAAAACAAACCCCGATTTGAATGTTGCTGCTTACATTGTAGCTTTGAGCATTTATGGTAGGGCTGTCCCTTCTCTTCCTGAAGTCCCAATCCAGTATCCAGCAAACTCTTAAACATATGTGCTTTCATGTGTTTTAAATTAGGCTTGTGTTTAGATGTTTTAGGACATTTGCCATTGGCATTTTTGCTACTGACATCAATGAGAATGGAGCTGGACCTTTAATTAATTTGGATTATTCTGCATACTTTCCTACTTTGCATTGGGCTGTAGATATGGGGCTGAAGACTGGTAATCCATTACAAAAACATTCTGAGGCTCAAGATCCTCCATTCATGACTGAATAGCTGAGAAATTACTTCTGTGATCTAACTGGTCTTCCAGACCTGAGACAATGTGGAGACAGAAGGATGAGGAGGTGGAGTGTCACTGTTGTGATTCTGGTGCCAACGGCGTATAAAGTGTCCCCAGGACCCAGTAACAAGGAACATCGCTATATAATGTCCTTCTGGGCTAGGTTTTTTAAAGCCTGTATGCAAGAACCAGAAGCTCCTTTAGAGAGGGGAGGGGAGTACGTGGAAGGGAGTCGTGACACTCGGGAGAGTCTGCTCAGGTGAGGGAAAAGGAATGGAGCACGTAGGGGGACAGCATGAAGAGCTGAAGGGAAGGGCTTGGTGTTGCTGCTCACCTGGGATTCGGGTGAATGAGGTTGCAGAGCTGAGCTGCAAAAATATTTTTGTAGACTCTGGGTCTGATTCTCACTCTACCTTATGGTTATATATTGATGATCAAAACTGGTATTGAACTGAAAAGGAAAGGGATACTAGTTTGAACGGGATGATACAACACTGTGGGCACAACACTAAGGAAACTGAAAAAAGGTAGGGAGGAGAGGAGAGTGGAGACCAAAGTGGAAACAAGTGATCTTTATGACCTCAGTACATTAACTCCTTGTGCCAGAACCTGGCTTTATGGAATGTCTTACGAGAACTACGGATTTGCCAAACTCTGCTTTATTTTTCATGGACTTTAGCATATTTGCTTATTTCAGATTGCTTTGTTCTGAATCCTTGCCAAATATTTAGTGATGATTAAGAAGAAAGTTTGTTTCTTTTTAAGCCCTGGTGGCTTGGTCACTTCCAATACTCCTCCTCCTCCCTGCACCAGTTCAAGAGTGGAATCATGGCCAAATGTCTTAAGCTGTAGACTGCACGTCTCCAGGTGACTCTGTGGATCTATCATGATAGTTGTGATGGGGAAAGATGGAAGTGTATAGATACCAGATAGTTGTCTGCACACATAGACCCAAATATGCCATTCAGATTACATAGCTGCCCAGGGCAGTGAAATATTTAGGGCGCTAAAAGCTACAGTGATCCTTTCATGTATGAGTGGCGGGGAAGGGCAGAACTTTGCAGTCTGCCAGGAAACCCTCTGTGTGGGTGCCTGTGTGTTGGACTGCTTTGGTGTGTGTAGTTTGTAGTGTGCAGAGTCAATCTGCATCCCAAAGCAGAACACAGCCTGCAAAATGAAGTGCTAGTTTGGGAGTCCAGATCACTTTGTTCACTTTATTGAGATGCTTAAAATAGACTGGTCTGAGCAGGATGTGCTGGACCTTTGTCCATCAGTAGTTGGCTGAGAGAGTTGGGCTTGTTCAGCCTGGAGAAGAGAAGGCTCTGGGGAGACTGTATTGTGGCCTTACAGTAACTAAAAGGGACCTACAGGAAAGCTGGAGAGGGGCTGGTTACCAGGGAGTGTGGTGACAGGACAAGGGGTAACGCGTTTAAACTAAAAGAAGGGGGATTTAGATTAGATATTAGGCAGAAATCCTTCGCTGTGAGGGTGCTGAGGCCCTGGCACAGGGTGCCCAGAGAAGCTGTGGCTGCCCCTGGATCCCTGGCAGTGCCCAAGGCCAGGTTGGATGGGGCTTTGGGCACACTGGGCTGGTGGGGGGTGTCCCTGCCCATGGCAGGGGATGGGACTGGATGGGCTTTCCAACCCAAACCATTCTATGATTCCATGATTCTATAGTTTAAATTGCATCTGTTCCCCCTTCCCATCCCTCTGCCTGCAATTGGGTGCAACAGCCGAATCGGAAGTTTACACACCAATGTATGTGAAAGGTGTGACAGATAGAAAGTGACAGGGATTGGCAAGACTCTAATTTCTGTGATGCCGTCGCAGAAACCACAGGGAGTGGATGGAAAGCTACTGAACAAAATCTTGACTCAGCAGAAGGAAGTGACAAAGCACTTGCTAATTTTGTGAGGGTCAGGATTTCAATCTTTATGAGCAAGAATCATACCCAAAAATCTGTCTTTCACAAACAGTGGGTTTAAGACACACCTACCTTCTTCTGAAATTGTCGTTAGTGTTGATATGAAGGTGAATTCAGTTCTGTTTCTCAAAAACATCCTTTGAGATTTCCCATTGTAGAGACAGGTTTTATCTGTATAGAGACTCTAGCAGGTCTGCAGTGCTATGAAGCTGCAATGCAGAGTGGACAAAGTATACGCACACCATCACAGTGAGTATGTGTGCATGCAAGGATCTGTGCACGTGTGTAAATATCTGACTGCATTTTACAGGTTTGCTGGTGCATGAATGTGCATATGGATGTACCTGTGCTCACCCGAGTTAGTTCCCAAAGCCCCTCCTGGAGACACTGCCTTGCCTGTTGTCTGTAGCACTGAAACTTAGCAGCGAGCAATGCAAAATACCCTTCCCTTGGCCTATTAGTTGGAAATTGTAATAATTTATTTATTCAGATTTAATGTGAAGCAGTGACTTTTGTTATGAATGCTAAGCAGTGTTTTCTTACTGAGTTCCCTAATGAAGCGGGTGCTTAAGAAGTCAGAATTGCTCAGGTTACCGGTTGTATAAATGTTGAGGACAGATCTGAATGATACAGCCAGTAAAGAAAAGGGTGCAGAATAACAGCGGAGTTCCTTTGGATTGATCTTCAAATGGATCAGGTCGTCTTGTAATAGTCTGTGCTCATCTGCCCCAGTATATAGTATTTCAGACATCTGAAACCAGGCTCCTACTGCCACGAACGGCTTCTCTTGCTCTCTGTCTGCAGCAGCTAATTGTTATTGCCCACAGTGGTTCCTGTGCCAATTATCATGTACGAGAACTCATCAGAACACTTTTCTTTCTTTAAATTTTCTGTTCTGACACTGCGTCTTTAAGCGTTCAGTACTTCAGACAGAACATGTGAGATATTTATAACCCTTGTACTATTATTGAGCTACACACCATGTCTTCAGTGACAGATTAAATGAACAGCACAAAATGTTGTGTTTCATCCATAAATTTCAGCAGATGTTTGTGTTGGTTGATTTATTGCATGTCCAACTTGGATCTTACACTGCTCTCATTGTGGCTGCACATGGTTTATTTAATAGTACTTTACAATGATTTTTTATGACGTTTTTCAGTTTGAAGGGTGCAACAAGGCATTTTCTAGGCTTGAGAACCTTAAGATTCACCTCCGGAGTCATACTGGGGAGAAGCCATACCTGTGTCAGCATCCCGGCTGCCAGAAAGCTTTCAGCAACTCCAGCGACCGGGCAAAGCATCAGCGAACACACCTGGATACTGTAAGCATGATTTCATACTGGGAGGTGCACTGAGTTTTCCACTGGTCCTCGTGCACTGTCTGTTCTGCAACTGCAGGGTGACTTTTCACCAGGAGCATCTCAGAAAACTCAGCTATAAGCAACTGTACTTTTGTTTTGAATTGTGTATGTGCTTTCAGAAATGAAGAAATCTTGATCACAGAAAGGCAAATTCAGCCCTCTTATGCTGAGGAATAAGTTACTCAGGAATAAGTTACTCAGCAAACTCTCCCATTGTTCTTGTTCCAGTAAGAGGAGGCAGCAGTAGAATGAGGTATATAGTGTGAGTGAAAGCTGAGTCATTGCTGCTGTACTAAATGTGTGTCACTGTCTCGCTTCTGGTCCTGTGCTGCTTTAGTAAAGTCTGTTCTGAGTGAATGCAAAAGCAGTTCAGGCATCTCAGTGGAAGGGAAATGCATCTCAGTTTTGGCCATAATTTTGTGAAGGTAAAAATATACCTGTCTCAGAACTATATGAAATGTGTTAAGTACCCACCATCAGAATTAACTGTAAGAAACAAATTAACAACAAATGAATTTCTTACGTACAGTTGGTAGGTTCTGGCTCAACTCTGCAAGTCTTCTCATTTGTCTTGCAGAGAAGGTGGGAGCCTGTGTATGGTCTCAGGCTCTGATAAAATTAAATCATATTATGGGGGAAGAAACAAGTAGACAACTTTGTAGACCAGTTAAGTCCTCAGCATAAAGCTTGTAAAGTGTAACAGGCAGAGTTGTTCCTTTGTCTTTTTCAAAGAAGTGAATAGATGGTTTAATGTTTGGCCAAGTGGTTATGGGGCAGAACTTTGGAGTTTAATTGATATTTGCTTTTTAAGCAGTTACACATTTCAGACAGTGCAGCATTAAGGAATGTCTAATGTACATTATGCTTTGCAAAAACAAACAAGTAAGAGAAGCGAGTCAGTCACATTTTCCAAACCAAAGCACACTTACAATAACAATGTTTTATTTATTTGAAAGTCAACCTGAGATATTTGAATTTGTAATTAGTTCTAAAATGCATCTCTTTTGAAAGTGGATATACTAAATTGGGTACACGGTTTTGAAATTTAACTGCTTGAATCTAAAAGATACATTTTTTTATTAGGTAAACTTGAAAATGGAATGACATTTATTAGTTTTGAAAGATAGTTTAAGTGGTTAACAAAATAAGCAAAAATTTTTTATCTGTTGTTCTGTGCATTATTGAAGATAAATCTCTTAACTTTCTATTTTCTTTTCTTCTCTCTTTATCTCTGTCTTTATTATCTGAAATGCTCATAATCAGGAAAAAGGTACAGTAATAATTTTCTACTAACTTTCTTAAATGCCTAAAAATATCCTCTGTGCAATTCTATTGCAGGTTCTTTGAAACTTTCTGTAGTCCTCCAACACAGTAACTAATTTCCACTGACCTGGGTTAATTGAATCCTGTGGGTTAGCTCAGTATTATGTGAGTGTGAAAAACAGCAGAGCTACAGGACGGTGCTACTGCAGAGGCTGCACAGTGCGTTAGCTCCGTGGACAAAATAACTGTCAAAGCAAGTAGCCCTGAACCTTTTTAAGGGCAGTCAGATTTTTCATCTAGTTTGCCTATCACTAAGTTGAATGACATCAGTGTTTTGAAAAATACTCTGCTAGTTTGTCTGCTAAGGGATTTGTTAAAGTTTTCCATAGTTTTTCTTCAGGTGTCAGTTCTCTGTGTTCCAGACACTCTCAATAAATCTGCTTTGCCCTGTAACTTTCTGGGTAGGTGCTGTGTTAGGCTGTAAGGTCATGAATTGGTGAATGATTCTATTATTCCTTCAGAAATTTCCTGCTGGCTGGAAAGAGCAGCAATACTTATCCTCTGGAGGTATTTAAAAGAAAAGGGGTTTCTATAGACTGCTTATTGCTTATTGAGTACATTTGGAATTGGTTTTAAAGCTTCTCAATGCAGGTCACTCCATCATTTATCTTCTCCAAAAGGAGAATCTGTAAATCATTTCAGAGACTTACTGGTGTATGCTAGTTTGATCGAATCTCTACTAAATCATCTGGAAGTAGATCCTTGTCCTAGGTAGAAGCAGAACAAAGGGAATGTATCTGTCCTCGTGGTAAAAAGAGCGTGTCATCCCCTCCAGGAGCAGAGCAATTTGTTCCAAGGACCTCACAGTCACTTCTCCCAAAACTGGTGGGGCTTTTTTTCCCTTTTCTGCATCCTCTTTCTGAAACCAAGGGGATTAAAGAATGTGGCACTGAGGTCATAACAAACCGGTTTTCAGCCATTGGGAAGACACTAAAAGGACTTCCTAGTCCACGTGAGAAGGCTACGGTAATGTTGACAGATGAATCAAGAAAACAGAAAAAAACAATGTTCAGCTAAAGTTTAAAACTTTGTGAGCTTTGACATGCAGCACTGCTTTGCTATCACTTAAGTCAGTGGCTACTTAATAACAAGTGCCAGAGTCCCTCTGTTCAGCTTGGTAATTGCACATTCATTTGGAGGGTGTATTGTAACAGAGCGATTGTGTTTCATTTGTTGGGAGTTGGCATAACTAAGAGAAGAACTTGGTGAGGCTGTCAGTCACTGGGACTCCAGAATCAGCAGCTGAATCAGAGCATCCTTGTTTGTTTAGTTTTTTTATTTTCCTATGAGAAGAGTGTGCTGGAACTGCCTGCCCAGACCCAGATGGTTTTCCCAGGAAAGAGTGCTCGTACTGTGCCACACAGAAGTGGCAAGCTCTGCTGCATGCCAAAATCAGCTGGAAGGGCTTTCCCAACAAAATCAACAATCATGGATTTTCCTTTCTCCATCGATTTGCTCAGATGTTAATGTTTGATGCAGGTTGGTTGGTTAGGAGTTATAAAAAGGAAGGTATTGCTGCTGTTCGTGAAAACAGCAACAAGGTATGAAGGAAACCACAATGCCACAAGCTTTACTATGTAAATCAGAACTCAAAATAGAGCTTCTGTACTTACAGTTATACTGGGTGATTTCATGATCATTTTGTCCACTGTAAAGGCTAGGAAAAAAGTAATGCTCTCAAAACCCATCCAGGTACATCTCATTAGCATTTAATTCAGCCAACATGACAGAGCACAGACGTGTCGAATGCTCTCAGTACTTGCATGGAGGGCAAAATCAGAACGATCAGTGCGATGGTTCTGTTTGCATCATGTCTGGCTTGTGTACATAGAGGAGACAGAGCAAATCTGGAAACAGCAAACAGAGCCAACAGCTCAGGCTTCACACCGTGTTTCACAGACATGGCCATGCTGATTGTAGAGATGCAGAGGAATATGCACTCTTCTCGCTGTTCTCACATTTACAGAAACCCTATGCCTGTCAGATTCCTGGCTGCTCCAAACGCTACACCGACCCCAGCTCTCTGCGCAAACATGTGAAAGCTCATTCGGCCAAAGAACAACAGGTGCGTAAGAAGGTAAGGCCCATTACGCAAAAAGTGACACACCTCCAGGCCTCCTTGATATACTTATTTCTAATTTAGCTTTAGTTTATATATTTTCAAATCCGAGTTGTTCTGCAATATTGCTAGAAGAAAACGTAAGTTGTGCTAATTTTCCTGTTGGTTTTTAATCACTGCTGTTAACCAGTCTACCTTAACTTTTGCACTTTCAAGGCTACCACCCTTGAATTTCGGTTTGCCCCACACTTTCTCTCCAAGCTTTTCTTTCCTGGTCATCTTTAAGACACAAGCCCAAATTCTGCTGCCATTCACATAAGATGTCCACACATTGAGTCTCTGCAATCAGCTAGTAAATAAATGTTGGCAGCTTATCTAACACACAAATGAAACTAAGCTGGGATACGATGGAAATGTCAAGAAAGGAGCACTTGTAATAGATAAGAATGAAACCCCCCACTTTTCCCACCACATCTGTATTTTAAATGCATTTATAAATCATTCCAAACCCAGACTGCTAGTTATGTTTTCACTACTATTAGATTCAAACAAGTATCTTGGTTTCTGTGGGCTAAGTCCTGAACTCATTATTAAATAGGGATGCTAATGGGCATGAGTCCAGGATCAGACTTGTTTATTGCACATTTGCACACACAGTTTGTAAAAAGATGATTGGGACCCCACAGAGCGGGTCTGTGACAGAACGGACCATGAGCATACTTCAGGCCCAGGAGCGGAAGGGAACACAAACCTTAGCAAGCAATCACAATTAGTTCAATATGCAGCAATGACGTCTTTCCCCAGCTGCCTCATCACTGCCAAGAGCATCATGGCTGAGACAGCAAGGCATGTTTGAAGGATGGAGCACAGGGCAGAAATGACAGCCTGGCAAGATAGAGCTAGGGAGCAGCTAGTTTGGAAAAACGGCAAAGCTGAGAACTAGAAGTACTGGAGGGCAAAGAGAGGAACATGTAGACAGAAGAGACAGCTGCAGAACCCGGGTGATCTTAGTTGCAGAATTTGGGATGAGCCATGGAGGAGTGAGATGGATGTCAAAAAGGCCTAATTTTCCTGCTTGAAACAGCTGTGATGAGTTCGTACTGATTTGTCTTTGCGTCCCCTATGCCCCCTCTCTTACACCCCTTCCCTCCTGCTACTTCTCAGCGTGAATTGTATCCCCAACAGTTTTTACTTGGCTAGATTCACCGATCTGAACTTATGGTCAGCTTTCCTAGGACAGCTGTCTGTCCCCCAATTCTTCTGTAACCCTGCTCTGCGTGCATGCCATCTGAGTAACACTCTCTAGAACATCAGTGTCCAGAGGTGTGCGCACTATTTCAAACAGACCATCAAGAAACAGTCATTACGTGTGGAGCTTTGTGCCTGGGGGTAGCACTGTTCATACCTAGCACCCACCCAGATGTCCACAGAATCAAGTCATTGTCTCTGCGTATGTCAGGTCTAGCCAGAACTCTCGTTTAGCCTGGCAGGACTGGAAAGGACTGCCTAGGTTTCAAGCCCAATTTTGCATTAACAGTCCATGTGGTTTCACTGCAGTTCTCTAGAAGGTTCCATAGGGTGTGCTGTGCATGTGCTTCCCACACCACAGGTCACAAAATTACCAGCACTTCCTTAGAGGAACCTTTAGGTCTTAATGAGAGTAAGAGTCAGAAAGCCGTAACAGGAACTGGCCACAGAAGAAGGTTGACTGTGGCACCAGAGTCTCCTGCAATAGCAAGATCTTTGTGACAGGAAGATTTTGTTATATGAAATTCTCAGCTGACTGTGGAGAGCAACAACGCTCCCTATTCCAAAGGAGAGAACCCCCCTCCCCCCAGCTTTCCTTCCGGTGGTTGCTGACATACTTCTGGGGGAAGGAAGGAAGGAAGGAGGGAATTATTTCCTAATACCGAACACGGATATCATTTGTTCAGCTTGATGTACTGGGCTGAATGCACTAACGTGTTAACATTCTTCACATGTGGACAAAGGAACAGTACCCACTGTTACACCCTGTCACCGGCTGAGGCCTATTTCCAGTTCTAGGGAGGAAGGTGGGGAAAAAAACTAAATCCAAACTTTGCATTAAGGGGTACAAAGTTCTTCCTGCATAAGCAGTGGGAGGCCTTAAGCACAGAATCAGTACAGGGCAAATGCAGTACACACAGATTGCAAACTCAAGCTGCTTGGATGTACCAAAACATCAAATATCCAGGGTTTCATAGCTTTTAATCTCCTTTCTTGCATGCGTATACATACCTTCCCAAAGACTTATCAAGTCTATCTTAAAATGATGTTAGTTCCTTGCCTCCCACACCTTATTTAGTAGCCCAGTCTAAATCTGCACTCCTCCAGTGGTTTGAAATCATCTACAGATTTCCTGTCTCATTTATCCATGATAGCTTTATGAATACTTGATCCTGTGTCTTTTTCCCTTAAACTTAAAAGGCATCTGAAAAAGCAGCAGATTTAAAGTCCATTTTGAACAAGCTTTCTTAAAAGGTATGAAAGCAAATCTGACTTGTAAAGAAACAATAAACCCTCCCCAAATATTTCACTTAAACATATTATAGGAAAAACCCACCATTTTGCAACTAAGTAAATCTCAATGTTACTGAAATGGTGACAGTCTGCTTTGGGAAAAAGGGGGAAAGATTGTTTATACTCACTTGCTCATTTTTGGTTAGAACTCGGCAAAGGCAGTTGTCTGTAGGTATCAGCTTCCCAGGAGTTCTGAGTGGGAATGACTAAGCCAAGAAAGAAAAATTAACAGGCTGCTCTGCCCACATGTCTTGGTTGAGATGTGCTACCAAAATGTGCCGTCTCTGATATAAAACAAAATGCCTGAGCTTAGACTTACATCAAAGAAATCCCAAGTATTTAGTTCATAGCCTAGAAGATGACTGCAGTGGTAATATTTGGTTGTTCTGAAAGGCTTTACAAGATCAAAATAGGAGAAAGTTAGCTGTTAATTTAGTAGCAGTTTAAGTTTAATTGACTGCAGATGCACTTTGTGATCCAAATGTTAGATGTTTATCTTGAACCAACAAATGGCTGTACAGCAGAATTCCAAATAGGTTTGCCTGGACCTTTTATTTAAAATAACCAAACCCAGGGCAGATCGGTATGCAAAACTGTAAACGTAAAGACAATAACTATTTATTAATGGCTATAGAAAATGATGGCTGTTTGTGTAATGTGAGCACTATATTATGACAAAAGCTTGGCAACATCAGCATGTTTGAAAGAGAATTAGAAATGCTTTTCTTTCTTAATTCTCCTCTCCTGCTGTTTTTAATATGATCGACATTGTGGTTTTCAAGAGTTTGCTTCAGACACTTTTGCCAGAGCTTTAATTTACATGGAGAACAGCTGACATATCGGTGATACCTCTTACACATTACTGACAGCGTATTATTCTACCAGTTCTAATCTGATAAGCACAAATGCATTTCGTTCCCTATCAGATGTCTCTCCAAGTGTCACAGCTACGAGGTGATGCAATCCTTTTGCCACAGAACCAAAGAAACTATAGAAAGCCTGAAAATACGCAGTTAAATTACTCAGGAAGGGTTGAAGAAACACAGGGTACATTATTTTCTGAAGCAAACTGTTGTTGATTTAAGATTAGCACACTTAACTTGAGCACTTAATAAAACCAAAATTATCTCTAATTAAAAATACCAAGTAATAAATACATCCTTAATTACACCAAGTCCCTAAAAATGACATTTTGTGCCTTCTTTCTATACATAATCTTTAAGCAAAGAGATATACAAATTTAATTAGAATTTGATTTACATTGATTTACATTGAAATAAAATGTTTGTTTTATCCTCCTCTTGTAGCTAAATTCATGTACTGATATCGAACAAGATGTACTAAGCGAATGCTTAGCTATACAACAACTCCACACGTCTTCACAACACATTTTGGACGGGAAATGTGGCAGATCTGTAGGTCATCATGATTTAATTACAGGTAAGAATACGTCTAATAAGTATGGTGTTATTATGTCATATAATACAGGATTTGGAACAGAAAAGCTTATGCGTCTGATTTGCCACTATGGAAGATGAAAAGAGCAAACCAACCAACAGATAAAATGAAATAATGTTGTGAGTTGTTTGCTAAGGCCTGACTTTTTTTTCCCCAGAGTTGGTCAGCCAAAGAGCTCCTATTAATATCGTGGGAGAGGGGTAGCAGCCCTGCTGAAAGTCAGCCTCTATCCATTTGTCCTCTTTTAAAAAGTTTGCCTGGGCTTCAGCAGAATGCAGGTGCATGAGCCTTGCTCACGCCAAATGAGCGCTCTAGCAAAGACAAAGGCACGCAACAATAAGGTTTTTCAGCTCTTCAGAAGCTGCCAGGAAAGCTGGTGAGGCTGTGTATTAGCAGGCACTGTGTGATTATAACAGATAATATGGTCATGTAAGAATGGAGCAAAAGCTTGAATTTGAAATGTCAAATGTTGTTTTAATTATCTTTTCTAGTATTTAATCTTTCTTTCATGCCTTCTTGTCTGTCTTTCTTGTGGTTTGAACAAGAGCTGGCCCCTTTCATGGACCTTCGACTGTTCTATATGGAGAAAAAACCCCTCCAACAAGCAGGGACATCTTCAACTAGATCAGGTTACTCAGAAGCCCATCCAGCCTGAGCTTGAATGTTTCCAGGGATACAGCATCTACCACCTCTCTGGGCAACCCATGCTAGTGTTTCACCACCCTCATCGTAAAAAAATTCTTCCTTAGATCCAGTTTGAATCCACCCTCTTTTAGTTTAAAACCCCTTGTCCTATCACTACAAACCCTGCTAAGAAATCTGTCCCCATCTTTCTTATAAACCAACTTTAAGTATTGAAAGGCTGTAACTAGGTCTCCCCGGCGCCTTCTCTTCTCCAGGCTAAACAACCCCAACTCTCTCAGCCTGTCCTCATAGGAGGAAGGCTTGGGATTGCAGAGCAGAGCCGAGGTGAGACACAAAAAGGCAGCGATGCTATTTTTGAAGACTCCATTTTCAACCTTGGTCAATATTAGAAAACATTCAGTGCTATTAAAATCGAAAATTATTCATAAAATCATTTAGCTTAGAGTTAAATTGATCTATCTTGATTTAAGATGCACTTTATCCTCTTTCAGTTCCACTGTGGAGAAGAGGCTTGACTTGATATTACTAAATATGTTAAATTGATTTAGTAACTGAGTATGAGCTTTCCAGACAAACCCTAGCCTGTTTCTGTTCAGGCTTAGAGAAATCCAATGGTAAACTGGGATTAGAAAACAAAAATGCCTGGGTCCAGTTCCCCTGCACCAAGGGAAGAGCTGATACACTTTATTAATATATTTTGCTTTGTAAGGGCAATTACTAAAAATTACTTAGGCAAGAATCTCCTGCTTGTTTTCTCACTCAAATCTTAAAAATAAAACCAAAAATAATTGCATCCCGCTTGTCATCTGCTATTCTCCTTTCTTGTTCAAGTTGCGCTGAAATGTTGGAATGTAACTGGTGAACAGAATGAGGAGAAGGGAAATAACCCATCATTCTAACACTGTTCTCCCGGGAGTCTGCACTCACAGTTTATACGTGGCTCCTCAAAAAGTGGCAGAAAGCTGGAGGGACTTGGGGGGTTATTTGCATTCTCTGCCTTTGTTGTCTGCACTCTGAAGATCTTCGAGGGCAGCAGTCTGGCATAGCTGAAGGATGGCTCAGCCTCTCGCTGCCAGGCAGGACAGAAAAGACCAGTGACATTTCCCTCAGAACAGGCTGCACTTAAGAACCGCAGCAATAGCCTCAGATTTCAAGAGACAACAATAAACCAGGAAACAAGTTATTGGCTTACAGATAAACAGACCGTCCCTAACCTCTCAGTGTCACTTCTGAGAATCTCTTGTGAAATTAAGGATTTTATTTATCAATAATGCTGGCTTTCTCTGATATGATTTTTTTTGCTGATTGTATCAATCCATCACCAAATGTTGTAAAAAACTAGTAAATCTTCCCTGATACGTCCATCAGGTCACCCCATATGAAACCCCATCACATGCATAGTACGAAAAAGTGCCAGGGAACATAAATCAAGATTTGAAAGACTGTTTTACAAGGAAACAGAAGTTGCTTCATGCTATGTGTAGTACAATTCCACAGGCAAAACTTCCTCTGTCATTATTTAGGATATGTAAGATAAAGTGCTGATCCTTACAGAATTAAAGCATAAGGACATTCCTGCTGCCACCTATAGTCTGTAATGATTGCACACTTGCTCTTCCAGAGGTAATACTTCTGGAGAGATCAGCTGTAATAGTCTATATAGTATATATGTGGATAAATACAGTATGTGATGTCCTCTTGATTCCACTTGAAAATATGAAAATGTTCATGGCTGGGGGTTTTGTTTTGAGTTTGGGGTGGTTTTTTCTTTTCTTTTTTTTTTTTTTTTTTTCCCAAAGAAACCACATTATTAATGTGCAGAGCTCTGGGCTTTAGGGATCACTTGGATTCCTGGAGAGCCTCAGTTTTGTCTTTCTCCAAGTTAAAGCACATTTTAAATATGTCAGGGATGAAAGCAAATCACAGAAAAAAATGAAATATTTAAAAAGCTCCCATCCCTTGTGTCCAACTTCAAAGCAGGTTTGTGCGTAGGACGGGGTAAGACAGTGAGCAGAAGAATGTTTTGCAGCCAGAGGAACCCATTGTTTGCTTAGATCTTCCTCCTTTTTCCCTCCTCATAACTAAGATGCTTCATGGCTGCACACGATCAACCCTGGCTGTGCCTAAGAGCTCGTATCACTCTCCCCGCAAAGGAAGTGTCTCCATTTAGGTAATTCCACTCAGGCATTTTCTCTGGGCACGTTTTGTTATTGTTTTTCTGGTCTCAGCATAAAGCTGGGGGGGGGAAAGGCTGCTAGTCACAGATGCTGAGAGTCGTGTTTTGGCAACAGATGTTAAGGTTAAAGGCCAAGCCATTTAAAATACTGATTGATGACATATCTACAAGCTAAGGTGGTCAGTGCGTGAAGAGGCCCAAGTGCACAGCCCTGAAGTGGGTTGCGCTTGCAGGAGTAGTCATTCATAACAGCTCCAAAGGCTTCTGTGTGACTTCAGGTACTAGGAGTATTATAGCTCACTGCTGAAAAAAAGGAAGAAAAACTGTAAAAGAAGTGAAATTTAAAAAATGTTGACAATTACGCTGAGGCTGTAATAGCAACTGCTCTTCTGCTCAACTTCTTCCATTGTAGAGGCACCCAGTTTCCTGGTCAAAGGGATCCACGCAGCAGAGACAGCTTTTCTCTTTCCTCAAACAACTCTTCCTTTCTCCTAGGGCTTAGCAGTGGGAAGGACCTTATACACTCTTATATTACGAGATACCTCCTGCTTCCCTGAACAAATTCACATTCTCTTTGCTGATAAACTGCCACGGCTAATATTTCCTTCCAAAAGCACCATCTTTGGGTTTAACACCCATGAACATACCATTAGGTAGTCATGGAATCAGAGTGACAGCAGCTCCACTCTTTGAGTGCCTTAAATCTGAAATAAAAGTATGCATATCAAAACTTTTACAGTCAGAATGAATTCCAGTAGCAGCATAAATGGCTGATAGCTGCTAGCACTCATAATTCCTAGTATAGTACAACCTGCACAGTGCCTATGACCAGAGAAAGGTCTGTTCCTCTGAAGGAAATCAATTCAGTGGTCTGTTCATAGAATCACAGAATATCCCGAGTTGGAAGGGACCCCTAAGGACCATCAAGTCCAACTCCTGGCCCCACACAGCACCAGCCCAACCAGAACAGATGACTGAGAGCGTTGGCCAGACGCTGCTTGAACTCGGCCCAGCTCGGGGCGGTGACCACTGCCCTGGGGAGCCTGTGCCAGGGCCCCACCACCCTCTGGGGGAAGAACCTTCTCCTGATCTCCACCCTAACCCTCCCTTGTCGCAGCTCCATGCCGTTCCCTCGGGTTCTATTGCTGGTCACCAGTGTCCCTGTTGGAGTGCCCTTGTTTTGCACTGCGTAAGATAAATAACTTTTAACTTTAAATAAGTACCAATTTAGTTCTCAGTGACTCAACAGAAATGACTAATGTCTCATTGCAGACTCACATGGAATCTCATAGTAAAACCCATCTTCCACATGGCCCTCGAAATACTCTTAATTACAGGCAGACTCCCCATGCAAGCACAGCAAGTGAACAATGGGATCAATTCTTTGTCTACATTGGCTCATGTTTCGGCTTTCTCACTATTCAGAAGCTTCAGGGGTGGATGCAGCCCTCATCCCACTGGTAGGCTTTGCAGTCTCAGAGCCTCTCCAGCAAGCCCAGGAGCACATGTCGCTCTGTCTGATGCCAGAGCAGCCTTGCAGCTCCCCCCATTCCTCCCAGTAGCCCTGTGCCCAAGGGATGCACGCCGTGCACCTCAGGGCCCTGGGTTTAGTCTCATTTCCCTAGGAAGCAAGGCTTACGCAATCCTTCTGCTCGCCTCTCTGTCCGCATGTGTGTCAGTCCCCTTCCCCACAGTATGTTTTTTAAATCCATTAGCCAAGCACAACCACATTTGACAAATGCCTCAGAGATAATTGCGTTCTGACAAGTTTTGTGAATGCTGGCAGCTGGATACCAGAGAGTGGCACCCAAAATTAGTGTTCCCACTGCCGGAGAGGCAGGCAGGGCTCCGCTGTGACACACGCTGCTTGGCAGCAGGCAGCACACGTGTAGCGCCACATTTGTCAAAGTGTCACAAGAGGATATGGGGACAGCTGGGTTTACCCCGATGGGTTTCAGCTGATGTTGTGGTGGGCTGCCGACCTAGCAGTGCCATGGAGAGGGGCTGTCAGTGCGAGGGGAGCCGCTGGCTTCTGGGCTGAGGCAGCACAAGCTGCGGTGTGGAAGGAGGGTGGAGGGATGCGAGGACAAGAGATGCCACATGTCAAACCAAGTGTGAGTGAGGGTGTTGTGGTGAGAAAAGATGTAGGGAGAGGAAAATGACTGATGAACAAACCGTACAAGCCTCAAGCATGCACATGCTCCAAGCAGGGACCTTTTCTAGAGAAGGTGTGATCAGGAAGCCAAAAGATGGATAAACTCAAGGTAGATGGAGGAAGCCCTATTTTATCTAGGAGAGGAGGTCCATAGCTAGACAATTCTTCAAGCCCAAGAGTGGGCAATGGGAGTCCACCCTAGTAATTCCACAGATGGGTAAACTCCTCTGCAGAGTGCTTGGGTGTGACAGAAACTCAGGGTGACAGGGATTCTGGTTTCATTCGTGTTTCTAACGGGGTGTGTTTCAGTGCATGGGATCACACAGGACTTGGCTTCTGGTCACATGGATGTGTGGGGTGGTTTTTTTAAACATTGTCTTGCTTCTCTAGAGGGGCCTGCTGATTGTAGGTACTCTGCTACTCTTTGTCATCCACCTCAAGCAAATATCCTCAGTAGCTGAGGCAGTAAGGAAGGGGCCAGGAGAGACCTCTTAAGCATTCATGAACTGTTCAGGAGAGGGATTGTGAAATAAAACATTTGAATGTGTTTACTGGCAACCACATTGCTAAAACTACCTTTTGAGGGTTTTTGAGCTTTTTAGGTGAGCTACTGACAGGGCCAGTAGCAGTCTGCTAGCCTCAGAGAGCTCTTCGTAGGTTCAGCAGTTTTCTCCAGGCTGTGCTGCCAATATACCTGAACTGCATGTGTAGGAAATAGAGCTGAAGGGTGAAATGACAGTCAAGGTCAAATCAGTATTTGGCTCATCTTCCAAGCCTGATAATGAATTTATGAACAGTAAGGATTTGAGGGAAGTGGAAACTATTGTATTATAAAATGGACTGAAGCCACAAGTAGAAAAAGAACATTTTCACAATGTAGCATCCGAGCTACTGACTTACTGTTATCAAAAGAGGCTTTGACAAATAAATCCCAGCATCACCTGGGAACATCTGACTCCGTAAAGCCCCTTCTGTCTGGCTTTCAGTGCAGAAAGCAAGTTGGTTTCACCGGCTGGTTGACAAATGTTCTGTCTAGCAGGAGACAGAGATGATGTGGTTCATTTCTGTTGCTTTAGATCTGTCAGCAGCCGAGGACTCATTGTTCCTGAGAGCTTTTTGATTCATCTGAAGTCCCTGACAAAGGTGGCTGGAATCTTGCCTTAGTGGCCCTGCTCTTCAATTGCCCAGAAACAGATGCTGACATTCAGCCGTTGCTTATTCGCCTGCAGGGATGTCACACATTCCCCACGGCTCCAGATTTCATGTTGCCTTCTGCTTGTTCCACGTCACTGCGAGAGTTTGGGAGAAGTGCCATCCAGAACCCTGTCAGTGACACAGGACACGGCCAGGCAGAGCTGACACACAGCTCTGCCTTTCTGAATGTGCAGCTCCGCACACGAGTGGGAGAGGAAAGGCGAATGCTATAGGAGGGGAGAAGGCAAAGAAACTAGGCCTCAGAGGGGCGTGGGGGTCTTCTGTGCTGTATAGCCGAGCACTGTGGGGGCTGGCAAACTCCATTTGCTCCCCACAGCCTTCAGAATACGTGAGTGGCTGCTCTAGTCCTCCCCTGTGTGCAGGCACCCTGGGAGGCATGCCCTGAGGGGCCGAAACTCTGAGAGATGTCTTGCAGCCAGACTTTAAGAAGGGCAGAGAGACTGAGAAATGAAGGACCAGACTTTTCCAAGGATTGTTTTTACTAAGAGCCAGTCCCTTTTTTCCCCTGCCATAGGGCGGCATTTGCAAACAGCATTCATAACTCCAGGCAGCCAGCACTTCTGCCATTTCCCCTCATTACAGAGACCTGCCCTCAGTGCAGCCTTCTTGCCAAAGGTCAGTGTCAAGGCCCTGACCCCTAGATAGCCTCGACTGTCTGAGTGCACGGCTTACTCTTTAGAAGGGAGACAAGGAGAAAAAAACTTAATCCTAGCGTCTTAATCCAAGAGTCCTGGACAGCACTTCCTCATGCAAGTATGTGCTTGAGGGCATGACAGACCCTTGGCTATTGATGCCTGACTGCCATGGTAGAGGAGAGTAGCCAGAGTCCCCAAAAAATGGAGCATCTGCATTCCTTCAGTACCTCTGTGTACTAGTAAGCCTATTGTTTTCATAGTCTCATTAAAAATTCCTCCTCATTCCTCTTTGCATTTCATTTATTGAGGTTTCATTTGTATCAATATGTGGTATTTTTAAATGCTCCAGGAGGTCCAGCAGCATACTAACTGAAATGAACAATGAAAAACCCCCAGGTCCTGAGTGCTCAGAGTTTGGTGTGTAATGTGATGTCGGTAAGGCATCAGGTACCGCTCTGCTGTCAATATGAGCTCCATCGTGCTGCAAACAAGTGAGCACTGCGGGTTCTCCCTTGGATATACGGTAAAGGCAGGGTGAGAGTCCTTGCCAAGTCCCGCTAGCTGTTAGGAGGAGAGCTCACAGGTCTGCAGTCAGAGCAAGGAAGAAATGGACCACCTGAGGGTTGGAGGGAGAGAAGTGGGCTGCTGGGTGTTTGTGTCTCGGGTCCGGCTGGGGGAATATGGAAAGAGTTGGGGACTCTCAAGGACTTACTTGAATGCTTCCTTGCTTATTTTTTTTTGCAAAATGATGTGTGTTCACAGGCATGTACAGTGGTTCCAGTGCTAACCATAACGGCCCCTCACCAGGTATATTGCCTCCTCCTCATGACATCCCTTCAAGACACCATCCACTCGAGACTGCCCTTTCCAGTCCACATCACCATCAGTCACCGCTGGAGAGTGCCAGGGAAGGGTATGTGTGTGAAACATGCTTCACCTCTGTCTGGCATGATAATGAATGATTATTTATTTTACTTTGCATGGATGCTGTTCAAATGAAAAACACTGCCCCAAACTAAGCAATTTTGTTTGGTTTAGAATCATAAAATAATTTAGTTTTGAAAGTCATGTCATCCATCCCCTGTGCAGGGCAAATTTTGACATTACTATCAGGCTGCTCAGGGCTTTGTCCTTGTCTTCAACAAAACACACTGAGATTTTTTTCTTTGTAGCATGCAACTGCATTTAGATTATTTTTTTGAATTCTTTCTTGATGACTTCTTGTATGTTTGAATAAGTGCAGAGAACTTTTCTCAGTTAAACTGAGACATCTCTCAAAGGCTAAAAACCCAAACTATGACTCACTCAGGAATAAGACAGTGTTTGCCTTACTAAGATGTATTTAGTGTCAGAGCAGCAGGCTTTCTCACTTCCTTGCTCCCTGATAAGGTTTTCTGGAATACATCTCTCAGCAGCAGGCATTAACCAGTAAGATCCTAATCAGGGAGCAGTGTATTACCACACTGATTGTTGCTACAGTACCGATTGCATTGCATTGCTACAGTATCTGGTATTTCTAAAGCACCATTTGCTCAAGGATCTCATAACATCTTTTCAACAGGGAAGAATCTCTGTAAGTCACAAAATTCTGTTCTAATCCTTTTACTCAGATATAGATTATTTTTTTTTTTTGTGCCTAGACTCATGCAAATTAAACATCAAACTTACAGTCTTTCTTCCCAGCACTTTGGACAGGGAGAGGACTCTGATTTTGCTTTACTTATGGGAACTTGGGATACAGAGAGATGAAGAGATTATTTTTTTCCCTGAAAATATGTTAGGGTGCTTTAGCAAATACAGTAATTGAACATTGAGTTTTTCCATCCGAGTGCAATGACTGATCCATCCCTTCTTTTATATGGGGAAAGGAAGACCCAGAAAGTTTTTAATTGTATGCTTTAAGCACAGGGCAGAAGGCAGAGTGTATGTGGCACGGAAAGGGCACAGTAAGGAAAATTACACCTGGAGGAGTTAAAGAACAATCTGATCCAGTAAATTAAATTAGGAACAAGTTACTCCATTCTTTTTCTTAATTGGGGGACAAATGCTGTAGCAAGCTCAGCTTCTGTACCTAGTTCCTCCTTCAGCCATCTCTTCTGACCTATGGCAGTAGCAGGTAGCAGTGCCCCCTCTCAATGTATGATGCATATATGCCCATCGTAGGAACAGACTCATTCTGTCACATAAGATCCCTGTGCCCAGTCCTTTTTCCCTGCCCTGCCACCCACATCCCAACCTTGTATTTCACAGCTAACAGGAGGCACAGGGCATGCCGATTGAGGTGGAGGTTATACCAGATAAATACAAAGCTTTCTGTGGCAGGGAAGGCAGTGAGACAAACAGGAGGAATGGAGACAGACAGTCTCCATCAAAATGAAGGTAATCCAGGAACTATGCTTTTCCTGCAGAGACTACTTGAGCCTGAGGGCATAGGATTCCTTCCTCTTGCTGCTACCCAGTGCGCTGCTCAGCTGTTTCCTCTTTGAATTGGTTCTAGGATGCGGAGTTAAGGCATAAAATCCCAACCAAGAATGAAATACACTAAGGATATACTATGGGAAGGATTTAACAAGCTGTCAGCAAGGCAGATTTGTTTCTAAGGCACTTCACGTTTTGGTGCTAAGAAATGAAAGCAAAGACTTGACCAGAATGAGGGCAACAGGCAGTTTTCCAGTTTGAGGGGTCTGAAGCTCCCAGATGTCCCTCATGTCTCCACTCCAGCACTTCTCCTTTCAGCAGAACACTCTGCTGAGTCAAGTGAGTTTCTCACTGAGCTGCTTCTACAGACATTTTCGTCATTTGCTTAGGCCAAAGTTTACATCAGAATTGTCTCTGCTGGTTCTCAGTTCTAGTGGAATAGGTACTCTTTCTCAGAAGAGACAGCAGTGCTGATTTATTGTCTCAGTACTCATATGCTTAAGTAATGTAAAGGCTTTGCAGAAACACCATAGTTAATACTCTGTGACAAAATGTAAGAGTGAAATAACAGATTGCTAACCAGGAACCAAACATCAGGAAATGGAGAGTGGGCAGTATTTTTGAATAGTTATTTTAAAACAGGGTATCTAGTTTCATGATGTAATTACTTGGATTTTTTCACCATCTCAAATACCATTTTCTAAACTCAAATAATCTGTATTCAGCACTGTCATACCCAGCCCAAGATCTTTTGCTGTATTTTAATTGTTTATGCTTACATTATTAATGACTGCTGAAATAAAGCCCATACATGACATTTTAATTGCAAGTAGAGAAACTTAGGGTGAACTCATATTCCCTGAATTTCACTTAGCACAGTTTTGTTTAAAGCATTCATCCATTTAACTGGACAAAATCACTTAATAATCTAATGCTCAGAGCCACTGAATTATAGAACTGCTACACCTTTGCCAGTTCATAGCAGTATGCCATTACTCATATAAAATCTATATGGTTTACAATAGGAAAGAAACACCTAATACCACCTTTCTTCATATTAACTGCTCCGGCTTTCTGGCACACAGAAAATGTTTTGCCTCATTTGTCAGCTGTCTCAGCATTCATGTTTAAGTAAATGCGAAGAATTTCTATACAGTGAATCAGTACGATGACAAGACTGGATTGCATAGTTTAAGTCTGTGGAATGAACCAAATGATTACTATCAAGAAATCTAATTACTGAGTCATCAAATGTGCAACATGCCAAAAATTACATGAGTTGGAGCACAAACAGTCTACTCAAGTTTGACATAAGATTCAGAATTTGATTTAAAGGCTTTTTCTTTTTTTTTTTTCTAAAAGCCCTATGTTATAGCATCCTTTGCCAAAGTCAATACCAAGTGCAGCAGTCAATTTTCCCAAATGGTTTGCTAAGACATTTAAATAGTTTGACAAAATTATCTAATTCACTTGAAAATGTTCTAACAAAATCTGACTTCATTACCAAATGTATTTATACTGGCTTTATACAATATGGAGAGTATTTTTTCAAATTCTGGTATGAAGTGTATGCTATAACCAAAAAATTCTACTTATATTGATATTAATTAAACTAAAAATGTGTGACTGAGAAATATTCTGGCATCCAGAAAGCAGGCTTGTCATGCTCCAGATTTGAATACATATTTTTTTTTATGTCAGGTAGCAAAGGTTTATTTTAGCATTTCTTACAGTCTATGCCATGTATAATGTCTACCTTGGTTTCATTTGGCCCGTTGCAAAAATCATCTGTTTTGATTTGTAGCAGAATGAAGGTTGAAAAACAGCTTTTAGTATCTAATCTTAGGTGGATGTTGCACTTGGCTTGCTTTCTACAATTTTTTTTAGCTATTATTATCTAAGTCATCTGAAAATGTCCTTAATTTAATTTATAAACTATCTCTGTAAATTCCAGCTTAAAATATTTAGCATGATAAATTACCAGCTTAAATGAAACTGATATGACTAAAGTTAAGTGAGTTTGAGTGGTGTGGCACCAAATTAGGGATTTGCACCAATTTAGCTTAATGACCTAACAAGGTCACTTTGTAGATCTGAACACGGTCCCTCTATATGTGACTGTGAGGCCCTCTGTCACTGGTGTCGCCCGTAACAAACAGCACTTATGTCCTCAAAAGAAGCTGGGGGTACTGACAAATTACAGCTTTACTGGGAAGGTGATGTGTCTCCAAGGGAAAAGAAAGTGAAACTTTTTTTATATTTCTGTGGTAGTTTAGGTCATTTCTGGTCTGTAAACACAACAGTCAATGAAGAACTAGTGGGATTAAGACATCTGTGATGTCCACAGGTGATGATTAATGAGAACTCTGAATCCAGGCTTGTGAGCCTTTAACATAAAGGAGTAAGTAATCAAGGTTGGAGGAAGGAGCTTACACAACTTCTCTTTTGCCTGGGCTTCTCACCAGCTAACTGTGACCAGTTCAAACCGTGTTCCAGACCCCCCTGAACAGCCACTTACCCACACAAAATCACAAGAACCAGGACTTAATGAAGTACAACGAGACATTTTAATCAGGCTGCTTAAACATGAGAATTTTTGTTTGCTGGCTTCTTAGCACTTGTTAATTCAAATAACGCAGTAATACTTAAATGTAAAGAGCTATCTGTTAAAAATGTAGTCCTTCATTTCTCTTTATGTAAAGTAACACAGAGCCTCCCTTCTTGCTCAACCAGGGAACACCAGATTTGAAATTCCTGATATTATTAAGGTTAAAAACAAATATGTGGATAAAATCTCGTGTGTTAGATTTTTATTTGTACTACTACCACGTTGTTATACCTTGGCAATAGGAGACTGTAAGCCAGCTCCTACCCACGTTTCAGCCCTGTTCCATACATTGCCAGGATCCTGTCGGGTGCCTCCATTTCAAAGGAGAATCTGGTCCTTCCCGCTGCCTGCTCGCAGCGAGTGGTGGAGCTGGGAGAAAGCACCCTGCTCTGCAATTTGTTTTGGCGTCAGCTTTGCTGGTAGATGATGATGGCGTACAGAGTTTGGTGGGTGCTTGCTCATCAGATGGGACCAGACTCAAATTGTGGCAGTTTGAGTTTCACTGTTGTTTGCAAGCAGTTAATTTTCCGGAGCGTGACTGTTTTTGGGGTAAGATTTAAGAAACTGCCCCAAAAAGAGTAAAAGAAATGGGGGGCAGATCCTTTTCAAGATATTATGCTGTCTCCTTGAACTGCCAGAATCCAGGCCAGGTAGGAAACTACCTACTTCTTATTACTTTATAAGAGACAATTAGGTGTCTTAACTACTTATGTCTAATTTTTATTCATTAAGTTTGTGAGCTCACATAAATAAATTTACTAAGAACTGGCATGTTGCTAGTATCTTTGTAGGAAACAAACTTCTACTCTCTAGAAGTACTCTGGAAAACTAAATACCTACACAGTTCCTGTAACAGTTCCTAGGACCAAGGAGATATGTCATTCATTCACTGTGGATTCCGCTGGGGAATACTCTTCATTTGTAATAGAATACACAAGTCAGTGTTTTAGTCTTTCTTTCAAAAGCACTAAAACCAATAACAAGAAACAGATATCTCTGACAGCTGAAAACATTTTCAGTGGAGGAAGCCAAGAACCCATCATAATTTATCTCAGTGTTACGGATCTGAGCACGCAAATGGGGCATCAGTACATCTGTCCAAAGAAAGAACAATGTACAGGTGCTGAGCCGAGGTTCATGTAACAAAGAAAATCAGTAATTAAAAGCATCTGGTTTCAAATCCCAAGTCATTTATCTCATTGTAGAAAATGTGATCAGAATTCATTTATAATCGTGTCCAGATAGGCTTATACAGGTTTTTTCCCCTCTTAAAGCAAAATTCGCATTAGCATAGGTTTGCTTCGACAGTACATGGTTAAGATTAACTTAGTGGTTGATCATGGGGTAAAATATTGTTTGGCCATCAGCAGAAGTAGGTGGGCGTGTGCTTCAATTGTGTTTCTAAAAGGGCTTCATTAAAGAGCCTTCCTCAGCACATCTCAAAGCACGTGCTACGGTGCCTGCCCAGAAGAGACACTGTAAGCACAACTATCTTAGCGTAAGAAATGAGAGTTACAGGAGAAGGGAGGAGGTTAAAAGAGTTGGTCAGAGTAACTCAGGAAGCATCTAAGATGGATTCAAGCACAGCTCTTCTGCATTATATTAATGATTTTAGCTATTACTGGGTTTATCTGTAGTTAAATTTACGCTTAACATCAGTAAAGCTGATTTTTTCACTTCTTTTTTAATTTTTTTTTGCCTCTTAAGGAAAACTTTGGCAGTTAGATGTAAACAATATCTACCAAACACAATAATTTATCATGCTATAACAAACAATTAAGTGATCTTACCATCTCCCACTATTCGGTACAGCGGTGCCTTTTAGACTGTGAACTTGAAGGAAGCAGGCATGAGCTACCTGTAGGGAATCGGCCTGCACCTGGAAGCATCGTGCTGTATACCTGCCAGAGAATAATGGCCTTAAATGACTGAAGGAAGATGGATCAGTCAAGCATGCAGTGCATGCCAGATAATACCGAGTAGGCAGTATCTGGGTTGATTGCATGTCTTTGTAACTGACGTCCTGGCCATCACTTGGACCTAGGACAGTGCTCTTTATTGAAATGTGTTTTGGTATTTCTTGGACCGCATTAATAAGAATTTCTTTTACTTTATAAATACATGTTCCTGCTAGATTGTTAGCAAGAATAAGTTTTCAAATTTCCCTTACATGCTGCAGCTTCCACTGTAGTGATTCACCAGCTTCATTTCAAAGGTTATTGAACAAACCCTTACAGATTGGTACAGTTCCCATAATGGTCTCTGTGATTAAATGCTCTGCAGAAATTGCTCGTATCAGGTCAGCACAATTGCAGAGATATTAATGTAACATAGAAAAAAAGTATTTGTGTATATATATGCGAGTTTGTGTAGGTAATGAGACACATTACAAAATACCAAATTATGTTTTAGGCCCAACAGAGACTTGCACGTGAGTATTTCAGTATGTCACTCTGTACCTGAAGAGAAGGCCCCACAGAAAGACTTTGAGGTACCAGGAATGGACTCCTTTGGCTCCTGTCTCATTTTGAACCTGAATCTGTCTTCATATCGTTGGTGATTGGTATTGTTAAAAATACTCTAAAGCAATTAAATGGCCTAAAACTCTTAAGTCACATTAAAGGTCCCACAGATAGTGTTCTCTATAATGTTCCCAAAACTCCTCTTACCCCTCGTGGCTAACTAGCTCCTGCACTCACTGTACAGGCACTTGTTGACACTGCTCAGAGCGTGGGTGAGTGAAGATGCAGAACTGAATTAAAGTAACCCAAGGCAGTATTCGGAATGGAAAACAGTATCTTGTGTTTATCTAGACGCAAGTAGAAGGCTGACATTGCCTCAGTCGTACTTTAAAGATGTTATACGTGGGGGTGTGTCACACAGTGCAGTAGTAGCAGAGCTGGGAACAGTCTCTTAACAGCAGAGAGCTACTCAGGCTGCCGCAAGTGCAGGGAAAGACAGAAACAGCGTCATACTGTGCAGTCGTGGAGCAGAGACTGAGGCCTTGTAAGAAGGGCAGTGTGTCACAGCCCAGTGACTTGTTTGCTCACTGTTTATAGAAAAGAGTAATAAAATGCAATGATGCCCAGCAAGGTGATCTTCAGTGAAGGATTTATTATATATCAGGGAGGAGGAGGGGGAAGAGAAGAAAGGAAGAAAGAGGGAGAGAAAGGAAAGATTCTTTGCATTCCAGAAACGTAGCCAGAGGCACCTGGCAGTGATTAGTGCAAAGGTTCACCCAACTTCAGATAGAGTCCGTCTTAGAAAAAAAAAAAGGTAAAAAAAAATGAACGGTATAACTGTTTCCTTAGCATGTGCTGACAGAAATTCCCGTAGGGCAAGACCCAGAACAGAAACACGTGGCAAGAGATTGGGCGCTATCCAGAGACCAGATTAGCAGAGCTTTACACATCATTTTTAATATTATGGGAAGAGATGAAAATCAGTGTTAACTTTTTTTTCCATTAAAAAAAAAATAATCTCCCGGTCCTGGAACTGAATTGGACTTTCTCCACAATATAAGTAACTATAGTGCTTGAGGGAGAGATTTTATGAATGAAAGGGTTGGCGTGCTGGATTTTATGGCAGAACCTGGTTTCATGGAAAATCTCAGGTTTTGTAACTAGCTGTAGTACTGTAGAGTCAGTAAAATAAAACATGGAGCTGCTTTGCTTTGTGCTTCTCACTCTGCTGCTTTATTATACACTTTTCTTCATATTAATATGAGTTAAACATAATTCTCAAAGTCAGGATTGTTTGAGATGAGGATACGCTATGCATGAGAACCGTGATACTGTGACCCAAAATATACAAAAAATGGAGATAAAGGACAGATGTTTTTCAGTCTGGATTTGGTCCTGTTTCCACTGAACTCAATGGGATATGGGTTGAGGTTCTCTGTGTAGCTGAGGAATCTGCCAATCAAGCCATCACATCATAAAAAGAAAAAAAAAACCCAGACAGTTTTCATATTGGAAACATCCCTGTCTTAGATATTTCTATTTTGCGGTTACATTTCATTCCCCCTTATTATTCAAGAATCTTAGTTTGAATTTATTTTCATTATTTTTCAATTTTCTGTTCCATTCAATATTTACTAATTAAGTAGTAATTACTACACACAGTAATTACTCTGTGTGTTGTCTGGCAGTCAAGAGATGATGAACTAGGTAATGAAAGAGCTAATCTTAAAACAGCTCTAAGTCTGGCTTTACAATTTCTTACTCTGTGTTAATTTGTCCAGGAACTGCTATTGAACAAAGACTGGCTAAAACAAAGTGTAAAACTATTTCTTACTCAGACTGAGTACTGCAGATGAATATAGAAAACATACATCTTGGCATCGTGACAGACAGCGCAGAAAAATCAATGTCTATATGTATTTATTTCTTGGTTCTTTATGGTGCAATAATATTGGGACAAGACACTTGGCGGGCATTGCGAAAATCCACAAATACACCACCGCCTACTTCAGGAGTGCAGGCAGCAGGTGCCTCATTCTGAAACCAGGTAATGGTACTTGTAGCCTACTAGGTGTCTGTTCTATAGATCACTGCTAGCGCGTGGCATTCCTAGATAGTTCCTTCACGTACGCATTATTTACAATTTAATACAAACTCTTACAATCCACAATATATTGTTAAAACACAATCAGAAGAAAATGTATGTAGAAGTCTTTCTGGGATTTCTGACCAAGGTTCCTGAAGGTATATACTTTATTAAATGAGAAAAAACCACAGGCTAATATCTTCTATGTTTTGACTTGTATTTTTCGTTTTTAAAAAATCCTCTGTTAAGATCCAGATTTCTGAGAGTTCCCACTGATGTGAGTGACAAATGCTTTGCAACAGAGGCGAGGAACTGGCTCGTTGTCTGCATCTAATACTTGGTTCCATGACCCTCCGTGGGCAGCATTCCATCTGAGCTTCCCTTAGGAAGGGCTGTGAAGCTGAGGATTTGAAGACAGTGTTCAGCGTGGTGCAGGATTGTGTGCAGTGTCATAGGCAAGGCCTGTTATCAAGTTAGGATCCGTTCCTCCAACAGTTTTCTGTTGGTTGTGGATGAAGGCACTACATAAACAAGATTTTTCTGATTAGTCATTTTACTTAATTGTCTACTGATGCATCTTCAGGAGAGGAAAGCATTAGCTTTGCAATTCCACCTGAAATCATAGGTCCCTCCAGACCCGTATTATGTCTTCAGCGCCATCCTGCACATGGTGCTTCAAAGGGAATTTGAAAAAACCCACAATACCTGGTCAATCATACAAAGTTGCATGATGAGTGAGGAGAGAGGAGAATTCCTTTCTGACTCCTGGCGCGATCAGCTTACATCCTGAAGCACAAGATTTGATTACCCCTTGCTTAGCATGGAAATGTTGGTTTTGGCCATTAAATTCTTCAGTCCCTTTTTAAAAAACTAGGTATTTTGTTTGATTCGGTGACTTCCTGTGGCTATGAATGCCACAGGCCAGGGCATGCTGTGTGAGCAAAATGTTCCTTTTGTTTTAAGCCGACCAGCTTCCCTCTGTGGTGCATGCCCTGTTGCTCCCATGTCTTGGACAGAGTGGAGAGGAGGCTGGCTCCTGCACTGCGCCCTTGTCATCTGAAAAACTGCATTTTAAATACTCTTCTTTCATTGGTATGTTTCTAGTTTTGGCAGTTTTACTTTGTAAGAAAACCCTGTCTTACTATTCTAGTACATCTTCAGGTGGTTTTAACTCCCACGGTAAGGTAAATCATCAAAACTGAATACAGGCCTTCTGGTTTTACTACTACGTAATCTATGGTCGTTAGTAAGTAGGTTCGTACTGCATCCAAACATAGTTCCCTTTCTGTTATTATCACTGCTCAAGAAAGTTGCGCATTATTCCTACAAAACTACTGTTCCCAAAAGTCACCAAACTGATCTCCAGGTGAAAAAGCTTTCCTCCTTGCATCATACATTACATACAGCAGTGGTTTTAGCAATAGCAGTTTCATCAGCTGGAAATCTGGATTCAGAGAGGGCTTGCTAGGAACTTCATTAGTGTCTGTAGCAGGCGATAGGTAGGAATAAGGTAAATGCACGGTTAGCAGGTTACCTTTCACATAAGGGTTTCTGATAATGGAGTGGTAAAAGCCTTGCAGTGAGTTAATTTGTTGTTTGAGTTACTAAGTGTTTTACCATCAAGCATCCTTATAAGACAGGGTGGATTATATCTACAGTCAGGCTATATCAGCAGTGCACGCGATCCATAAGAGCTGTTGATTCTTCTTAGCTTTGTCACAAGGTTGGAGAGATGCAAGATGATTTATGCTCCTGAACAGAAATGCTCCCTGTAGCCAGGAGCCCTCAATTTTAATGAATTGAGGAAGGATAAGTGGAAACATGACCACAAAGGCAAAGAAGAGGAAGAGTGGAATTAGGTTTGAAGAAGTTTTCCTGGCAGTGTTCCAGGCCAGGTTGGATGAGGCTTTGGGCAACCTGGTCTAGTGAAGGATGTGCCTGCCCTTGGCAGGGGGGTTGGAACTAAATGATCTTTGAGGTCCCTTCCAACCCAAACCATTCTGTGATTCTGTGATTCTGTGATAAGGATTTTTTTTTTACGTTTGTGTGAGAGTATTTATTTATATATGTCTCTATATAGCTATAGGTAACCACAGATATATATATTAAAAGGCCCCCAAGGAACCTGAAAATTTACTGAATTATGCAAGTGACAATTAAAATAAAATATATGGTATATATATGGGATATATTTATTATTAATATCCAAACCAAAGCAAACTGTGGTTGTCATACAGTATTAACAGGAAATGTCCAGGCTATTAGTTACTGAAACATACATGCCTGAGCTACTGCCTGGGAGTTTTTAATGTCCCCAGCTGAGCTCCTGGTGTAAGTAGGTGCTGCTCCTTCCACACAGAAGGCATCTCCTTTTAAGCTCTTTTCTGTTTAATTTAATTTGTATCTATTTAATTTGTATGAGGAATGATTCTTCCTCTCTTCAAGCAACCTGAGTATCACAGCAACCTAATTAGTAGGCAAATATTCAGGAGAGAATTAAAAACACGGCATTGGGAACTGGACAGTTTGCTGATGAAAAGACTCTCCTTGAGCGTGCCAGAGCACATTCACACATGCATACACACACACAAAATAAAACTTTAGGGACCAGCTTGAGCTGTAGCCATTTGGATGAGTATTTTAAGGAGACAAATCCCAGTGTTGGCCACTTGTGCTAATGTAGCCAGATTTTTCTGCTGACCAAAGCTCTTTCCTAGCTACAAATTGTGCCTTAACTTACGGCAAGCATGTTAAATTCCCTGTCCGGGAGAGGCTGAGCACAACATAGTAGATTTTACGGTGATCTGCTCCACTAACTGTATGAAACTGTCTTCATGCAGAGGAGGCAGCAATGGTCAGCTGTTACACAGCGCTTTCAGGGATTCAGCTCAAGTTCCTGCGCTCAGTGAGCTCCTAGGATACTGGCTGCCCGCAGAGAGCTATGTTTGCAGAGCTCCAGCACTGTGACAGCAGTGCCAGTGCCGGCCGCTCGGCTCGCCCAGCTGGAGCAGGGCCCCGCACCCCTCCTGCCCCGCACCGGGGATCTCACCTGCTCTAACCACTGCTTCAAAGGCTGCGAGGCACAAACGCTATCACAGCTGTTGAGTTTGCACAGGGGAAAACGCAGGAATGTGTACGAGTGTGAACGGGGAGAAGTCGCTGCTTTAAAAATAACAATAAAAACTATTAAATTCTTCTCACATGGTTAAGATTTTAATAGCCTCTGGGAGTAGGGGTAGGGAAGGTGGGGTTTTCCGTATTCCCACAGCTGGACACCTTAAATGTACCATTCTGGCATGCAACATACTTGCACAGAACTGAAAAATGTGATTACTCGACCATCCTAACAAAGCACTGGAGGGCGAGCGGCCCGGCAGGTCTCTGTGGGGCGCTCCATTTCCCAGCAGTAGCCAGGACAAGGCATTGCAAGAGAAGGCAGAGGAAACCCAACACTGGCAGTTGCAGGGTACGTGCTCACCAGAAGTATTTTCCTCCCTCATTCAGAGTGGTTTCTGGCTCATCCAGGCCTTGGAGTTTTTAGTGCATCTTTTGTTTCTCTTTAAAATGTGTGTGTGGCCATTATCCGTATAAATGTCACTATCGTGATCTCTGTTAGCTATTATCTTTCCAATGACAACAACTGCAATCTTTTTCATCTCCTTTCAGATAGAAGCATTTCCAGGCTTCTAATAGCATTTCTGGCATGTCGAGGACAATGTCTCCACATGTGCCGTTTGAAGGGACTGGTGAGGATTTTGTAATTTGTGGTTGACCTTCGCCGGCACTCCCTTGCAGCCTCGGAAGGGACCATAGCAAAGGCTTTTCTGCAGGTCCCAGCAGATAACATCAGCCCCGTGCAATAGCTCACCACAGACATGCATTTGAGAGCGTTTGCAGAAGACACGACTTGTAGCTGGGCTGCACAACAGCTCATTTGTATCAGGCTATTTCTCTGCTGAGACCTTTGAGGAAAGACTACAGCCACGTGGGAGCTGACCTTAGCGCTTAGCTGCCTCTTAGCAAATAAACTCGGTATTTTTCCTGGAGCATCTGCTCTTCAGCAGTTCAGGGTCCAGAGATCGTTTTCTGTCTCGGATCTGAAGAGGGTCCGGGGTGGCCCCTGCATCCCCCACATCCCTTTTTTTATCCTCTGCAGCCCCAGGCCTTCACCCTCAGGTAGGGCAAGGGCTACCCCAGCTGTGTTGCTGAGCTCCTACATGTAATACGTTTTTTCTTTGCATGTTGGCTCTTAAAATTTGACTTTACTCTCTCTTTTATGTATCAGTGATCATCGCTTATTGGGGGAGTGTTATCTTTCTGACAAAAAAATTACTTTCCAGTTCTGACATACTTGCCTTGAAAATACCCTTGCCTTCATTTAAGAATACTGGTTGCTTTCTTCAGTTTAGTTGGGGATATTCAGAGTCTCTGTGGTTTGCATTATATGCCTTATTTTCCTGCTTTGGGAGATGGAATTGTTTCAGCATAGGATGGGCTTTGACTGGTTGATTTATTTAAGCCCCTTTTAATAGAGTGTCACTGTGACAGCTTTTGGCAGTGTTCCTCTGCCTCTCACGTTAAATTTGATTAAGCTGTTGTCACCATTAATTCACAGTTCATCTATATTTATCTCTTGAACACTCCCATGCTTAGCCCTAAGTCAAGCATAGCCTTGCTCTCCAAGTTTAATCCTAACCGATCCAAGAAGCAATTGTGTTACCTGGTGAGGAACTTCTATTGCAAATCATGGTTTATGGTGTTTGAATGGCTTGTGCAGTGGTAGAGGAAGACACCAGTGAGAGTTTTAATTTGGTTTTTAGTTGATTCTTTTATGCCTGCAATGCTTTGTGCTCAATTTTTTTTTTCCAGCTAGGTGACATACATTATAACCCGCAGAAATATTTTTATTTCTACGCCTCACGACCTGTAGCTGTGAAGTTTCAGCAGGGTGGCTTTCAGATAGAGGTGGTTTTTCTGGTGTCTGAAGGTTCTAGTGCTGCTCAAAGAGCCGCTTCTTATGTTTAGCAAAAGCTCCACAGGCAGCAGAGACTATATGGTGAACACGTGGTCCGCGCATCCCTCGCTTTTGAAAGTGTAAGAGTGGGCTATAGAGCAAAAAGCCATTTGCCACAGCTACTGTAGGAGGGTAAGAGATCCAGCTTCTACCTATTCACTCATGTATAGGGTTAGTTTAATGCAGCACTAAGAGAGGCCTGTGTGTGAACGACGAGGTTTTTGGTCCCGTGTTCTGACCATGCCATCTTTCTGGCTGTAACTGGCCAAAAGACAGTTCTCGGGCAGAGGGTTCATCCCTTTGGGCCAGCTGCTGTAGCACCCCATGGTGGGATGGTTGCATTGTGGCAAGAAGGGACCACTGAAGGTTCTCAGCTCCAGCAGTGGCAGAGGAAGCCCAGGGACTTCACGGGAGCCAGTTAGTGAGGTGCTTCCTCAGCTGCTCCAGCTCCTTGTGGGGGTGTTGGGTCAGGGTCTGTTCCTGAGCGGGGCTGCCCCGGCCCTCCTGTGCTGTCCTGAGTCCCAGGCATCTGGGGGAATTTTCCATCTCTAAGGTACACCCACGTCTCAGCCTTCCTCTGAGCAGTGCCACCACAAGCAAACACGTACTCAGGCTTTTTCTGTGAAAGGACAGTACCCTCTAATGCAGTTAATGCTGTATTTCCAAGTCTAAAAAATCCTATGTGAGGAATAACTGAAACAATGCTTTTCTTTGTCTTGGCTGAAACTTGGGTGTAAAGCTTTACCCTGTTACAGCTACAGACACTTAAACAATTTACTTGCATTTACTCATTTTAACTACATTTTCCACTTTGGTTTTCTGGACATGTATCTCAGGCCACGAAATCTGAAATTAAAACTGAGGGGTGTTTAAGTTGCCTACTGAGGGGTGGTGTCGTTGTGATCCTGTTGTTACAGCTAGGACAGGAAGTCAGTGCAAAGGAACAGAAATCCTTTTCTAACTCCCTTTCCTCCTAATCAATAACTGAAAGCAGCACTGCATAGTTACCTTTTTTCTTTTTCTCAGTATAATTTCTGCCTCCAAAATAAACGTTTCCGTAGTTTGGCCATTATGGAAATAGGGCCTTTCACGTATTTCATTTTCCCATATTGTGGTGTGATATGTGACATTTTTTTGTATTTTCTTTTTCTAGGCTCGCTCCCAACATAATCTCTCCACTTGTCAGCCCCCTGAAAGCGTTAGTTCCACCTTCCCTATTGCCAAAACACGGCTCTCCATCATCACACAGCCAGTCACCAAATGGGCAGCAATTTTCTGGAATACCAAATAAACCCTACGCTCAGTTTCAAAACCAGTCTGTACAGCAGGGGTCGCAAGGTAACTCTTCCTTCTTTTTTTTCTTTCTTTCTTTTTTTTTTTTTTTTTAAACTTTCCTAATTCCTAGCCGGCAGAAAGTATTTATTTCAGTTTCTGCATTTTGAACCAATACTGTCTTATTAAGGGACTGACCACATTTGAATGGGAACTCCTGTTTTTAAAGTGGCTTGATATACATGCAGAGCAAAGTTTTCACACCAGTTCACACTGCAATATGTTATCATCATAATGGGGAAAGCTCTCATGACACCAGATTTATGGCATTTTTTTTTAGGACAAGTTTTCAAAAAGGTCCTTACAAGAATGAATTATGCCCCCAAATAACTTCAAATACCTTTTTCATTCAAAGATGAAGTGAAATAGTTAGCCCAGATGCACTCCTGGATTGTCACTGATGGATCGCTGTCACCACGCAGTAGATGGGTACAAGCTATGCACCTCACCTGACTGGTCATCCTGCCTTCTGTCAGCTCGGAGAGAGTGACCCTGCCAAAGCAGGAGCCATCTAGTCCCAAATTACAGGGGCTGAAGCACACCTTGGCAATGTCCTGCTCAGTCCACTGATAGACATGAGCTTAGACAAAGAAAAAATATTGTGCTATTTATTATTTGGAAGTTTGGCATCCATATGATTTTATACAATAAGATGCAAAGGCACTGTGTACAACTATAGAGTGCCAGTGTGATTTGAGGTCAGGAGTGGGAGCAGCTAAGCAGCTGTCCCACTGCTTAATTTGAAACTTTTTTTTTCTGAATTACCCAGCCTTTTTAATCAGGAGCTTGTTTTGTTTACCTATTCCAGAGTTCTGCTGTGGGAACTAATTAATGTTTCTGCAATTTTTGAGGTATAAATTAGCAATAGATATTATTATCACAGATTCTTCCAGTATAAGGAGCATACATATTTGAGGAATATGTTATATAATCCAGATGGTATGCTGCTTAAGTGTGGTAAATATTCACAATAAAGAAGTGTGCAGGACATCTGTCTGGTTGCAAGTATAATCAAGCGTGTAAGTTTATACAGGCAGATAACCAGCTTTTTGAAACCCATTTCACAGCTGTACTGTCATTTGTATAAGGTTGTTTTTTGGCTGGCGAAGTATCACACGTGATCAATTAATTTACCCGTGGGCAGAAGAGGTGTGCTTTCTCTCAATTTATGCTAAGACTGGGTCTAAAACACAGGAGTTGAACACAAACCCAAAGAGCAATTCGCAGCTGTAATGGGGTTCAGTATCCCAACTGTTCCCTCTGCCCTTCATTCTCTGAGGAGTATTTTTGCTCTTTGGTTGGACTGGCTTAGTCTGAAAAGTTAAAGCGTATTATGTTAAATGATTTGTGATGAAGGAAAAACTAACTCAACCTGATGCTCAACAGATTATTCAATTTAAAAAGATTAACTCTGTAAGGCAAAAGTGGCAGATTTATGATAGCATATAATGATATATGATTATGTTACTATAATGAGCTAAATAACTACAAACCACAAGAGGAAAGTTTAGCAGCTCATTACTATGGCAGAAACAAATGCATGGACAGAACAAGTTTTGAACCACTTAAATAAATTGACTTTATTCCTTAAGAAAACCACATTTCCTTTTGAATGAATTGTTGCTTTCTAAGTGTTATGTCGTGTGGTTTTGAAAAAGCAATAATTTTCCACTTTGGCCAAATGTTGAAGTATTATTGTAAATTCATTATGGAAATGGTCATTCAAAAATCAATTTTGATTAGCAGCCTTTGAAATCAATTGATCTGTAACCTGTACTTAGCTGTACTTGCTCTACATTTTTTTTTGCATCTCAGTTCATTAATAGCACATTTTTCTAATGGAATCTGTAGTAATTTGGGAGTTTTGAATTTTTGCCCAAAAAAAGGGAACACTATATGAGTTCAGCTGTAGAACTAGGTGTCTGCATAGCAGCATATAAATGTTGTACATTTGAAATTTTTAGAAGACAGCAAGCTTCGTCAAGCTGGTAGCAGAAATATTGATAATGAAAGAATAAGCTGACATTATTTATATGTTTAAACCTAGCTGTAGTAAGATCACATGGAAATTATTACACGCTGAAAGAATTTGGCAGGCAATGGAATCCTGTGGTTATTTATACCTGACATGATTTCTTGTCAGAAATTTTATGGAATTTGAAAAGCTGAGATTTATTTGCACATACATGTAAATGACATGACATAACAAGATGGCATTTAATAGGCATATTCCAATTATTTGCTCATTACATCATTCATTTTAAAGCTGCTTGAAGTTTTCTAGGCCATGCCTTAAAGAAACAGAGGCAGCCATTGCACTGTGTGAAGTGGCTAACTGCAGCTTTTCTGTCACAAATTATTTCAAAGCAAAATTTTAACTAATGTTATGTTTGGAACTCAGTTTATTCCTTTATTAACTGTTATATTTCTACATCTACTGTACATAAAATATTTAATAGTGATCATTTAAACTGACGGGACATTTAGTAAATTCTTCACTTGAAAATTAACCTCAGAAAATTTTTGATTTAAATAAAAACTGAAGGAAAACCCGAAATCCATGTGGAAAAAAAAATATTGGTGAAACACTTGTTGCCAAATTGGTACTACACTTTTACTCTCCTAGGAGGAGGGATGTTTGCACCAGACAAGCCTTCTTGCTTACTTCATATTTTAACCACTGAAGGCAGCCTTTTTTAAGAACTTGTAAAAAATACTCCATGTTTAGTTTATGCTAATCAACCATATGTGGTTGCTAATTGAACTATTGGTTATGGGATTTTATCATATCTTAATTTCTAATACTTTATGTGTAAAGCATTTCAAAACATCTAAAGGAACCACAACTAAATGGCATGAACCAAAAGCACCCTTGTTTCATACCACACACTTTAAAAATGTATAAATGCAGTAAACTCTGCCTTGTATTGCACATGCGAATCAAACATTGGATTGCCTGCAAGCAACAAGTTTCATTTCCTGTGATTGTTTAAAACGAACGAAACCTTATCTGGCAAGAGCTCCCATGGTTACAAAAGTTCTTGTGGTTGCTTTAACTCGCATGGCCTTTCCATCCCTTCTCTAATGGCTTTGGTTTTTGGGAACACTTAGCGTTCAAACAAGCTGGCAATTTTCCCTTTTTAGTAGTATAAAAGATGCGTGAGGCTCAGATCCTCTGGAGCAGACTGGCCTCTTGAGCCATGCCAGGATACTGAAGGCCATCAGCAAGAGCCAGCCTACCTGTTACCAACAGAAACTCTCCAGTTGTGCCTCTGAAACAGCAGATCCTGCAGTCCTTCAGCCTGGAAGTGTGCAATTTCAGTCACTCCAAGATATATTTCCACCTTCCAGAATTAACATTCAGCTGGCTGAATTTTGAAATACAGCTGTTAATGCTGCAAGCACAATCCTTGCTACCCAAGTATTGTTTCATGCCCGGTTTAAGTGCAGGGAATGTCACCAAATTCTTCCTATATGTCCTAGCAGTGGAACTGCAGACCAAGTTCACCAGCTGCACCTACAGCTCTTTAGTGTTTCAGACGTAAGGCCAGAGTCATCCTGAATAAACTGCTGCCACTGTCACTCCCCATGAAACCTCCTCCCATAGCTATCCCTGTGCCTTTTCTACACGCACAGAACGCCTTCCATAAAGCCTCCATCCCTTTCTTATACAGTCCCACTGTCTCATCATTTCTGTGAAGCTCATGGAAGAAGAAGAAAGCTTTCATTATGCTGCTCAGGTCAGAAGGGTTAAAAGTCCTGTTTTTAGCGTCATGGCTTCTTTTACCTGACCAGTGTTCGTGCTGCAACCTTTCCCTTCCTCACTCTGTCTTTTTTCTTTAGTTTGCTACCTGCAATTATCTCATCTGCAAGCACACAGGAATAGGAATAGTGCATTTCTCTGTATTTTCTTTGGGAAGCACTTAGCAGAAATTTGGTCCTGGTGAATATGCTGGTGCAATAACACTGATATTTTCCTACATCGTGTCCCTTCATTGGGTAGTTCCAGTGGCACTTTTTTGCGCTGCCTTTTCAGATTATCACGCAGTAATGCTGAGGGATAGATACTGCCGTCCAAAGGAGAATTTGATTGCTTATGGCAGTTCTTTCCCAGACTTCTGATCCTGAGACAGTTCTCTGCCTGAGGTATTTTTTCCTGAGCAGCTAGACAGTGTAACTTAAAACACTTTAAAAGAAACCTTTACCCGTAGGCCTTGAGAAAACCCTGGATCCAACTAGTTTCAATCCAGTTCTGTCATGCTTGGCTATTTTCTGATTCTCTAAGCCACTGTGCCAGCCCTGTAGATCATAAAGATATTTAATTGATTTAACAAAGGCAAGCCTGGGAGCATGACGAAAGGGCAGCAATTACAGAGACAGAGAAAATACACGTCATGCCTTCCCTAGGAGTGATGTGTATAGCAGACATTCTGGAAGAGGTTCAGGTTTTTTCTCTAGCAATGCATTTAAGTGCTCTCTGCAACCAGTTATACCTCATCTGAAGCCAAGTGTCTCACTTTTTTTCACTGCTCGTCTCAAAAGTTTATATTTTTAGAAGACTTACAGCAAGGAATTCATGTTTTGTAAACAGAAAAGTCAGGATAATTATCAAAAGCCAATCAATAAAGCACTGTACCTAAAAAACACATCAAAGGATGGCTTTGCTACCTCTCATAAGACCTCTTTGGTTTTATTGAGCCAGACTCTCCAGGCAGTAAATAGAGGTGGCTGTCTGTTTATTCTGAGGAAGGACATGCATCATTTAATACTCAGCTTTCCCAATTTCTGGACCGCCTTCTACACAGGAGCAAATATGAACAGCTTTGGTACAGTGTGCGTAGTGTCTTTATCTCATATAGTCATCCATTAGTACTTCACCAGTCATGGATATCAACAATTTTGGTATTTTGTGGTGGAGGATCATAGGTTCTTGAGAAATGAATCATCTAATCCTTGCAGATTCTGCCAAAACACATATTAAACTGTGAAACTTCAGAGCAAAGCTTTCACCGCTCAATGAGTTCATTGCATTTCTACGAAAGAATTGCCTCACTTAGCCTTATTTATTACCACCTTAGAAAACATGACCAGAATGAACAGACAGACCCTGAGTTTTGCCTGATACTATCTACTTGGTCAAACTTTGGTAGAAAAAGACTGGAGATCTTTCTGAACAGAAAAAAGCTGATACACTGCGTGATTTGTGTCTGGGTGCACAGGAGGGAATTTGTCCCTTACAAATCACCCACCAGGCACTCTGGTGATAGGCACAGATATCATTTCTAAACAGAGTGAATAGCTGCCCAACTGGCCCAGCACGTCAAGTCTGCCACTTGTGAGTGGAGCGGTGCTGACTTCTGTCAGCCGAAGGTCTGGTTGTGTTTCTATTTGACTGAACTACCTGGAACTTCTGCAGTAGTTCCTTAGGAAATGTTTCAGTCTGAATAAGACTGAGGGAAGAGAGACAACAGCTCCATATTTTCTCTGGCAATTAGAGGTAAATCCTGGTGGCACATTCTACTAAACTTCAAGCCTGACTTGGTTGATTTCATCATGTGTAAGGGAAGGAGCATAATTTCCGAAGGGACTTTGGGAGAAGGTAGGAAAAGGGATAGTTAATATGAGAGTGCAATTAGTGTGCAATGCACCTGGAATCAGGAAGAGGTTATTGAGGCAGGAGGAAGGAAGAGAATTAAATCAGCCCATGGTTGGTATAAATCTGCTGGCATGCTTTGAGATAATCCTTATGGAAACAAATAACATTTTCTTTTAGGATGCTGGCACAAAGTTGCATGTTGTAAAATTCCTTCCTCAGCAACTCACTTATTCTTTACTGTTAAGTATCTTCTTTTGTTGTGTAAAACTCATTCACAACTTCTGCTGTCAAAATCCAAACTGCTGGTCCACTGGTAATAACGATAACTAAAAAAACAGGCAGGAGATAAGAAATGTAGGGTATGTGGGGGAGAAAAGTCCAACATGGCCCCAAAAGCAGAATGACCAAGGCAGCCAGAGACCATACAGATTTATCTTGGCACTTTTCAGAACAGCCTGTAGCTGTCTTCACCTGACTTAGTCCTGCATCTCTAATTCACTTTTACTTTGCAGACTGTGGCCCCGTGTGTTCAGTGAAAGGGGTTTATTTGAAGTAAGAGCAGTCTGAGAAAGGAGAGGTTTAAGGTACTCTGAAAGGTGTTTGGAATGAATAGCGCTGTCTCCAGCAGAGCATCACGCACACTGGATGGGAAAAGACTTTACTCAACTGAAAACAAAGAAGTGATATTCATGTAAATATTGCGCGATTGTATTTAATTCAAAAGTAATTCATTATAGACACATTCCCTTAGGAGCTGAGCATCCTGGCCCTGATCCAGGGGAGTACTTACTCCTTAGCTTTGAACACAAGTGGGCTGTTGACTGCATTCAGCTGACCTATTGCGTGAAAGGAAGCACGTCCTTGAGATTTTTGCTTCGTGGGCATCACAGTCCACAGCACCTTGTGGGACCGAGTCTGATGTAGCTTTTATATTATTACAATAGCGTGATCATTTTTCCCTAGTTAAAACTGAGGAACTAAAACCCCTCACAATAGTAATGAAATACTGTGACAGAAATGGAGCTAATACCATTGCCGTAGTGTTAAAATGTGTGTGCGATATCTGTTTTCAGGTTACCAAGGCAGCTTTCACTCAATACAAAACTGTTTCCACTATGGAGACTGCTACAGAACAATGGACCAGTCTGTCAGCAGCGATGTGCTAACAGGGGAATCCCATTGCTTTAATCCTCTGAGACAGAATGGCTATCACATACTCAATGCACCTTTAGCTTCAACAGGTAATTTATTCTGCCTATAAAGAATTATCTATATGCTATTTTTAGCAGAAGGGGAAAAGAAGATGTTATAGTCAGTTTATTGCAAAAATATGGTTATATAAAAAACTCAGTCACTGAAATTCATGTGCATCTATAAAAACCCCAAAAGGAAAACAAATTTGTTTTTCTTTAATCCTCCCATATTTGAGTGATGGAAAAATTCCTCTTTCATTCTGCTGGATGTCTGAGGTGATACACACCTTCAGGAGCAAACAAACAAGACACTTCTCGCATTTATTGTGCCGGCTATTCATTGTAAGTCTCTTCAGGTAGGGTCAGGTGGGCTTTTATGATCAGATCAGTTAAGAAGATAGTTAACACAACTCTGAATAAAATAGCAGCAGCAGGGACTTCCTGTCCATTTAAGAATAGAAGGATGGGGTTTTTTTTCCAATACTGATGTTTACCAAATGGCAAGGCACTGCCTTGATAAATTCAGCTAAAAATATTAGTTCCTTTTTGTTCAAGAGTTCCTTTGTGTTTGCACTGTTGCACATTCATGCAACTGTATTTCCCTGTCTAGCTACATAATTGCATAATGTAAAATTTGCAACAAGTTATTATAGCTAGATTACTATAATACGTCAATATTTAAGTATTAATTTTTATAATTATTTTCCTACTTTTAAAACTACAATTAAGAATTGACAGAATTACTGAAATCAAACAAAATATGAGTATTGTCAGAGCCATGAAACACTACCATTTACTGCAATCTTTACTTACATATCTCTAAGAAATTCTTCTTCATGTCTGAATTCAGGAGGGCATCTCGGTTAAGGACAATACTGAAAACATATGTTTAAATGCTTTTTTAAATGGGGCCTGAGTCAGACCACAAAATTAGAGTTGACTTTCCTGTTTGTTTTGCATTAAAGGAGTCTCTGTTCAGAGAGAACGTGCATGCATTTGTCTGTTGTTCCATACTAGAAAGTGTATGCATCAGTAACGAACACCAGGGAAAAGTTTAAGATGAAGTTTCAACTTCAGCTTCGAATTCTTTTGTGTTATTCATAAGTTTGATGTTACCAAAACATAGTTTTTTCATGTTAACATCAAATTTCAAGTTTAGATTGACAGCCTGCAATATTTAAAGAACAGACTAAATAAACTTTCCAAAAGAAATTGTAGGAGCAAAGAATAATACTATGGCAAGACACCAACTTCAACAACAGTTGATTTTTCTGTCTGGGGCTAAACTATTATGAAATGTTTCTGTGTAATATTTTTGTTTTTAGAGTGGTTATTGAGGTATGCAAATACTTAAAAGGCTGAAACATAAATATATTTGAAATATATAAATCTTATCTCATCTTTTTGTGTGTAAAATAGAATGATTCAGGTTTGCAAGATTCATCAAGCCTATGCATTAATTTTTTTCAGACTTTTATAGCACCATTAATATTAAATGAGATCTCATCTCACAGGAATGCCAAATGTGACTGGCAAACAGCTGTTCCATGAATCACATTAACAGTCAATAAATTTTTATTTTCTGTTCAGGACTTTGGATAGTTTACTCTATCTGGAATCTAATAATGATTTCTGGGGTGTATGCTTATCTTGGGTTGTGTCCATCTGTGGTTGTGTATCCACCCTGTATACAGGCTCATCAAACAGAAATTAGCATAACATAAACACTGACAAAACTTATCAAAATACTGGTCACTCCACTTGGACCGACAGGGCAGATAAACAGGCCAAGTTCATCTTCCAGAGGCTCTGGACATACGTTGCATGCCAGAATTCTGCAGACAGCAGAATTTGACCTGTAAACTAACAGTAAATTAATACGTCATAGAAAAATGCAGAAATGTAAACAAGGAGAGAATTTGGTCTCAAATAATGAAAACATACCTAGTAGTAAAATACCTATAATTGACTTCTAAGGACTGAGCCGACGGTTCTTTCTGAAATCAGGACTAGCTGTGTAAGACTACTGGATCTGTCAGTACTGCGGTGCCACACAGCTCAGTTAAGCCTGGTGCAGTGCTAGACTGAGCTGTATCTAGACACATTTGTGTCTGTCACCTGCAGAGTGAGGCATCAGAAGACATGAGAGAAAGGCTAAAGAGAAGAAACAGTCCCAGTCATTTCCCAGTGGCTCCAAGAGCTCCTCTGTCAAGCAGAGAATGGAGCCTTAACCACGAGGATGAACCATCCACACACTGACTTGCAATTCACACCAATGTAATTTGTAATAGGTTTATTTTCTATGTCAGACACTTAATTCACAGGTGTGTTCTTAACTAGAAGAAGAATCTTGTTCCATGCGTTGCCTCAGCTGACAATGCTGATGATGATCAAACTGTGGTAGGTGGGCTCTGTGGGCTGGGTGCAGGGGTCAGAACCTTGCACTGAAGTTCACACAGACACTTTAGAATTCTAAAGACCCAACCCAAATCAGGCAGTACAGGGTAAAACAGAATGCGTATGTTGAAGGATGAACATAAGGGGTCAATGTTTCAGGCAATAGTTTGGGAGGGAGGTGTTAGAAAACTGTTGAAGGAGAAGGCATAGAAGGTTGCCCAGCCCCCAGGAGGGTCTGGTCGGTGTGAGGAGAAGCGTGGGCACAAGGCCAGATGCAGGAGAGGGACAAAGCAAGGGCTGAACACAGCCGGGGTAAAGTAAAGAAAGGGCTGTGCTGCAGTAAAATGAATACGTACACGTGAGCCTTGACTGGCCTGCTGCAAAAGCAGGTTATAGTGGGGCATAGTAAGACATTTTCATGTCCTTTGGGGCAGGCGATAAATCCTTTGTTTTGGGCTCCCTGGAACTCCAGCTGCCACAGCACCTGGTAGCAGCCAAACCTGTTCCTTTCCACAGGGACGAACAGCTCAGGGCGGCTTGTAATGGCTGCGGAAGTTTTGCATTATAAAAGAGAAGGACAGAGAAATTCTTCCCCACCACAGGGGCTTTCTGGTAGCCTGGCCAGCATCAGCCAGCTTGGCCAGGTGAGGAGCCAGCCGCATGGTGGGCTGAGGACGAGATGTGCGCACGACTCCTACCACACATCCTGTGAGCCTGGCCTGACCCAGACATGCTTCTGCAGACCTCACTTCTGCAGTATGTGGGGATCCAAGAAATGTAGGATCCACAGCAGCTGGGAGACACATGGAAAATTTTTTCCTAAGTGCCATTAAAAGGAAAAACACATGAAACAAGAGGACTGCATCACTTTTAGTGCACACTTACTAGGATCCTTGCCCACTCATTGTTTTGACATCCTATTCAGATAATGACTGTAAAGTCCCAAGAGAATCATACTCTGATACTTGCACTTCACTTGCAAATGGGTTGCTTTCCACAGAAATGAATGGGAGCTGCATCTACTATGACACAAATGCCCATGGAGATTAGTTTGTGTATCTCCTGGGTAAGGCTTTGATGGTAAACCCTATTGTCTTTTCATTAACACTGTGCTGTACTGTATAATCCCAGGCCTCAAACTATGCTTCCTTCCTTATACATCCTGTGGCACTAAACCATGTCCATACAACTTTGCTGCTTTCAGGCTATGATGCAGTCTCTGAAGCACAGTGTGTATCTGAAGACATGGTCTCCAACGGAACTGATGAAAATGGATTCTTCCAAAACAGCGCCTTTGATCACTGCTTGAATCACATTCCTTCCATCTATACAGATACCTAAAAGCAGTGCTGACCTTGTTTCCTTTATTATACCTATAACTGTGTATGTAATAACAAAGGTGTTGTTCAAGTACTTTTATTTAGTCTGTATCCCTATATGTGCTCATTTAAATAAACACCTCACATTTACCAAACCATTTTATACATGAATAGTCTGTATAAGATAATATTGGAACCTGTTCCTTTGCTGTGGCACTTTGAAATTCATGCTTTAAGGGAATGAGAAGCATTTCAAGCAGCTTGTTTTGTAAGTTCTTTCAGTAAAGTGTAAATGTAAGTTATATAATAAACTTGTAAAGAAGGGTTTGGGTTTTTTTCCTGAAAAGTATGTTTCAATTTGAAAATGTTGTTCCCTTTAATCAGTTTTCATTTAACTCATTGGTCAATTCTTCTCTTTTTTTTTTAACTAAAAGGATTTTTTTTAATCACAGACCTCATGTATATAAAGATCTTCATTTGCTCAGCTGTTTTTATATTTTCAGTTTTACAAGAAAGCATTAAAAACTGGAAACAAGTGTACTGTCATTTCTTAACATCACCAGTCTGCCTGATAAATCCTCGTGTTACATTCTTAAAATGCCCGAGAGTGATGTAAATGAAGCGGTGACATTTCAGTAACTGTGAAATTAAAGGAGCCCACGTGTATGTGAAGAAAACCAAGGGGCCCACAGACGTCCAGTGAAAGGACCAGAAGCCTTCCAGCACAGGGTGGTAGAGAAGAGCAGGGCACCTTTTCTCCATTAAAGCACTTATCATCTGTGACTTCCAGAGGAACAGAGGTCACCTGCAGTAGCTTGGTCCCTGTCACCATGGCCCTGGGCACACTTAGAGTTAGCATCAGCTTTGCTCTTGTACTGTACACGGAGACAACTGTACACGGAGACAACTGACAGTAAATGTCCTAGCTGCCCCTGGCAGTGTCCAGCTGTGACTGGCTCTGCCTCCTGTGCCCAATGCCACAGGGCTTGAGCTTGGCCCCAGGGCAGAGCTCTTCTGAAAAGGCTGAAGGACATTTTTACAGCAGGTCCCAGAGCGCAGTCTTCAGAAGGACACCATGCCCACACCAGTGGCAAGCCACACCGATGCCCCCATGTCTGCAGCAGCAGGGGATGCTCTCCTGTGCCCATTGGAGCCAGGGGTGCACACCTGAAATGCTGCTGCTGCCTTAGTTTTTCACCACCAGGCAAATCTTCACAAGAACCATCCACTAAAAGATGGCCAGACTGAGCATCAGTTGATGCCTGGCAAACATCCCTTCACTGCAAGTTGCGCCAGGGAAGGTTCAGGTTGGAGATGAGGAGAAATTTCTTCTCGGAAAGGGTGGTCGGCCACTGGAACAGGTTGCCCAGGGAGGTGGTGGAGTCACCATCCCTGAGGGTGTTTAAGGAAAGGTTAGATGTGGTACTTAGGGACGTGGTTTAGTGGGTAATAGGTGGTGGGGGGATGGTTGGACTAGATGATCCTTGAGGTCACTTCCAACCTTAATGATTCTATTCTATTCTATTCTATTTACAGCTCAAAGTTACGGTGCACCACCGTAAAGCTCACACTGGGTTGAAACCAGTCAGTGACCGAGGACAGTACTTTCTTTTTTTCCTCTCTTCTCCCCATTACCAGGATCTGCTCCACAGCAGTGTGCCCACACTGTGCTAGCAAGGACCTTCCCTTGTGCCAGGTATGCCACTGCCAAGCCACATCTCTTCAGTTTTCAGGCCTGTAATCCAATTAGCTGCTCCCCAGAGAACAGCCTAAAACAAGAAGCAGCTGCTGGAAGATTTCTTGTCCCCTACTACCCCCAAAGGATTGACAGAAAAATGTCAAGCACCTGGCTTCAGCAAAATAGAAAGTTCCGCAGGAAAAAAATTTCTAAATTCAGTGGCATATTAAGAAAATACCACATTTTGCAGCTGCATAATCAGAATCCACAGAGCAGACCCCAAGCTGAATGGGGCGATTCTTTGGTAGCATTTGCAGAAGTGGCACTACTGGGTCCACAGGCCTGTGGTTGCCCTTACGGTCACAAAGTTATACAACCACAACGACCATACATATGTTAAAGCACAATTTGGTGGCAGCGTGTGAACCCAGCAATCAAAGTACCAGGGAAGATACAGCAGCCGCGTAAACGCAGAGGTCTCCAGTGTCCCTTGCACCCGTACCAGGGAATGCTGGCTGTAACTCCTGGCAGTTTCTAGCTTTGGCAGACATCTTGTAGGGAATCAGAAGGGTATGGTGAGGGAGTGCCACGCTCACAGACAGTACTCGAATGGCATCTCTCCTGGGGGACCAAGACCCTGCCTTCTGCAACGGTGTCACCCCAGAGGCCCATCAACAGCCTGTGGCCAATGGCTCCCTGCCTCTGTCGGGCACTTCACACAGAGGTGGTGTGGGAGGGAAACCCAGACAGGGCAGCAGGGGAAACTACTACAAAGGAAAGTGCTGGGGTGGCAGCTGAGAAAAGAAACAACAAAATGACACTGAAGGAGGATGACGGGAAAAAGCCTGGACACCATGCTGTCACAGTGGCATGTTCAGCACCACTCCGAGGCTGACCTGGGCTAACCACAAAGCCTACATGGATGCATTTTACTTGTTTCTCCAGGGCCCGGCTGCACCTTGTTAGGTTACTTGAAGATGCCTCTGTATCCAATTTAGCCTTCTGTCCTCAAGAAATTTGAATGAAACTTAGACATTCAGGAAGTTTTACAGTTAGTCACTAGGGAACAAGGTGCATGGGGGGTTAGATGACACACACACACACATATATACCCCTTTTATAAACGGTTCCTCAAGATCTCTGTCTCCCAAGAATACTCAATCCCAGCTGCAAACCCCTTAATTGTGGCCACCCTGCCTGGCCCAAGCAATCCCTGGCAGCACTGACTCATCATTCCTCTCCTAGAATTAAGATGTATAAAGCACCAAATTGTGCTTTAAGCCTACACACGTGGCTTTGCTGCTGATAGCTGCCACATTTGGCTTTCTGTCCTGTTGCTTATCTACTCTGATGCATCAGATTTTAATTTTTTTTTTAATCTCAGACATAAGTGGTCTGAACTCTTTCCTGGAACATTAAACAAGGAGGCAGGTAGCTTAACAACTGCCAAGAAGTAAAAGCTCTAGAGCTTTTGAAGGAGGATTTAGAAAAAACATATCCAAAGCCCAACAATGCTGTAATGGCTGAGACAAAAATCAAAATAATTTCTGTGCTTTAATTAGTTGGACACATTAAAAGGAACTCGTGCCTTAAAAACATGATTAATCTCATTTCCTAAAAATTAAAGAAATAGTTCTAAAAATGAAATTTTTTTTAGTTAAAAATACAAACCAACCAAACCTAAACATATTTGATCAATTACAAAAATATTTATGTCACAACAACCAGGCTATTCAAAACCACACAATGATTCACAAAGGTCTGGGAAACTTAAAGCATAGCAGCTGGAGTGATGATTTAATTCCAGAATCTGTGTGAATCAGGTTTTCTGTAAATTAAAAGGACAGATTCAGAGAAATGCAAAGGCACTCATATGAGTCTGTACGGTTTGGAAAGTCATCCATAATAAAACCATTAAAATATACAATAGCACAAGTTAATGGTTACTTGTATGCTTGTGTACTTCATTATTTCCTTTTATTACATATAAGTAGGAAAGTATCTCATGTAAGCTTTTCCTAAAGACACAAAGAAACCTTTCAATGGAATTTATTGCTTGGCAAGTTTGTCGTTGTGGTGCTGTAAAAACTCCACCAACTAATACGTATAATAACTGGAGTAAGGCTTTATAATAGTAGAAAATTATTACCCTGTGGAATTAAAATGGAACTGCTGGTTCCAGTTGACTGTCAGATACTTTTTCAATCTAGGCAACAGAATTCAAATAATAAATTACAACACTACTTTATAAATAGCCACAAATCATTTCCCCAGTGAATGAAAACCCCATTTACCCCTGCATAAGTACTCTGTGTGTACGCAGTATGCTCTAGGAGTGATTGAAATAAGATGACCTTCAGTGGCTGATCAAGCTGGGAGAGAGAAAATTAATTTCAAGTTGACACTGAAGCAGCTAAAGCATGTCTTTGCGCTTTACACCAGCTGGGATGCAAGCCAAACATTCAGCAGGACCTCTAAATTTTCAATATAATCAAGCTCAAGCTTTTCATTGTATAGGAAACCAAAATGCTGGTTCTTTCCCCATTTACTAGCTGCAGTACTTCACAAGCTATAGAAGTAATAGTCCTTTCAGTGTTACAGAGGTGCCTTCGCAAGTGGGCAAATGAAGTGTACGCATGTGGCATATGGCAAAATAACACTATTTTAATGCCATAATTCTGATGTGGCAACATGACACAGGAATTTGCAAGACCAAAGCCTCAGCTCTGCAGTAGGAATGGTTACAGCCTGTGGCAGGTATCAGATATGCTCCCATGGAAAGAATACAGAGTTGGTGAGTACATTTTCAGATCATATTTTCTAGTTTTGTACACACCAAACAGCCAGGACAGCTGCTCCTCCTGGAAAGGCTTCCCAGCTTCTGACATTGTGTTTTCAACTCGATACATTTTCTAAATGGTAAGAGTCCAAAACACCAAATTCCAGAGCACCGATTTGATACTGCAATAGCTGTCAGTTACGCAAGCAGTGCAAAAAAACCCCAGTTCTTAAAACAACAACCAAGTATGTGAAAATAAACAGTGACTGTAAATTGAATTTAAATTGCATAAGAGTAAAAAGATTTCAATTGGTTTTGTTATGATCTTATTAAAACCTACAAGAGCTTAGTTCAGTTCTCCAGACATGTATTTGTATTAAATTAAAAGATCAGCGCAACAGAAGATGAAAAAATAGCTAGCCTATATCATTTAATTCACTGACAGCAAAAAGCCATTGGAGTATTCCCTCCTGAGATAAGCCCTTCTGAGATCTGCACTTACACAAAAATCTCCTCTCTACTTAAATTTCAAAGCGAACTGCAAACTCCTTGAAGTGATTTGGAAGTCTGTGGCCCAGAGTCAGCAGAAAAAGACCTGTAGAGTTCTGGATTGTCAAAGCCTTGCAAGGCTGCATATCTTAGCTCCATGGGCCGTCGGTCACTACAGCTGCACAGTCAAGTCATGACAGACATTTTTCTTTAAAGCATGTAAGTCACAGAAAGCCCCAATCTAGCTAAAGCCCTTACAAGACTGAGCTTCATACCTGATTTCTACTGAGATGAAAAAAAAAAATTGCCCATTCCTTTGGCAAGAAAATTTTTGTAGTGGCGGTGAAGCCAGAAAAAAAAAATCAAATTATTCTTCTGCACTAACATACATTTTCTGGCCAGTGCCAGTAACTCTGATTCAAAACTAAGTGACAACTTTAAAAGTGTATTTCTGGCCCTGTGTTATATAGAAGTTCTCTTCAACTAATCAAGGGCACCAAGAAAAGCATGATGTTAATTTTCAAAACTTTTGCAAGTTTTGGCCTGCTTGATTTCAAAGGGTTTTCTCCCTTCCTTCTGAGACACTGGCCAGGCACTGGGCTAGGAAGGGAGTGCATGAAGCTGTTTATTTGAAGATTATTTGGAAGATCAGACCCAGCTTTCCATGCTTTCAAGTTTCCTTCATTTCAGAAGGGCAGCATAACACCACTCATCCTCAAGGGAAATGGCAACGGCAACCAAGAGTCTCAGAGCAGCTCTTCCTCTGCCAGCACTCCAGGTCAGTATGTGGTTGAGACACCAGATTCAAAATTTTCCTTTTAAATAACTAAGGGATGGCTTCATTTCACCCTATTCCAGGCATCCTTAAGTTGTCAAACCAGCACCCTGGCTTCTTCTCAGGTGCTGAGAAGGGAAAGATGACTCCAGAGAGGGAGTCAGCCTGTCCCAGGAAGGCATTGAGGAGCTGCCATCTCCACTGATGGACATCAAGATTCAGACAACATAAATCCCTCCCAGTACATCTCCTGTAACAAGGAAGGCTGAGCCTGTGGTGTGCCAGTGTCCTACATCCTTTCCTAAGCAGCCACTGCCCATCTCCAAAACAAAGTGTGACCCCACACAGCAATCTGCATCACATCTCTGAGCAAAACTGGGAACCACTGGTACCAAAAGAAATCCCTCTGAATCAGCATTTGCCCTGAATATAACCTAAAGCAACATTGCTGAATCACAGTGGACTGAGGGACAGATTTTTTTTATGGTGCCTGAACACCTACAAATGAAAAAAGGACATTAAAGTGGGATTTTTCAGAACCGCCTTAATTGCTATAATTTCATCTCAGGATTTTATTTCCTTCTGAAAATCCTCTTAGGTGCCTATTTGCATCTTTAGGCACATCCTGCAAATCTGGGCTGTATTGCATAATGAGTTTTCTTTCCTATCTCTTTGGATTGAGAACCACACATTTGCCTAAGGAATTCTCTGTGGAGCTGAAATCTGTTAGGATTATAAATAAAGGCTGAGCTGGGAACAGGCACTGGAAACTGCCATGAAGACCATGTACAGAAAACAGTGATTCTAGTCACACAAGATACCTGATACAGTTGGCAGGAAGGCAAAGCTAAACAAATGCAGGTTTACATTTTACTATTTAAAGAATAAAATATTCAAGTTGAGTTCCATTAACACCTGTCAGGACTTTGGTACATACTCAAATCCACATTTCTAATTTTACTGCTAAATAATCCCAAACTTGGCAGTTAGAAGGTAAAGCAAAATACCCAAGCTAAACATCTGAAGCAAATTGTAGCTCTCTGGAAGAGCCCTTCTGCTGTATAAATGAAGGTCGTATGTACAAATGATTAGAAGCTTAAGGAAATATGTCTTCTGCTTTTCTAAATTGATAACACACACATATTGCATTAATATTCCCACATCAATTATTGGACATGTTCCCTGCTGTAAGAAAAATGGTAATTTTTTTTTTATAATAATCCCTTGGAATAATATTCTTACACTAGCACAATTAACCCTTGCCATGCAGAAGGAAAAGTGGTTGATTTAATAAACTACATCCCAGAAAAGCAGTGCATCAATTCTTGGTGATGCCACCACCTGGGTGCACCCTGGTCTTTGGAAACAGTCAACAAGAGTCCTCCTGTGCCTGTTGAGGAGATGCCAGCAGTGCCAGGTCTGGGGCAGGAGGGGCATAAGCAACCCAACTATGTTGGATGCAGTGTTACAGCCATGGCAGCTGCACTGATGGCAAACCTGGGGCTCTTATTTATCAGCAGCAAAATAAACCCAACAAACATTGCAAAAGACTCCCTAAACATTTGCTTTCTCTCTGTAAGGGAAAACTCATGCTTGGCAGCAGGCACGGGGCAAGGTTTCAACCCAGCAGTGTGGAGGACCCCCAAGTGCCCAGGCTCTTGTAAGAGATGGACTGCCCAGACCCTGCCACAGGACTCACTGCTGAAGTCAAGGGAGTATCAGGGCAGCCATTGCTGCTAAACCACACTTGCCAGAAAGAACTTAATCCTAGGGCTCATAAAAATACTTCTCAAACATATTTTCCCCTTCAAAGTGCACCAGATCTCAGTAAATACCAAGTATTTTCCATAAACGTTCCCAGGCTAAAATACACCTGGAGCCATCTATAGGGTCTTCACACATATGGCGATACATGCGTATTGCGTACATGTGCCACATTATACTCTGTTCACCCAGCGCATGGCCGGACACCCGCCATTTCAAAAGGAGATTGTCTGGGCTCGGACATGAGAGAGCCCAGCTCCAGTGCTCCGTGCGAGAGGGTGGCAGAGGAGTTACCAGTTCATCATAGCTGATGCTAAGCACAGCAAGCACAAAAATGCAAACAGTATTTATCACTTCTGACAGGTTTCTTTATTTTCTGCTTTTTATTAGCTGACATAAAGTTACGGTTCTTTTTGTCAGAGACAAAAGTCATTAAAAGGAGGGAGAACAAAAAAAACCCAGGAAAATTATTTCCATTGAAAATCATTTCTGTATTTTTATCAAGTGTCAGAACTCTGTGACAGATTGTGGCTATATACAAATTATAGTGCCAGTTTCAAATTTTGCAAGGCCAAGACACAAATGCCATGCTTTCTTGTCCCAGTGGATGGAGGTGTGTGCAAACGTATAGGAAAAGCTACCGGAAATCACTTGCCTATTGAACACCACCTTCCCTGCACACTTACAGTTGATAGCCCTTGACTTTTCTGATATTTCTCTTTTCTCACAAGAGGGAGCTCCGGCTCTGGAATAACGGTATGAAAATGTCCTGCCCACACCCTGCTGCTCTGCTGCTTCTGAAAATGCCCGTCTCTTGTCCGAGGTCGGGCTTACAGAGCTCCTTTTGCTGTTAAAAACCTATCACCAAGAGCCTGAATCTCAATATGAATTTCAACGATCAAAAAGGTGACACTGTCACAAACTTTTCCAGTAATTTGATGGTTTTAAACAATGCCAGAAAGATTAGTGATTGTCTAATCATTTTTTCCCTCAAAAATTAAATTATGGCTAACCAATGAGATCTGATCAGTCAGAAGAGCCAAGGAATTGGACAAGAACAACTCCAATAATCCTTACAATGTCCATTATTGTTTCTTTTCTGATGTGAAGGCCTCCCAGCAAATCCCAACTAAAGTACCCTTTTGCACAGACTATTTGCTTAAACCCCCCCACTCTATCAAGGTCCACTCCTGCCTCTTGCTCAGGCTCACAGACACCTCTGCAGGTGACCATGCCAGGCACAGGGCAACAAGCACACAAGCACAGGAACCAGTGGCTGCAGCCACTGCTTTCCGTCACAGCTGAGTGAGGGAAGAGGGAAAAGCCCCTGTCCCTGGTTAAGGTTAAATTGGAGATGCAATCCCCATACACAGGACAGCTGCAAGGCTGCCCACACTAGGACCGACAGCCATGGAGGGGGCTTTGTAAAGCTTAACAGCCAGCTTCAGAGCCAAGCTGTGAGCAGCTACCATGGGGTTCAGTGGGAGATATTGGTAGCTGCAGTATTTTCGACCCTTCTGTGTATGGAAGATTGTCCCACACCTTTGCTACATTGGTACTTAGTGACGGTCTCCTACCTCCAACCCATGTACGTATATATATTATCCAATGGACACAGCTTTTCCTCCCCACTTCTCTTAGAGTACATTCAAGACCAGCCAACTTTTGCAGCATTATTTTTCAGTCTACACTGGTGTCACCAGAGGATCGTGTTAGCACATCTTGGATTTCTGTACTGATCTCATTATTAACAATATTAAGAAAAAAGTCCCTTCCCAAAAGGTTTCCTATTAGTAACACCTCTCCCACTCAGCTCTCCTCCTTCCAGCACAACCCAGGTGGCCCCACACAGCCGCTGCACAGTTTGGTAGCTTAAAAAAAAGTTATTGCAGCACCCAAAGGCAGAGAGTTTGTGTCAGGAACACTTCAGCACCCAGAAAGCTCTGTTGGGCCGAAATCCAAAAAGAGACTGCATGTCCTTGAGCTCCCTCTGCTGACCCCATGATTATTTACATACACAAAACCCATCTAGTGCTCTGCTATCACAGCGATGCCAACAGTACCTCCAGTAACTCAGAGACATAGCCCCAGGCTGATACCAGGTACACAGGGCTCCTCTGGGGCAGGGAGCAGAGGACTGTGCTGGAGGCGCCTATTTTCTAGGGAAACCGACCCAGTATGGGCCCCATATGTGACCCAGGCGGGGGCCAATGCCCCTCACAAACTGTAGAAGCAGGCAGCAGCGACTGGAGGAAACGGTCCTGCAGCCTGAGGCTCAGCACCCTCCTGCATCGCACTCTGGATCAGCCCCCAAGAACTGGGCATCCCAGCACATGTCCAGGTTGCAGGGCCAGGTCAGTTCTTTCTGATTTACTCTAAACAACAAATCTGTCTTGAAAATAGAAATCTGCAAGGATTTTCTGTGATCAACAAACAAAAGATTTCCATATTCATCTAAGCCTAAAATTAAGAAGGTGTAAATGCTGTGTGGGAGCTCTGCTGCAGGATCAGCATGGCAATTGCAACAGCCACTTTCCAGTCTTGTGTTTCATCTACTGCACACTGAACTAAGTTGGAGTAATTAAATGCAGCACATATCTGCGACATAGTGTGAACAAAAATATAAAAAAGATTAAAAGACGACTGTGGAAAGCTAGCGTGCTCCTCACATAATTAAAACAAGTTGTTCCAAGGCTGCTGCTTCCCCTGCTAGCACAGAGGCTCCAGGCAGGTTTGCAGGCTGGAATCAAGTCCTGGTCTCAGACACCTCTGCCAAAGGCAGCCAGGGCACCCAGGAGCCACGCAGGGCAATATTTGGGTCTTGAGCATCTCTCTGCCTTACCTTCTTTTGCATAATCCCAAGGAATTTTGCAGTCTCAGTCTGCCTCAGTTTCCCTACATGTAAAACCTGTTATCATGCTCACTCCCAATTTTAGAAAATTATTTGATGTCCGTGGATTAGGGATCTAAAATTATCTCACTGCCTTCCTACTCAGCTTAGCTTTATTTAATTAAGACTATCATTAAGTGTGAGAGGGAATAAGAATTTGGTGTTGGCTAAAGGCTTCTTCCAGACAATGATAAAAGTCTTTTATTTTGCTCACAGTCTATTGCAAATACTGTATTTAATGCAAAATGGTTCTTGAAATACCATTAGCAACACATAAAACCTTTAGCCATGCAACAGATTCCCTCTAATCCTTTTTTTTAAATAGCATGTTATTTCAATGAAACATTTATTAGACAATAAATACAGAATATTTCATTGCAGTAATATTTCTGAACTGAAATTTATATTATACAGCATCAAATACTATGACAAATATAAATATGTTCTTATATATTATGTCAGAAAAATATTGGTTTAAAGGAACTTTCAAAATAATGTTTCTGTTTTTTCCAATAAAGCTAATACCCTACTTCCTTTCTCAGATCCATTTTAAACACCTAGCAGATTCCAATAGTTACAACTTAAACATTCAAAAAAATCCAAAACACAGAATTTACCATCTCTCTAAACTTAAGAATATAAAACCCACATGTCCATATGTGAATAAAAACTGTCAAATGTTGAACTTTTTGCCAAAGTGGTTCTTTTAGTTATATAAAATCAAAGTATATAAAGAGGGTAGCGCTCACTTTGGGAAACCAACCAACCAACCAACCAAACAAAAAGTTCTGCAGCTCTTACTGAGTCACTTTTTTCCCCTCCCAATCTGAAATTTTAGGGAAAAGTTGACCTGGCTGGTTGCACATGATGAAGCAGCTACCTGAATTAAGTCAGCTCTGAATTGAAGCTCCAGTGTATTTTAGCTAGACAAAAATTCCCTAAGAGCTCTTTTTTTCCCTATCCCAGCACTTTGCAGCGATGCCCAGACCTGTATTTACAACTCCCATGGCTAAACGGTGCTGGCCGTGCCCAGCACTGTTTGTGCTCAGCTCATACTGCCCCACACCAACTGCCCAGGCAGCTGCAGGCCCAGATAGATCTGCAACATGGCCAAGCAAACTACACCTTTGTTTACTTAATGATGCAATGAAAATCAAAGGAAAACTGGCAAATTCAGACTTGCTATGCTGGGAATTTCATTATTTTCTAGTACGCCTGAAAGTACCTGGATCAATCTTTATTTAGGGATTATATTGGTGGAAACAACTGCTCCCCAGGAGCAATCAGTAAACCTTCCCGGCCACCTTTGTGGACTTTATAAGTGACAGAGACCCTTGTGTTGGGTCTCCACTTTTTGCTTTTCCAGAGGTGGAAATTCATCTGCGGGCAATATCAATAGAAAAAGCTGATGGAGTTCAAGTACCACGTGAAACACAGCTACCACCTCTCTGCCATTAAAGCCACTGGCCTTCGTTTTTCTAGCAAGAAGGAGAAAGGAGGCTGAAATGTGCAGGTAGGTGATGGATCTGCATCAGCCGATCTTTTGCTTCCAGGACTAAATTTCTTTATGCTAATGAGCAGTTTCCCATCTTGTAAGCTGGCTCTGACTTGACTGCACAATGAGTAACAGGAGGCAGTGCCAAGCTTTTCCCTTCCAACCACCATCCTGTGACAGCAGCAGTCAACATTTGCACTGGAATTCAGTATTACAGCAAGAATGGAAAAAACCTCGTCAGGGAACAAATTAGCTTAACTGAAGAAACGTCCCTGATCCATTCACCGCTCCAAAATAACATAACCTTCTCTCTGATCCTCTGCATACCCAGTCCTACCATGAAACATTGTTTTAAAATCAGCCCAAGTGGGACACAAAATTTTAGATGCTAATGTTTTTCCCTTGAACTGCCTAGCAAAGTAGCTTACTTCTCAGAAACTTGTGGAGCAGAGATGAGATCAAACACAGGGGTAAATTATTTTTAGTGAGGGAAGTAATTAAAATTGTGAATATACCTTACTGCACATGTGCACTTCTATATTTATGTTCCTTTTTTGCGGCATCTAAAAGTTATGCCTGGCACATGTATCTTAAAATTAAATGCCACACTATTTCTCCAAAAGAAACCATAACGGTCTTTTCTAAATAATTTTATCTACTGTTCAACATTTTACTAGTCTAGCTATGTTATACTATAGCATTTATTGTTTTACAAGCGTTCTCTAGTGGGAAATACCGTAAAAACCATAGAAACTTAAATAATTTTTTTCATCTACTGAATTTATAATAAACATGGGACTCAACAGACAGTTACTCAAGCTGTAAGCCATTTGGTTTGTGTCAGGGGAAATGCTGGTTAATCAGGACAGCCTGCTGTTCTGCTCTGCCTAAACTAAGGAAAACATACACAAAGTTAAACCTCTTTCACTCTATATATGGGATTTTACAGCTAATGCAGCTCAGTAGATTGCCCAGTGCTCCCCCAAACCTCCTAGCTGATCCTCTAGGGATCAGGTCCCAGAAGAACAAGGACAACAAGCCTGGAGAAAGACTTTCTCAGCTCCGGGGATTTGCTCCAAAAGTGTCTGCAAGCTGTTTGGAAGTCAGTCCTGCTCTGCACCAGCTCACACTGGCTCTGCCCATGGCATTTGCCAGGACTCTGTGGGCCAGTGCAAGATATTTCCCCTAGCCCAGGATGGCCCGGGATGGCCCAAGTTGAACAGTTCACAGCACTGAAGGGAGATCCTAGCACAAAATACTGCTTACAGTCTGATGGAGGTGTACGTCACCATGTCACAGCTCGATGACAACAAAATAAGGTTTCACTTTTTCATGTACTTTTATAGTACTTGTCCTAGGGTTTTTTCTTCTCTGAAAGGTAACAGATACTTATAATTTATAAACTGCAGGTACTTCCCCTGGTATTTTTTGCATGTTTGTATGCTGTTCACAGTCAGATGGCTTACTACTGTTAGTTATTCTTCTATTCCTTGTTTCCTCTGGGTTTTTTTGGGGTTGGTTTGGTTTTCATTCTTTTTGCCATTTTCTCTGCACTGTGAAGACAGCTACAGGCTCCTATTACTGCTTCACCTTTTGGGTATTTTCTGTCCCCAAAGGGTTGGTGGTTTAAGCTCTAGATCAGCAGAAAATGTTGCTCTTTGAAGAGTTCAGAGACTTTGGACTCCAAAAAATGCCTTTTTGTAAGAGTTTTCTTACTACCACTTTTAAGGTTCACTGTGCCAGAAGGACAGTGTCACAGCAAACAGAAACCAAAAAGGCCACAGTCCATCTCTGCCAGAGTGGAGGGTACCAGATACCTGGAGACACCTTGACATCGTACTTGGGGAGACTCATTAACAACCACAGAAACAATTTTTGGAAGGGTTTTTTTCTGCTACTGGATCTTGTCGTTAATGCAGTTGGTGAGACGTGTGCCTTGCTCAGGGGCAAAGAATAGCAGAGCAGGGGGCAGAGGAGGGCTTGTTCCCAAACCCAGCGCTCAGCATGCCAGGACCAGCATATGGGGGAGTCGGGGTTTGGATTGAGCGCCTGAGGCACAGCCCCAAGCAAGGATTAATTTTTAATCTGGTTCTTTGAAAGGGCTTCATTTCTAGTCACTATGCTGCCACAGGGGGATACATCCCCCCGCAGCAGCACATATTTGCCAACATTTCGTCAACTTCCTCTCTGAAAACTGTCATTTTTATATGATCTCTCCCAGTATTGTTAATGAATTACCAACACCGATGTAGTACATGACCAGTTATGGTGCTCATTACTAAAGATTTCAGATCTGATTTTCAATTCTGCTTATGTTAATTTAATTAAAATTATGGTTGATTTCAGGGTAATATTTGTTAAATCTTATTTTCCAATTCACTTTAGCTATTTTGCTAATGGAAAACACATGACATTCGCGGTGTGCACTACAGCCTTTGTTTATTCCATACAATATACAATATTTACTTCATGTTCATTGCCTTTAATACTCGTGCTGCCCCTACCTGAAGCAGAAGCAGCATTTTGGAAGCCTAAACAGTCTTAATGTGAACGAGCCTCCTCCTCTACAGCAAGGAATTTGTTTGGGTATGAGTGAAAAACAGGTAATACTTGCAGAGATTGCTTTTTCCCATGTAGATTATTATTAGTAATAAAACCAACAATTATTAACATAATTAATATTTTTAAAATAAAAAAGCAATTCTGCAGTATTTTCCCATTGGCTCTGGAGGGATTTTGGCACCCTCCGATGCCATGGGCAGGAGGGATGCAGGTCAGTGGGAACACCGGGCAATGCCTACTTCACCGGTTGGGGACAGAAGCCAGTCTGCAAGGTAGCTCCCCAGTGTTGTGCAGCTGCAGGCACTTCTGATACCCAACTTTTCTTACTCACTAGACATTCAGTAACGGGAAAACACAGTCACACATTCAAACACTGCAGGACAATAGCTGTAATATTTCGCTGATGATTTAAACATCTGTTATATTGGAAGGTTTCAGCAATTGTTTTAAACAGTTATTTCTCGAGATGAGTACACACACTCTAGGATCACTTTCCCATCACTTCAGATTACCTGGTCATGTCTTAAACACTCACTTAAAAATAACAGTTAAAGCCAGTAACACTGTTCAAAATAACATGATCTGCAAAACAGATAACCGTAATGAAACTTATCAGCTGAAATAGTTTATTCCTTTCAGACTCTACCTCCCCTTCGCAAATAATAGCTTTGCATGGATAGAAAAGCTCTAGCATCTCACATGCCTCACATACCTCACTGTACCTGCACTCTAGTACATTAATCATTGCTTCTTGCAGAGCTTTGTGCTAATGAGAAGCATGGACTAATTACCTCCCAAATTCCTGGCACACATCATCAACCAAAAAAAAATACTAGTACTCCTCTTGTTCAGCCTGACTCGTCTGCAAGCATATGCCAAAACAGCACCAACAGCAAACTCTGAATGGTCATCTCCTGAGAAGAGACAGGATTGGCACTGGGGGTAATGCAAGAGGTAATTAAAGGTAAAGCAAGGGAAATGGGGGGAAAGGGATTACAGAGGCTAAGGGAGTATAATGAGGAACTGCTATGTGGGAGTTTATAATGTCTAGCTAATAGCTTTCTTTAATTATTATATTATTAGACAACATTTAAATGCAACTTAGTAGTAGTTGTATGTCAGAAATTACCCTGAAAGCAATTGCTTCGGGTCTAACAAGTTAATATTAATTTAAGGCAAAAACAATGATGCGTGAAGATTTCCAGAGATGTTATGGAAAGATAAACAGTATTGCTGAAGACAGTTTAGTGCTGTGACACTTTTCTATGTTTCTCCTCACTGGAGAGTCTTTGAAACAGTTAGAAATAAAAAATGGCAGCTTAGAAATGCTGTCAGACAGTGCTCATTCAAAAAGACCCAACCTGAAAAAGGTGAGAGATGCATTTGATACTTTTGTTTGTTTTCACACTGGCTGCTCAAACTACCTGAGCAATAATCACTAGATTAACTAAAGCCTTACAAGTGCTAAAACTGGAAGGTATGGAAACCAGAAAGAAAAGGAAGACAGTTTATGTCCTCCAGGCAGAGTTAAATTCTGGCAGATTAAATTGGAGTGAAAACATCTTGTCAATTAATTAGTGCCTTTATTATTTTAACTGACGTTATGCTGCCCAGTGACCTTTTGTTGAACATTACACACTGAATAAAGCTATAAATACCTCTAGAAGTTTTACTTAACAAGATTAAAGCTGGGACTCGGCATCCCAAACCAGCTCACGAGGCAGTTTCCAGTTACACACAGACGTCATTAGTGCCTTTGCAGAACAGTCAGCAAATGATGCTATCAGCAACATTTAATCTGGCCACAGCCTTTGCCCCTAGCAGCAAGATTTTGCATCTACGAGAAGTGATGCAAGTGAGGAAGCAATTCCCAGAAGTACAGCCTGGATGGATAAGGAGGGGCTTCTGGGGGCTCACCCTGAGAGTTGTTCCAAGACACTCGTCAGATGGTGAACAAGTTTAAAAAATTAGTTACAGTGAACCTACTGCTATGCAGGTTGCACAGTGAGGCTCCTGATGATCAATAGCTTTTAAAGGCCAAAACAGAAAAGGGAAGACCGCCCCCCAAAAAAACCTGGTGGGCAGATTCAGAGAAGAAAATCTGATTTGCTTGAGATAAATCATAGAATCATTAAGG
>VWZZ01004527.1:1325559-1360367 GCA_013399095.1 Psophia crepitans | reverse complement strand
GACTGCCAACATGACATCACTAAGCACAAATTGTGCCTGACAAATTTTGTGGCCTTTTTTGATGAGGTTACAGCCTTGGTGCACAAAGAAGAAGTGACAGACATCATCCACCTGGACTTGTGCAAGGCATTTGGCGCTGTCCCGCATGACATTCTTGTCTCTAAATTGGAGAGACGTGGATTTGACGGATGGATCACTCCGTGGATAAGGAACTGTCTGGATGGCCACACTCAAAGGGTCGCAGTCAATGGCTCAATGTCCAAGTGGACAACTGGCGTTCCTCAGGAGTCGGTACTGGATCCGGCACTGTTTAACATCATTCTCGGCAACATGGACTGTGGGATCGAGTGCACCCTCAGGAAGTTTGCTGATGACACCAAGCTGTGTGATGCAGTCAACACTCTGGAGGGAAGGGATGCCATCCAGAGGGACTTGGACAGGCTGGAGAGGTGGCCCTGTGTGAACCTCATGAACTTCAACAAAGCCAAGTGCAAGGTCCTACATGTGGGTGGGGGCAGTCCAAAGCACAACTACAGGCTGGGTGAAGAGTGGATGGACAGCAGCCCTGAGGAGAAGAATATGGGGATGCTGGTGGACGAGAAGCTCACCGTGAGCCGGCAGTGTGTGCTGGCAGCCCAGAAAGCCAACTGTGTCCTGGGCTGCATCAAAAACAGTGTGAGCGACAGGGCAACGAGGGGATTCTGCCCCTCTGCTCCACTCTACTGAGGCCACATCTGCAGTCCTGTGTCCAGCTCGGGGGTGAGGGTACAGGAAAGACATGGAGCTGTTGGAGCAAGTCCAGAGGAGGGCCACAAAGTGACCAGATGGCTGGAGCACCTCTCCTATGAGGACAGGATGAGGGAGCTGGGCTTGTTCATCTCGGAGAAGAGAAGGCTCTGGGGAGACCTAATTGTGGCCTTCCAGTACCTAAGGAGGCCTACAGGAAAGCTGGAGAGGGGCTGGTTACAAGGCTGTGGAGTGATAAGACAAGGGAAGTAGCTGAAAGGAAGTTGTGGTAAGCTGGGGGTCAGCCTCTTCTCGCAGATAACTAGTGACAGGACAAGGGGGAATGGCTGCAAGTTGCGCCAGGGGAGGTTTAGGTTGGAGATTAGGAGAAATTTCTTCTCGGAAAGGCTGGTCGGGCATTGGAACGGGTTGCCCAGGGAGGTGGTGGAGTCGCCGTCCCTGCGGGTGTTTAAGGAAAGGTTGGCTGTGGTACTTAGGGACATGGTTTAGTGGGTAATAGGTGGTGAGGGGACGGTTGGACTGGATGATCCTTGAGGTCTCTTCCAACCTTAATGATTCTATGATTCTAAGGGGTAATGGCCTTCAGCTGAAGGAGAGGAGATTTAGATTACATATAAGGAAGAAATTCTTCCCTGTGAGGTTGATGAGATAATGCATCCCAAGATCATGAGGGAATTGGCAGATGTTGTTCATAAGACATTTCCATCGTATTTGAAAAGTCACGACAGTTAGGCGAAGTCCCCAATGACTGGAGGAAAGGGAATATTGTACCCATTTTTAAAATGGATAATAAAAAGGAAGTTTTGATAGATTTTTTTTCCTTGTCTCTGTCAATTGAGAAAGTGGGCTATAGGATGGTGTTTCTCAAGAATTTGAGTTTACTCAGGCAGATAAAACAGTATGCATTTCACTGAAGACTTCTTGTTGCTACTTCACATACAAATACCTCAGTCTAGCTCTTGGTGAGTATACCTTTAAAACAATGACAAAAAAAATCCAGTAAATGTTTAAATGTGATTGTGTGCCTTGGCTGTCCATTTTCCGTTGATCAGTCTCATGCAAGTGATCAGAAGCATGTAATTTTAGTTACAGGGCAAGTTTTTAACATATTTCTAAGGCCCAACCCTGCATGAAATGTCTTGTGTTTGGCTCTTGATGTGACAGCTGTATACTAAGATCAAACAGCACAGCAGGCCAGGAAAATATGATCAGCCTACCATGCAGTATTGTAGAGCATATAGGTATGTTAAAAACTTCAGAAGTAACAGATACTGTATTGATGTTTGAGTATTTGTGTTGTATGCATTCTAAATCTTTATAGTACGCGTTATAAATAGAAGAGCATGTATGTGCTGTTACATTTGCTCGTTGTAAAGTGTGTGTATATCAGGCTGTACACAGAGCCCTTTCGAGCTGAACTCTAACAATAGCTGAAAGTGTAGTGACTAAGCAATAACTCAAAAGATTACATTTTCTGTGTATTTCATTAACTTAAAGCATAAAAAGCGGCTTCATTGTCTTTCCTATAGCCAGTAGTCCAGGTAGATATTTGCAGATAGATATATTAAAATATTTAACTTCTCCACTTATAAGTCATCATAAAAAGGTAACAACTTGATGAAGTAAAATTAATTCAAATTGCATATGACTCATGGCATAGATTTTATAAAACTTTTTTTTTTGGTGGTAACAAACATCTATTAATATTAAGCCACTTTTTTGCAATTCACTTTTAATCTTTCAAATACAGAACAGGGACTATTTTCTTCTCACTATGTAGTTTTGATTCCCTTTTGCTGATGGTATTTATGATGGTAAACAGATATTAAAAAAAGAGACACAAAAATTGCTGAATTAATTTGCTAAGGAGGCTGCATGTACATAAGTAAAAGACGTGTAAGTAAACTTAGAACTTTGGAAAATATTGTCCTTGATCAGTTCTTTCCATGATGAGGATTATGAAGCTTTACTGGATTATAGCAAATATAAGTGAGATTGTGACCCTGACACATATCTAATTTGATTGTGTTCTTTCTGTCGTATGTGGCTTCATGAAATAATCAGTCCATAAGTGGTGTCACAATAGAAACAATTTAGGAACTTTCACTGTAAGTGCTTAATCCTTGTAAGAATTTGTCTAGTGGGATTTCTTGGTTTTCATCACTGATTTTACAGTTTGCTGGCTGTATGTTCTTATATATTCAAATCTATCTGTCTTATGGGAATGGAGTATTTGTCGCCTATAGTTACGGTAGTTACTCGCAACCAGTATTTTAGAAAATGTTTGGAAAACAGTTGTGGTGGAATAATAGTGATTTCGGTACCAGCAGAGAAAATACATTTCAAGTGTTTGTCAGAAGACAAGTTTCAAGAGTATGATCTGTAGAAAATTAGTATTGCTGAAATATTTTGAAATGAATTCCCTAGTACAGATGGTGAATAGTTTTGTTAAGCTTGTTTTAACTTTGGTGCCATTTTATTTACAGTATAACTTCATTCCTGCTAAATCTGTATTCATGCAATTTGGCTGAGATTTCTGAAAGCCATTAATTTGCTTGCAAAGTTTCTGCATTTTTAAATTACCCAACGAATGGAGCTGCCTATTAATCATAAGATGAAGAGTCACCACTCAGAGTCACAATAAGGCTATGTGTCTTAGTCAAGAATTTTACACCAGTCAAAGTGGCTAGAGTAAAATAATTTCAGAAGATAAAACGCAGAGGCCTCTAACCTTATTAAAACATGTCAGTAAATAATAGTTGTTTGTTACTGGTTTAATTTCCAAAATTTCTGAGGTATTTAGTTAAACGCTTAGGGGGACTAATTGTAAATGATATATACCCATTGTTACTTTGGTTAATAAAAATGGTAATACCTGTGCAAAACTGAACTGCTTTCAATGCCATAATGTAATTACATTGTGGAAAACAGCATAACAAAGTGAGAAGAAAACCCTAGGTATATGTAATTTCAGTTTAAACTTCCTTTGGAATGAAAAGTACTGGCTGGGTGTGGGAACGGCTTTTAAACTGGGCAGGAAAACTAACGCTAACTTACTGTACTATTCACTTGAATTAATTAAATCAGATTGTAAAAATGTACCAAGCTTTTCTGTGTGAATGAGTTGATACTGCAGTTTTCCTCTGATTAGTGCTGCTCTTAAGAAAAGAAAGGCTCGGACTGCAGCTTGATATAATCCTTTCTTATCAAAATTGTTGAGTGTGGCTGTGGTTATCCTGGTACCTTAGACCAGAGATGTCTGTCCAAGAAAGAGGACTTGAAGTTTCTCTCTGGAATGTTTTCCTGTGTTTTGACAGTGGTAGAGCAGCTGTTATTATTTCAGGCTAATGTGTCATCTGCAGTGAATCTCAGCCTTTGCTTCTGGAGAAAAATAGGAATGGATATCCCAAAATAAAAAGTTGCAGATATTAGAAAAGTCAGGAAATTTCCTAGATTGCTTCAGAACTATTCTTCCCATCTTTACTGCAAGTCTCTCAGTAAACAGTGTTTTTGCTCTTCGGGCTTCTCTGAACCCTCTGTGTGCGTTGATCAGAGCCCCTCTCAGTCTTCTCTTCTCCAGGCTAAACAGCCTCAGGTCTCTCAGCCTTTCCTCATATGGAGGACGCTCCAAGCCTCTCATCATCCTTGCAGCCCTCTGCTGGACTCTCTCCAGTAGTTCCCTGTCCTTCTGGAACTGGGCAGCCCAGCACTGGACACAGAACTCCAGATGTGGCCTCGCCAGGGCAGAGCAGAGTGGGAGAAGAACTTCTCTCGACCTGCTGGCCATATTTGTCTTGATGCACCTCAGAATACCAGTGACCTTCTTGGCCATGAGGGCACACTGCTGGCTCGTGGAGAGCGTGTTGTGGATCTGGACTCCCAGCTCCCTCTCTGCACCACTGCTTCCCAGCAGGTCAACCCCCAAGCTGTACTGGTGCCTGGATTGGTCTAAAGGTAAATTTAATTGAAATGAAAATTAGTTCTAATCCCAATAGTTTGATTTCCACTTTGCAGGATCTCCAAAGCTGTATGGAAAAATTAGTTGATATAAATGATTACCTCTCTTTTGAGCAATCACTTTAATAATAACTGAAGTATAATGATACAGTTGGATACTACAAGTTTACAGTTGGATACTATAGTTTACTATTAAAATTATCCCTGCTTTAATTAATAAGTTGAAAGTTAAAGCAAAAAAGCATACAGTATAAATAAAATTATGATTGGATGTCCATTGCAAACATATTAATAGAACGGCGAATAAAGGGAAAAGATCATTACGCAGGCCTTTTTATTTCTTTTTTTAACACCTTTTTTAATTTGGCACGAAAAATCAACTTTGAAGTGATACACTGTAATGTGTCTATAAAATGTATTCCAGATATAAACCAAGTACTTGCAAATGTAAATAACTTCAGTTTTAAATTATGGGGAAGTAGCTAATTACTATTTCTTGGAAAAGAAACTGTTTATTGAGTAGAAATGTTTAGAAATTGACGGCTGATTTTGAGACTTCAGGAGAAGCAAAGGAAATTCTTTATAACAAATTAAAATAAACTTGACCAATGTTCAGTTAAAACATATAGCAGAATGACTATGTGACAGAGGATGGCAACCCTCACCAGAATCTTCACAAACTAAGATCAGATTTTTAAGCTGCTTCTGAAACTTTAGTTACTGCTGAGCTTTTTCCCTTTACATATCTGTAGTGATTATTCATATGCTGGGTAAATCAAGACAAAATTGTGGCAGAGCTAGCTATAACTGTCATTATCCTGGAATATCTTGTGTTGTGTTTGCATATTTATATACTTCCATTCAGGACTAGAAATAATTTGTGAAGTCAGAATGCATTTTCATCTTTGAGATTAATGTTTGAATTTAAAGAAGAGGTAGGAAAGAGTCGTGGAAATAATCAGAACCCAGTGGTCATCTTCATGAACTGACTACTTACATTTCTTTTTCCTGTTTTAGTCCAGCTTCATAAGAAACTAAGCCCATGTGATTGCACAGCCTGACCCACTGGCTGTCCATTATATTCACATACTGAAATTTGAATATGGAATGTGTACCTGTGTAAAACTTTTTGTATGTCATTTATTTTCACTTTATAGACAGCCTTTTGCTCTTTTAATATTGCTACTAAATAGTTATGGGCATGGTATTCACGTAATTGATTTTATATGCCTGTATTTGCAGCCCACTGGCGCCTTTTTTGTGGTAAATATAAATAATGTGTTTCAATATGAGCAGAGCACGTTTTGCTTATTTAGTTAGGTGCTTTACATGGTGTTTGGACATAACTTAGCGAAGAGCATTATTTAAAAGAATATTCACAATTTTCTAACTGTTGTGGAAGCAGGAGAAAATAAAACAGAGGGGAAACGCATTTAGTTAAACTTCGTTGCATTAAATGCTGTACTTAAGAGACACTAGCTCACACCTCTACAGAAGTGTTTTGTGTTGTTTTTTTTTTCCCCTACAGGATGAAAATGTAGCACTCAGGAAACATGGATAATGCAGCTATCAAGTAAGATAGAAAATAGTAGCAAATGAGACAAAATCCCGCTTTAAGGTCCCAAGACAAAGTAATAATTCTTCTGGATAGATCCTAATAGATCTTAATTCCTCTATAAAAGTCCATAAAAGAGAAAAGGGAATTATTTCAGAATTATTTTGTATCCTAACAGTTTCCCAAAATGGAGGGTATGGAGGATAACTTTGTATTAGCAAACGTTTGTTTTCCGGAGTAGAAGTTTACTTATCCTTCAGTGTCTCAGCTATGACTGTTCTGCCCCATTCTGTGACACTGGGGCTAAGGTGGAAGGAGTGGCAGGAGCTGATTGTCACCACAGGGGTACGTCCTTGAGCTCAGAGGTTGCTGAGCTTCCTGATCTAACTGCATACTAAAACTGTCATCTGTTAGAGTGGCAGGACATGACTCAGGTAGCTCAGAGAGGTGAGAGAAAACTTCAGGTGAGAGGTGATAGCAGTTCCTCCAGAGTCTCGACCACACTTGTGGCATGATGGGGATGGGCAGAGTCTGTTCAGGCAACACGGTCCTTAGAAACGTCTGTTGGTTCACTTACATCTGAGGCCTTAATTGTCCAGCTGCCCACATGACACCACAGCCACATTGTCCACGATGTGATATAGGTGGTATTACATGTCCTGGCTGATTATAAATGGTATTATGTGCCCTGACTGATAATAGTCCTAGAATGCAAGCTACATTTGATCTTCCTGGTCGCCCTCAAGCAGCTTAACAGGTTTATGTTGCCTCCAAAGACCAAAAAAAGTATTCTAAAGGTTCTGGAAAATGATGCGCTAGTATATGACTATAGAGAAATTTGAGTTTGAAGCTGACTCTGCTTTGATTTGGGGGAAAGGGAAGGTGTTGGATTCAGTGATCTGCAGAGATCTTTCTAACCTGAATTATTCTATAGTTGTACAGATGGCATTTTGAGCAGCATGCATGCGTTTTCATGTGTATTTTTAGAATTGTCTTGAACATTAAACTAACTTTCTCTCTTAATATAAATTTCAGTAGTCCAAAGCTGTTCTGCAATCCTACTTTGAAAAACTAGTGCCTTAAATGTGTTTGAGCCTACGGGCTCGTCTACCTAACATAAGAGAATATGACGCAAGAGATCCTTGGCCTGCAGGATCAAAGCTGTTTCTGGAGCCCAGGTGCATCAGGGCAGCACTGTGCCTGAGAACAGAAGTGGTACGGAGGGGTAGGGCTAATTAGTTCAGGTGCAGTCTCATGTTAACTGAACAATTCTGTATTTAAGACACTGGCTACTGTCTCCTCAAGGTGCTGTGTTATGCCAGGAGTATCATTCTACCTAGAGATGGATACCTTATTGTCATTAGTATATGAGCAGCACAACTGATTTGAAGTGCTAGATGTCTTTCTCAGTGCTCTCCTGGAAGCTTCTTACATATTCTGAAAGCACCGTAGCAGAACCAGAATAAACGAAAATATACAATAGCACTGTACTGGTGGGGTTTTGTATTTTTTATTTTTTTTTTTTGCTATTTGTACCCAAATTCAGTTAATATTTGTGTGCTATGGCAGACCCTGCAGTGTTGCAGTCTGCTTTCATACTTATATCACTGTTTATCCACAAAACTGCTAGTGAGGTTGATCTTTTGGGGAAAAAATCTAAATGAGAATTTTAGTAATGCTAGTTCTATGCAAATAGGGATTACAATTTATCTAAAATTTGACAGTACGTTTGTGGTGCCACCTGACTTCCAAACTTTCTGTCTGATTTTGTACAGTTTTGATTGAGCTATCTCAGTAGCAAAAACTTGGCATAGGTGCTGTGTAATGGTTTGGGTTTTTGCTATCTGTGCACAAGTTTATGGATGAGAAGTAGCATGCAGCAAATTCCAAGAGGTCTTAGATATTTTTATGAGTTAAACAGAGATGTGTAGGAGGAAGTAAAAAAGTTCTGAGTACTTTTCCCACTACTAGGCACAAGGAAAATCATTAACAGGAATTTTGTGATCTTTCTGAAATAACATCACTTCAAGTTTCCCTGCCTTTGAAAACCAAACTCATTGCTTTGTAGCTGTAACAGATGTGATAAGAAATGCTGTGTGCACACTTTGGTGCCGTGCTTTTGCAGTGAAGCCGACTTCAGTGTGTGGAAGCAGAAGACCATTCACCACCTAGGCAATTAACATTCTACTCAAGATTTCACCCTGGTGTAACAGAAAGGTGAATTTTGGTCTGTGTTGGTAATGATGTGATGAAGTGACTCAGTTTCCTCAAAGGTCCATAGGTGTTATGTCCTACATGCAGTAGTGAATTTTACCTGTAAAAAATTGGAAAATGCTATCAAATAATTAGAGGTACAGGGTCAGAGAGCAGAATAACAGAACAACATTTGGCTGACAAGAACATAGGTAAAATTTTGGTGAAATGTTAATAGTGATAAAAATTATTGATAACCGTTTACACAAAGCTGATTAAATATATCTACTGCAAATACTTAATTCAGAAAATAAGTGTAGAAAATGGCTATGAGCAATACGCAAAAACCATTTGAGACTGGATTCCTATGGCTGTCTGGTTTATGTTTGGTATGTCTCACTGGTTAGAGTCCATGCAGGACACAGAATGACAGTACTCGCTTTCTAGGTTTTTTTCTGTCACAAGCCTGGGAACTTAAAGGGAAAAGGGCTCAGTTATCATTCAGGAGAATGCAGAGGGAAAGCTTTCAATATTCTTCAAAGCCCCATTCCTTCACTGTGGAATCTGGAGACAAATAATATGCATCTGGATTCAATCTCATTGATTCCATTGACTCATCATTTGTGTGTGCTTATAACAAGTTTGAGCCCTGGTTTTACCACACGTGTTTATATATGTGTAAGGCCCTGATTTCCTTTGTCAATATATGAATGGTTAATACTATTGCCGATTATTTGGCAAGTGAAGAACAAAACCTGGTGTTCATTGCTTTAGGTAATCATACATCTCTAAAAATATGCAGCCAGCCTAACTTTGAAGTTGCACTACCTGAATGAATTTAGTTTATGTTTACTTAACATAAAACATCAAATGTATTGATGTATTTTCAGTTTTAAAAAACTAACAGAGTTTTTATAATAAACTTCAGTTTATGATTTGCAGTGTCTTTGTTTAGCTGAGAAGTTATCCTGTCTACTGGTAGCAAACCCAGTCTTTTACAGGTGAATGTAAAACTTTTAAAAATTAAGAACTTTGTAGCTTTGAAATGTTTTAGTAGTTTTGAGTGATTTCTCAGGTGCCTTGTTTGTGGACAGAAAATTAGTCTAAGTTTACAGATCATCTGTCAATATAGTCATCAGTAATGATATCTGTTTGTCATTTGATTCAAGGTATTTAAAATTACCTCTTCTTATTCATTCACCTGATACTCTTCTGAAACTGTTGCAATGATCATTAAATCAAGAGATTTCCCTTTATAATAACCCGCAGGTAACTGCTGCTCTGAGCTACAAGAGATATGTGCAGTCTTTATTTTGGCCTTCTCTCTAATTTGCTGAAACATTGCAACATTAAAAAAAATTCTCTAAACCTCAACTTCTGCATGAATGAATGAAAAAGTTTTTACGTGGTCATGTTCTGTACTGCCAGAAAGTTCTCTTAAAAGACATTATGTCTGTGTGTATAAATATAATTGTGGGTTTGATAACACTGCAGCTGCACCAGTCTCGGATGTACTCTTGACCTTAAAACTGAGTGATCCAATCAGAATATGATCTTTCTTTTCGGATCGTGCGGTCAATAAGGGTTTCACAAGTAAATGTAACAAAAAAAGTGTCTGTTTTCCCTTCATTTGCATGAGACTAATTACTTTAAATATCATAAAAGTTATGTCCTGTTGTCTCCTCAGTTTGCACCTTATGGTCAGCAAATTGTGGTCCTGTAAACTGTGAGTCTTTATCCTATATCCTTCTAATTAACTTCACAGTACCCCAATTGTGAAATTGCATCGGGCATTCAGAAAAACGGAAACATACTTCTTATGTTCACAATTTTAATAGTTTATGAACTTATCCCACAATTTCTGAGTGCGGTGCAACCATACCTTAATCTGGTCCTTAAGGGAATGCCCAGTGTATTTCCAGTAAAATATATATGGGTGTTTAGATAATTAGGTTTTACACAAGTTGGCTTGGCTCTTCAGCATCTTCGGTGGAAATTAATTTCTCCTAGATCTATAGCAATAGGAGTGAAGTGAGTATATTACTTTATTTCTTTTAAAGGTCATATATTTGCATGAAGTTATATTTTTTTCATATGTATGTGCCACTAAATTCACCACTACGTGTCTGCTGAGTATAATGGAGTTGCTACTAGTATACTTTAGGTAGCAAATGAAAAAGAAAAAAAAAAAAAAAGGTGATAGTAGAGATATAATTGAGAAAGCCCTAGGTTTGGACTGATATAATAGAAGCTGATTTTGGACTTAAGTTTTATTGGTTTTGCATGAGCCGGAAAACATACTGCAGTATGGGGAATTGATGTTTAAACTCTATTTTCAGCCTGAGAGATGAGAAATACAGAGTGCTACGGTCATACAGAAGCACTTCAATTGAATGTTGTGGGGCTTATTCTACACTGGATATGCTATGTTTATCATTACTGTTACCTACTTTTCAATTTCTGAGGTTTTCTTTCTGATGTTATTTTGCCCATGTAGCTTTAATGGACAACAGCAAACTGCAACACTGTTACATGAATGTTTTTGCAATCAGTGCACCTCTTTTTTCCCCCTGCAAATATGATGGAATATTAGAACATAAGCCTTTGTATGGTAAAAGCATGCTTTTTAACATCTGTTTTTCAATATTCTCTGATCAATTCATACCTCTGTTTAGAGTAATACTTGAAACTTTTGTTCCTACATGAGTGTTTCAGCTATGAACATTGCATTCTATTGAAACAGCAGTGCACAAGGATCTCAAGTTTCCATTGTTCTTGGTCTACCATGGGTTTGTGTACATCTAATCCACAGTCTGCAGTCTCCTGAAGGGAGATGACTGCCCTTTTGCTGTGCGTAGGAAGTAATTTTCACTAGAAATCATGTGTGCCATAACATGCAGAAAAGCTCACCTGAAGCAAGCGTTAATATTGTGAACAGTTGTGACAATACAAGTTATGAGTTGATTTATGGTATGATTGTTTGGGGTCTCACAAAGAGCATCAGTCTAAGCCAAAATGGTATGCAAGGGGAAACAAATGTAGTGGATGTTTTCAAATACTGAAATTTTCAACAACTTTTATTTTTGAAGGAGAAGGGATGTTCCAGGAATATTCAAACCTCTGTAAGGTGTGGTAACTGTCTTTTTACATCACCAGAATATTAATACAGGCATATTCCAGCCTGGTGTTACAGGTGTTACCTAAGTAGGATTGTTTTCAATTTTCTCTTTTCTATTTTATGCATATATCACTGAATGTTAATTTATTTTATCTGCCACTAGTTAGGTGCTTTGCAGATAATATTCAGAGAACCCTTTTTTGTGTTAATCCAATCACTTGTAGTGGGTATACTAACAATTTCAGTCTAATGTGTTTGGTTTCTTAATATGACAAAGCTCACATGTAGAAATGAGACTAAGATCTCTAATTCCATTGCCCCTCCTTGGACAAATACAGCGGCCCAATTAAAGTGTCAAGAAATGAGAGATCGCTTGTGAATCAACTTCTATTTTGTTATGTTATTGTTAGTTTCATGCATCTTCATAATGCATTTTTCTTAGTCATGGTAAATAAACCCACCTCTTAAATGGTCATAAAGTATGACAAAGAAGAAATAAATAAAAGGCACAATACATGAGCACCATGCAATCACTCCTTGCAAAATGTCATCTAACTACCATTGGGAAATCACCACTTACTGCTGTGAAGAACTATGAGTTGACTAGTATGTTGGCATGTCTGTAAAACGAGGAAATCTTCTTGAAAAAGTCACCTGCAAAGTTGTCTTTTTTTATGTACCTTTTTTATTATAGATTATTTAAAATTCAGCTGTAAGTTATACTTCCTCCAGATTTCACATAGATTTCCCTACCACTGCACACACAAGAGTAAATACTGCAAAGACGGAGATTGTGCCACACAGGTTGCAAGTTATTTTGTGCAGAATAATTTTTATTTTAATAACAATGTCTATTGGAAATTTACTATGCTACAAGAATAGCTTTATGTGAGATCTTGTGAATTTGGAATATTAATGTAAGATAAATGACTTTTAAATTGAATTTCTAGAATGCAATTGATTGTGTTTGCTGGAAAGAATAAGGAATTATCCACACTGTTATCTAAAACTTAGATATGCTGCTTCTGAGCAAGTCAGAGAATAATTTAGGAATATTTCTGATAAAGTACAGTTTCACATTGCCTTAGATTACTTGAGAAACAGAAAAGCAATGTTTTGGTAAAGTATATCTTTAAACCATCTTTTATAGGTAAGGTAAAGGTTGAATTTTCAATTTATTAACAGCAGAAGTATCAAAACTTTCTACCTTCATCTCTGAGACTATTTTCCTCTTGAATTCTTTGTATATCTTTGAAAGACTATTGCATTTGTTGCAGGTTGGGGTTTTTTTTGTATAGCTAGCATAGATTTAAATTTGTTATTTTCCTCAGAATGTTGCTCCAGTGTATCTTCCTGACCAGCATTTTTCAATGGTTATGAAAAACAAAAGGGTTATAAGACTTAAAAATGGATAGATGGCTTGGTTTGATTCTGACATTCAACTTGTTTAGCTATAAAAGCTTTTCTCTATTTGTCAACTGGGAAATCAATCTTGTGAATTCTGCAGTGGCAGACCTTAGTAACAGGTAAAATCCATCCAGGAGAGGCAAGAACAGTGGAAGGTCTCTTAATTAACTTTCTATTTTACAGTGAAACTACTTTTTTTTTTTGTTAGCCGTTAATAACTTGTAACCTAACATGGTGTTACTCGATTGAAAAAATATTTTTTGTTAGATTGCAAAGGAATCCACTGCTTTCAAGCCAAGTTAACAATGAATATCTTGCTTATGAAGCAGAAATTTACTTCGCCAAATGAGTGAAGAAAGAATCTCAAATGAGCACAATAAACAGGATTTTCAGAGGGGAAAAAAAGGCAAAAAAAAAAAAAAGCAACACAGTAGGATTTGATTTGAAAAGAGCAATAGCAGGCATATGTCATGTGTCATTATAGGAGAGAACTGGCGACAGTATTATTCATTATGTGGTTTCAGAGTGCCCTAAATTGGAGTATAAGATTATTGGAAGTGGATGATTTCCCCAGATTACTGCTTAATAGTGACTAAAGGGCCCACATTACTCATATTTGCAATGAAAATAGTGCCAAAAAACAGCAGTAGTTGACTGGAATGAAATGTGGAGCCCTCAGGGTTTTAGCTTGAGATGCAGCTTAATTGTGTGTCTCTTGCTTAATACAAATGTCCCTGAGTCTCTGAGGCTGGTGTGCTTTCAGCACTTGCAAATTGATCCAGCAGTTTCCAAAGTATTTACTGTTTTTTTTTCTTGACTGCTTTCTAAACAAATTATTATAATGACTTCGCAGACTAAAGTAGGTTTCCCTGTTTCTGACTGTTTATCATTACCAAATGCTATATTCTTTCAGCTTCCTGTCAGCTTTTTTTTTTATGTCCTTTATCTGCTTAATCTTTTATAATGGCATGGCTGGAAGAGGGGTTAGTACCTGAATTGTCAGGAATGGAACCTTCCTTTGCACTTCTAGAAAAATGGATATGTAAGAATGACCCATCTGGGACTAGTGTACTTTTGCTGTAATACAACTGATGTGTTGGTCTCTCTTGTGAATGAAATATAAGTGTTGTGAATTACTTTTAAACAAAAACAGTTAGTATTTTCAAGCATATTTATTCAAGTACTTCTAGGAAGAATTTAAACTGTGAAATTTCGTATACTTTTAGGTGCATATGTTAGCCCTACTTGAATATTTTTTTTCTAAATTGGTTATCGGGTATGCATAGAGCATTCTTGTAGAACAACTGAATTAGAAACGACCTGAAATTTACACAAATTCAACAAAATATCATGTTGTATTTATCTCATATTTAGAATTTCTCTGCCACATCCCATGAGATGAAGCAAAAATATTCCATTACTGTGAAAGAAAATTATTTTGTTGTCTCAAGATGCTGGACTGAAGTGAAGAAGCATGAGTTTTAATTCAATGCTAGGTTGAATTCCTCGTATGCCAAATCCAGACAAAACTTCTAACTGCTGTGCTTCTATTCCCTGCTCATAAAATGGAAATAAAAGTACCTTCTAGTTGTGTATTGAAAATGTCCTGTGTAAGCAACAAAGACTAACTTTATGTAGAAATACTTTGGAAAAAGACCTCAAGAAGTCATCCTGTCCATCTCCTTTAAAAAGCAAGGCATGGAACTAAGGTATTTAAATGTTTTATTACAAATACAGAGATGAGCAACGGAAGAAATTATTAGAACAACAGAATGGTTTGGGTTAGAAGGGACCTCCCAGCCCACTCAGTGCCACCCCCTGCCATAGGCAAGGACACCCCCCACCAGCCCAGGGTGCCCAAAGCCCCATCCAACCTGGCCTTGGACACTGCCAGGGATCCAGGGGCAGCCACAGCTTCTCTGGGCACCCTGTGCCAGGGCCTCAGCACCCTCCCAGGGAAGGATTTCTGCTTCAGATCTAATCTAAATCTCCCCTCCTTCAGCTGAAGGCCATTCTCCCTTGTTCTATCACTCCATGGCCCTGGAACCAGCCCCTCTCCAGCTTTCCTATAGGCCCCTTTAGGTACTGGAAGGCTGCTATGAGGACCTATATTATTCCTATATTTTAGCCTGTCCTGGCAAAGATCATTTCTACCTTACCTGCAATACTTCATAGATTTGAATAAGGTATATAAGAAACACCAGATTCTGAAAACTATGCTTACGGTCTTTGGATTCAGAGGGATCACTTAAATCTTTTTGGGTCAACATGGTTGACTCAAAGTAACTGGGATTAATTGATAGAATCTATAAATAGTAGCTGATTAAAAATAAGATCTTACATATGTATTCAGAATAAACTGAACTGTTAAACCTTCTGAGTTTCACTGATCCCTGAGTAGGATCTCTTAATGCTGATCTTGTGGCTATATTCTTCCAACAGAAAATTACTGATGAGGATTTTTCATCGTTATTATTTCCTTTAGCTTAAAAGATTAAATAGCTGTTTTTAGTGCTCAGCAAAATTTCCAATGAATGTTTATAACTTTTGTAGTTCAACCTGTTTAAATATTTGTTAGAGACATTGCTGCCTGAATTCAACCACTTCTACCAATGTAGTTATTTATTAGGTTGTATTAATTGAAAATTTCTACCTTTCAGAAATTACTTGTGCAGTTCATATTTCTGCAATACAATAAAATATTAACTGTGCAACAAGAAGCATGATACTGGGGAATCCCTGAGGTGTTATGCAATTAGTACAAAGGATGTACATCAGTAAAGGTGTCTGGGGTGATTTGATATGGTAATTTTTAATATATGGAAGAAATTCAGGATGAACAATAAAATTGATCTAGTTCATGCTAAAGTGAGAAATCAAAATTTGGAAACAATTTTTTTTTCTAAAAGGAGAAAACCTGTATGAAAAATACAATTGACATTGAAAAAGCAGAAAGAAGTTCTTTTCATAATAGTTAAGGCAAACACACATGAATGATCACATAAAAAGAAAATTTTGTCATCATTATTCTTATCTCATAAATTTTTGAGATCAGTTATTAGGAGATAAAAGCTACATTCCATTGGTCTGTGTAAAACCCCACTGAAATTATATTCATTCCATTTCCATGTAGCAAAAATTCATTTTTTTCAAGGTGATGGTTTTTTCCCTGTGTAGTCTAATATCGTTCTTCCATCTCGTAGGGAAAGAAAGGACATCTTTGGTTATTATATTTTCCTTAAATCAAAAAATACTTTCACTCTAACAGATTACAGGTAGACAAGTGGGAAAGCCTTGTCCTTCACGAGGGATTTAGCAGATAAAAGGCTTGGTCTGACAGAGCTAGCATAATGTCATTACCTGCCCCATGGGACATGTTCAGGAGGAGATGACTTCTGTTGTGTTCTGACCTTACAGGTTAGACTATCTGATTGTGAGAGAGTTTTACTGGCCTCGAGATCTCCGGATCTGACTCCCTCCCTTTGGTCCTTGCTTTCATTGGCTCTGGGGAGCACTGCATTGCTCTCCATGTCCTGAGAATACTGGCAGCTCTGCAGTTAGACAACATTTTTCAAAGTATACACAAAGAGTATATCTCTAGCTCACTTAAATCGGAATGCATTTCTCCATTTGCTTCAGTTAAGGGCAAGGGCGTTTGTTGCTTTTTATTCTCTCTGAAGCATCAAAGAATAGACCCAGCTAGAAATAGATAAGCATGAAAATACCTCAGGTGCCTAGCTGCTATGGCTTGTTCGTATGCCAGTGTTAATAACAGTGGACCACATGCAGGAGAGGAATGTTCTGGGGTTTCGTTTTTTGGGGCATTTTTTTTTTTTCTTTTTTTTTCTTTCAGATCATCTGGGACCTTTATTTTTTTCTTTGGGCCTTGACTGCAGCAAAGAAAATAGTTTGTCCTCTGGTATCAGCTGGAAGTGTATCATATAATCGACTCCCTGCCATTTTGGGAATGCTGTTTGTTACTTCCCCTGCTCTGGTATCTGCCTTTTTACTTTCTTCCACCTCTTCTCCTGCCCTCTCTAAGGTATATTGGGACTGATTTAATGGCCTATGGAGTAGATGTGAGACCAGATGATGTGGTCCCTTCTGTCTTTGATTTCTGTGAAAGCTCTGAAGTACAGGTGTTCTAAATCTTACTTTGCTAGTGAGTCACTGTCACAAAAATCACTTATGTGCCTTGTGCCTCAGTATTCCCATCTGGAAAACACAGATATTATTTAGCAGTTTCAGACATCACACATACTAAATATTTCGGGGGAAAAAAAATATTTCAAAGCTTAATCTAATTAAAATACTTGTCTCAAGAAAACAAACAATTTGGACTTGATCTTCCAGTTATTAGAGCAAGACTGGAACTCAGACCAGATATTAATTGCTATTCAAACATTACACATTTTTTGTTGAGTGATTAGATACCATTAATCTGTACGGTCGCACAGTTGGTTGTCTCATCCTTGTAATCATCTTCTGTTACTTCTTTTCATAGCCAAAAGATGTGGTGCTTTACCAGTTACAGTTTCTGTAAGCTTCATGCTGTTGATGTTCATATCTATTAAATACTGTGTCCCAAAATGCAAAGTATGCAAGGGAATACTAATTGAAATGACTGTATTTCTCTCTGAGGAAAAGTATCAGCGTAGTATAATAGTATGTTTCAGGACTGCGGATCTTGGATTCACAATAACAGCAATCTACTTTGTGCCAAAGATAATAGGAGACAGTACTTTGCTAGGAGCAATATCTTTCATGTCTTTTCTGTTGTGTGAAGCCAAAGCCTAAGGGAGTTAGATAACACATATTAATAGGGACAAAACTTTTATAATATTCAAGGAGTATATTCACCACCTCTGCGTTACTCCAGAAACAGAGCACCATGATTGTTGGGTGTAAAACCAAATGTAGAAGTGTCTGCTTCTCTGTAGATGGAATCTTTGAAAATAGAAATGACTAGACAGCATCAAATAGGCAAGCCAGCAGTGCAATGTGTGCATGGAGCTGTCCAGTCAAGTTAATCTCTTTTTTTCTTCTTCAAGTACTACTTGAACCTCTGTAAAACCTCACATATTTCTCTGGAAAGAATCTGTATTTCCCCTCTATTTTTGGCAAAAGAATAGTTATTCTGTATTTCAAGTTCACAGTGCGAGGTTTCTGCTTAGTCTTTGCATAACCTTTGCATGCACAATATTCTCACTGCTTGTTTATTCTGCTGACTAAAAAATTTAACCTTTTCAAAGAACTAGAAACCTGAATTCTTTCCCTAATACAGTATCCCTCTCATTTTTGTTGACCTTCATCAGTATATCACTTTAATGAAGCAATGAACTTGGTTTGTCATAAAAGGAGACACACTTCTGAAGAGCTTTATTTTCATTTCACATAGCTGCACCACTGTACATTTAGTGTGGTGGTAAGCTAAAGGCTTCATCATTTAATTATGTCACCATTAACAGCCACTTGGGGTAATAAAAACTTTTTGTAAGTTTTACTCCACCTGAAAAGTACAGTATTGATAGGCTTTTGCTCTCAATCAAACTGTCACCGTAGCACATAAATGGTGCTTTTTATGTCGTGGAAGATGGGCCAGCTGAAAGGAGAGCAGCTGTTTTGCTGAAGCACATAGACTGAAATCATGTCCAAATAATGTTGAGCTAAGCTCTAATAATGATCTTGATGTGATCTATTGTGACCACTGTATTGGTTTGAATGTTGTATTATTTGTAGAACAGCTGAAATCTAATTCTTTGTTTAAATTTGTGTCATCTTATGTAATCAAAGGTACCGTCTGAAGTAGTGTTTGTGTGTCTGTATGAGTTTGGTGCAGAGCTGTGCTAACTGATGGTAACAAAATGTTTGCTAAAAGTGTTGGGAACATGTTTTAGCAATATGTAATATTTCTTTACAGATTTTAATGCAGTTGCACATAAAATAAGTGATTTTTAGTTAAGAAATCTTTTTGAGTGTTTTTGAATGAGGCTTTGTCTAGAAAATTGCAATCCTAGGTGCTTCTCTGTTCTCTAAGAAAATAACTTTGTTCATTTGAAAGAGAATGTGAAGTCCTCCAAATCAAAGGATTTTAAATAATGGTTCTAAATATTCCACACAGCTGAAGCCCTGAGATGCTGTCTTTCCCTCCTCAGCAAACTGCCTAGTCATGTTAAGCACCCCAGATCAAAAGCCTCAGTGTTGCACAGATTGAGGTGACAGGTGTGATACTACCAACACTTTTCTTTTTAGGGCTGAAGTTGTCACTCTAAATGGCCAGAGTTATTAAAACCAACACAAATTTCTTTTTTTCATCCACAACAGATAGTTTGGCACATAATTTTTTATGGACTTTAAAAATGTTCTAAATGTACCAAGAAAAATATTTTAAATTTTTGAAATATTAGCAGATAGGCTATAATCAACACAAAAGTGGCTTTGGATTGTATAAGAAAATGTTTACTTTTATTTATAACTTCCCTTTATTGTTTCATTTAAAGGGCTGTTAAAAAACACTATAGATATAAAAAAATATTCAAGCACAGTTAAAAAGACCTTTTTGGAGAATACAGTTCTCCTGAGCAACCCTGTACAGCTTTCAGGGTGAAAACAGCTTTTTTCATCCAAGAAACTCTGCTGAAGTGGGTTTCTGTTTAGTGTTCTGTTTAATGTTTCTACACTGTTTTAAAGCTACGTGAAAAACTGCAGAATCAGATCCAGTGATAGTAAATTGAAATACAGGTAACCTTTCAAAAACATGTATGGAACATGAATCAATTTTTGAAATCCATCTCAATTACACTGAGCACAAAGTAGTTGTGTTCAGCTGTCAAGCTCATAATGCTTTTTTTTTGCATAAATAATAACTAAAAGCAGCATGACATGTAGGAGTACCAGTATCTTAAAATCAAGTCTGGTTGTTGTGTGAGTTCACTTGCGTGAAATATGAGGAATCATTTTTGAAAGATGATGGTAAAAAAGGTCCTTCCCTGGGGAAAGAATGCAGAGTGAAATGCTCCCTCCCAGTATACTTGCAGAAATTATACTGGAAGAACAGACAGGAGGACTCTGGGTAGCTGTTAAATCCCAGCGTTGTCAAACATCCATTCGGATAAACAGTTCGTTGTAAGTTTCTTTACTTTTCATTTATGACGATTTTAATATAAATTGACTTTGAAGTTCAAAAAGATGGGTTTAGTCTGAAGCAGAAAACTGGTGAGAGCATAGTTCTTATGTGAACTGATCAAAATAGTTGTGTGTTCGCTCTTTCTGGTTTGATTTTCTTACTACCCATTTTACTGAGGTGCAGTTCTTTAGGATTGGTACCACATTTTGAAAAGTCTGAGTAGGGCAGATATAAAAATAGTATTTCATCTGTGCAAATTAAATAATTACAAAGAGCAATTATAATGGAGAAATGTAAAGAGAAAATTCGTTAAGTATTACCAAACATCTCACTGAAAATCTAACTATGAAGATACCAAAATCATATTTACAATTAACACTTAAATAGCTCTGACCTGAAATCTGTTGCAAAAATCACTGCAATAGTTATGTTTATAGTCATAACAATTAGTGCAATATGTATGTTTGTTCATAGGATATATCCTGTATAGCAGAAGCATTCCAGAGAACGAAGTGCTCTGAATGGGGCAGCTGTGGTTTGAGCCATGGCTAGTAACACTTTTTTATTTTCAGCTTTTCCTATTAGGTATCAGTGTGATTTTCATCATTTCATCTTGAGTAGTATCGGGGGTTGGTGTCAGTGAGATATGCTGTAAGATGCAATGAGAAATTCTGATGAAAAAACATGAAAAATTTAAAAGCCAGATACTGTTTTATGGTCTACATTTTAACGTGAAAAGGAGAAGCCCAGAGTGTGTGTGTTTCTAACGCCACTTTTGCCTGACTGCTCCTGCAGTATCACAACCTTAAAACCCTGCAATAATTTTATTCCATTTTCTACTCAGTTCCCTATAAGACTAAAAGGATTTTAATTAGATCTACTTCACAAGCTGTACTGAGACTATCAGTGGTGCCTGTACATGAAATGAAAAAATAAATGAAGCAAAAAGATGCTCTAGTTTCAGGCACGTTTTACTGGAGTTGACAATGTTAACTTATTTAGTAGGAAAGCACTTCTCAGTGCTTGAATTACTAGAGGAGTTCTGTGGTCTGTGGCATACTGAAGGTTGTATTAGAATACCATAAATAGTCTGTCTTACCTTTTGGAGTTGTTATTAAGAGCTATTCCTTTTCTCATTCAGGTTGGAATAATAGATGTCATTGAGAGCAACGTTATCAACGTGGCATTCACAAACCTATATACCATTGTGTAGTACTAATTTGTTCAGTTTATTTTCAGGCTTTTCAGAGGGAACAATGGAGTTCTTTTAAAAATAATTTGAATTTTTCAACTATGAATAAATCTGGTTAAAATACATTTAAATATCCAGATCTAGTGAGAATTGGGCATATATCTGTAACGTAGCAAATAGAAGAAGAACTGCAATCGTTACAGCTCTGAAATATTTTGGACAAATCTATTGGGCCTAATTTTGTAATTCACTAATTTGTTATTCAAATTCTATTTGATGTTGTTCCTTCAGCACCACCTACTTAAATTAACAGTACTGAAACTGTAACCTAATAGACCTGTCTTTCGCCCACGCTTTGATTTCTCAGAAACTATTACAAATGAAACATTTATTATTTATCAAAACATTGTTGTGTATTTGCTCTGATCAGTAAGCAAAACTGTATGGTAATAATAAAATTTAGAGAAAGACAATTGAGGTTTTCATCAAGTCATCGTTTCCCAGGACTCAGTATTTGCATGAATCTTTGTTTAGAGACAAGCAAAATTTTAAAATTTATTTTTAATTTTATTATTTTATTTTTATCCTCAATATAACTATTAAATGGCCTGTTTTACTTGCCGAGCATGTTAAGAGAGGTTGCTGTATATAAGCCATGGACTGAGGCACACAGTGGCCTAAAAATAGGGAATAACATGGGAGTGAATTTGACTTTGCTTATTCCCGTGTACAGTATCTTAACTGACAAACTGTTGGGCATTTTTTTTAATGGGACTAGTGATGGATCATGTTATAACATAAGGAGACGTACGGGATAGGTCTGTAGGTCTAAGAGGGATGTCATATTTGTCACAGATCATATGGTGAGTTATAAATTATACCTGCTGTCTTTTGTGCTCAGTAATCCCATTATAGCCAAGGAGTATGCAGTATGAAAGAGAGCAGATGGTTCTGTCTCTGCTGCTTTCCTTCTGAGTGTCTGTCCTGGCTGTGCTGCTGGAGACACATAGAATAGGTGCGTTTCTCTGCTGTTCTCCATTTCTGCACAGGTCTCGGTTGTTGTTCACTGAGAGCAAAATCTGTGGTCATTATATGAAGCAGAACTTTACAGCGTCTTGTTCCTTAATCCAGTTTATCAGATTTGCTTTTTGTAGTTCTTGTATATTCTAATCTAGCATACATTCCCTGGTCAGTACTTAAACACATTTTGCTTACTTCTTCTTCCCTGCCTCCTCTGAATCAGACAGGTGTTATGTTACTTGTTCCCTCCAGAGTACAAGAGGTAAGTTCCCTGCTTGGTTAAACTGGATTTTGCTTAGGAAGCTTAGCTTGATTCTTCTCCTAAGATTACAGTTACTAACCTTTGATGATATTTTGTTTCATTTAGCTCATTCTTCCCCAGGAAGTAACATGCTAAGACATCCCTCAAACTTTCTGAAGGTTTTTTATCCCTATCAGTAATTATAATCTAATATTTAAGATACGAAACTTGTAGCTATTGCAAGAAATTTCACACTTACTCTTGCCACGTAGAATATGGGCAGCGTAATATTTTATTGCAGTTAATAGGGCTTGCTTTTTAGTTGGGGGGGAGTTTCTAAGGCCTTTATTTCAAGCATTGTTTGCTTTTATTGGAGCAGGCAACTAAATACATTAATTTAGCTATTGAAAGAAGCTATGGTTTCATTTGTGGTCGTTCGTTATCCCATCTCTAATCATCTCCCAGTCCCTAAACAGATATGATTTGCCTTTGTGCTTAGAACGACTGGCTTTGGTAACCTCTGTTTTCACCTGAGAGAAAACTGGGCTTGTTTAGTCTGGAGAAGAGGAGGCTCAGGGCAGACCTTATTGCCCTCTACAACTACCTGAAAGGAAGTTGTGGTGAGCTGGGGGTCGGCCTCTTCTCACAAATAACTAGTGACAGGACAAGGGGGAACGGCTGCAAGTTGGGCCAGGGGAGGTTTAGGTTGGAGATGAGGAGAAATTTCTTCTCGGAAAGGGTGGTCGGGCATTGGAACGGGTTGCCCGGGGAGGTGGTTGAGTCACCGTCCCTGCGGGTGTTTAAGGAAAGGTTGGATGTGGTACTTAGGGACATGGTTTAGTGGGTAATAGGTGGTGGTGGGACAGTTGGACTGGATGATCCTTGAGGTCTCTTCCAACCTTAATGATTCTATGATTCTATTCTATTCTAAAAGCTTTGCAGCCCTCGACTTTATATTCCACAACTGATGTAGGAAACAGTAGGCTACATATATTTTATTTCTTTTTTTTTTTCTATGCTGTGCAACTTACTGGAAAACAAAGAGTATGAGTCCCCTTTTGGGATGGAGTACAATGCAATACCGAGTATTGGTTTATGCATGGAAGTTCGGAATTGTTGCAGTAAAACAGAGACCCCAGATAGGGGCAGAATCTGAATGTTTTGCTGATTTGATTGGTTCAAACTACTAGTATCTCCTGGATGAGTATATCCCAACTTTTAAAATTCATATACCGACCTGTACAATTCATCAGTTCTTGTGGACTGCTTTATACTGGTACAATAGGATGTGTTTACATCCATGACTGAAGGAATATTCAAGTAAATACTTGGTGACTCGGGGTGGGGCAATGTTCATATGGTTCTGTCAGCAGCTGTAGGGTGGTGTACTTTTTAAAATGCTTATAAAAGTGCATCTCAGAAGTTACAGAACGTTGAATTTTATGTCTGTAATCTCAAATGTTCAATCTATCAGCTGAAGATTAGGGATCTGTTACTACAGCATTCTTTTTATTGGATGATTGAATCCTAGGTCTTAGAAATGGCAGCCTACCTCTCTTGAGGATGGTCTGGGCTTTATGTTGCAGTTTAGAAATTAGAGCTTTCTCATCTGGACATCTAACGCTGTGCTCCCCAAATCCGCTTTTGACCACTAGAAATAATCACCTGCTTTCCATAAGTCCTGGAAATGTCATTGACTCTATTTTGAATTTTGGGTATTCAATAGGCCTAAAAAGAATAATTTAAAAAGTGATTTAAGTGAATGAAAATAATTTGAGGTAAATAGTTTTAACGGAAAGACGAAAGCTGTCTGAGCCTGAAGCCTTTGCCTTCCCCAGAATAGGCACAGTTTCCTCATAATCAATGGTCTATCTTGGGAAAGATAGAGTGCGAGTGGTGGGTGTTCTTCACACGCAGTAATTTGTTTGCATCTCTTTTGAGACTACCACAGGTATCTTCTCTTTTTTAAAGAAAGGAACACAAACAGGAGACTAGCTCAAGTGCTTTAAACACATCCTTTGCTGCCACAAAGTGATTATATTCATTGGCACCATTAACCCCATTGACTCAGTCACTGCACAGTGGCTGAAACTGCACTTCTGAAACACTCCAGCGTGGAAACATTGACAGGCTTGATGAACAGGCTGAAGTGTAACATGCTGCTGCTGCCTATTGAACAGCTCTGGGCACAAATAGCTTCCTTTTAATATAGGCAGAAAGGCTAAGTGAAATTTTAATCAAAGAAAAAAAGCCTGGCTGGGAGTACCGAGATGCCAGACCCTGTGGTGTTTTGACAATATTGGGTTTGTCTTTTCTGCATACCTGTAACTATTTCAGTTAGCTTTTGTCTATGTTTTTACTGAAGTTTTTCTTCTTGTTCCAATTCAGCTTAGTTTGGTATATTGCACACTTCTTTGTCTTTTATATTCACATGAATAATCTCTCCAACTATCAAAAACATAATCTGTGCTTTGTTTTTAGACACAGTATTAATTTAGTGTGGCATATGAATGTGGCTTTTTACTCCCTTTGTTTTGTTGTTTTCTCTTCAAATATAGCATTTAGATATAGAATACCATTATTTACAATAATAATACCATTATTTACAATAAATAATTTACAATTATTTGAAAGTCCTTAATAAGAGAAAGGATCTTGCATATGTATTACTTCTATGTTTTGAAGAGCTTGGCTTGAGGGTTATGCTGATAACATCCCTAAACAGACAGTGTTCTATGTATATTTTGGTCCTGCCAGCTGAGTGAGGTGTAGAAACCCACCTTTTTGTTGATTCTCTGATCTGTTTGGGACAATCGCTCAATTACCTTGAAACAACAAGAAAGCCCTAGGTTAGGTATGGACACCTATTGTATCAAGTTAATTATGTAAGTATCTGATTTTAAGAAAGTGGATTCTAGATTATAAACATTATTACAAGGGCCGTATGGTTTTTTTTCTTTCTTTTCCCCCCCCTCTTACTTGGTGGTAGCTCTAACACCCTGATGTTTGTACAGGAAAATACTTTAACATTTGTGATAGAAATGTTTACAAAAGACAAATACAGATAAATCATATGTTAGAAACAAATCACAAGGAGGTTATTCAGCACGCCTGTGCCATTGATCACAGGATCGTTCTACTCATGTTGCAAGCTGCTGTTAAAAGCAGGAGAGTAACATGAATTTTTCTGAAGCGGGGTTGGATGGACTCTGACATATATTGCTACTGCTGGAATCAAACTGATTGCTGCCAGTTATGACTCCCTGACTACATTTTTGCATTGAGAACTCATTATGGAAGATGGTTCGATTTCTCACAAAAGTTTCTATTTTTGTTTCGTTTGTATTATTTTTTTCTATTTTAACTTTGGCCTAAAAAACCTACCAAAAATCAAATCTGTTCTGGAGAAGAATTTTATGCGGTTGGCAGTTAAAAATATATTTATCCTCCTTATTGTTAATGATTGTTTTGGGGGTTTTTTGGTAACTGATGAAATAAGTATTAGTAACATTTGATATCACATGATGCCAAAGTAATGGTCTTAGTATGAGTTCATGTATTCTGGAGAAGTGAAGAGGACAAACTGATCATGACTGGTAAAAACACAGGAAATTTGCTGATACTCAGTGGAAGTCAGTTGAAAATAGGACTGCTTAGGACATGTGATAAATGGGTCTTAACTTTGCATATTGCTAGCAAATAAAAAAATTATGAAAGAATCACCTTTTTCAAAATTAAATACTTCCTCTTCCCCTTTGAAACCCATTTTGTGCTGAGCAGTTTCTTTGAAACTGGACCCATGATGCTAAAATAATAATTTAAGATATTAAAAAAAAATCCTTAAGATTCATTTGTCTTTAATAGATTGGAGGCTTTAGTTAGCAAAATCCAGCCTTTTCAATCTTAATTAAAACTTCATTTTATATTCTGTAAAGTTATCAATTGGAAAAGGTTGGTGTATGGCAGTAGAGGTAGAAGAGAAGAATGTGCATACTTTGCTACTGGACATCCAAGGGATGTGATTTGCTTCAGAGTACAGTAGTGCTAGCCTTAATTTCATGTCCTTGGGCAATGTGAAATGAAAATAAGCCTGCTTCTCAGGCAAGTGAAAAAAATGTTCACAAGAGATTATGTCAAAAAAAGTTACTTTTAAGGAAGGGGAAAAACTATGGTTTGATGTGGGAGCAAGAAAGAAACCGTGAATTTATAGTAACAATTAATGTATGATGAGATATAGATGCAGTGAGAGGTCAGTTTCAGAAATAATCTTGCTTAAGGGATCTTTACTTAGAAGTATATATATAAACTGTAACTGAACCTTCTTAGCCTCTACCTAAACTGATCTAGAACTAATGATGTTATTTTAGAATATATTGTAAAACAGGAATTGTAACAATTGTGACTCTCATAAGGACCACAGGTTATACCCTTCAGCCCACAGATACACTCAGGGCAAGCAATAATTATTGTTCAACAGTTTTTGAAGGGAGAGAGGAACTTTGAGAGATAGCAAGTTTCTGTAGATTCTAGGAAAATACGTCCACAGCTGAAGAATATGAGAACTTCGCTTGCTATGAAGCATTTCTGACTACAATCTCCTTTGTGCAAGAGCGAAATCAGAGTCTCAGTTGCCAGATCCACATATCCTGTGTTGTTGAATCAAGTGCTCTGTTTTTCTTTCTTAAACTCTGTCAGTACTTTCCTAATGTCACTGTGCAAGTCTGTCTTAATTTCCAGTCTAGAACGATTTGCTGATTGCTGGTAATTCTTTGATCACTTCTTCAAACAACTGATCATAATAATTATAATGCTCTTACTTAATGAGGCAGCACTCCTTTAAGGACTAAGCAAATATTATTTATGGCTCAAGTAGTTCAGGTACAGAGAAGTTTAAATCATCATGTAGTACCCAAGGGAGGGCTGCACTAATTCTGTCTGAGATTTATTGAAAGAAATATGTGTGCTTGCATTCTGGAAGATTTGCTTAGTAGATCTGATGCTCCTCAAATTGTGCAACTTTTTGTGCATAAATATGAGGGCATTGCATAGATCTTTGTGACAGATTCAGTTCTTCACAAGCGAACAGTTCCTTCAAGATATAGTGCAAAGTATTTGTTCATATATTCTTCAGTCTGGAATCTTTTATGCTTTCCAGATCAAATGTCCCTTCTTCCTCTATGCACAGAAAGAACCTATATAAAGTTTGTGGGTAGGGACAATAGTTTTGTCAAGGCCTTGGTTGCATCTAAGTTTTGCTTACAACCTTGTACTGGCTAAGAATAGGAGGGAAAAAACCAAACAACACAAACCTTCCCAAATTACAGCCTCTTAACTGAAATACCTATGCCAGCACAAAGCCCTAACAGTGATACACTTGTATGAATAAGGATTGTTCTTCGGGAAGAAATAGCTCATTTTCTTCAAAAAGTGGCTTGAACCACACCAGAAAGTTTTGCACTGTTGACCTAAGTTATAACTTGGGGAAGACTACCGTTCAGCCAGAAAAATGCAGATTACTCTTTCTTTGATGATTTTCAGGCAAGAATGCTTGAATTAACCTGTTGTATAACTTTGTAGGATTGTCCTTTGCACAAGCGGAGCTAAATTCAAGCTAACACGTAGAGTGGGTAGGGATGTGGAAGAATGTGCAAGGAGATGCTTTAATCACAATTAGTGTTTCGAATACTGAATAAAAATAAAGCTATGTTAAGGTTGTCCAAGTGGCTTTGTTTGCTTTATGTTTTATTCCCCAAAAACCCTATCTTTGAGATTTCGTGATGGGCCTCTGAAATGATGCTGGGAAGTGCTTTGTCAAAATGGTAATAGGACATTTGATGTAAGTATACTCCAGAGGCACAGTATGCCAGCCAACAAAAATGAAAAAATTTGCAAGCTTCTCTTCCAAAACCAAACAAGCTAATTATGTTAGCAAACTACATAGTCAGGTCAGCCTTACTATCCTTGGTCTCTGAAAACATTACCATCCATGAAATTTTATTTGCTAGTTGTCAGTCCATGGAGTCTCAACTGATTCTTCCATACATGATTCATAAGGGCAAAGGTCTTAAAAAATTTCCACATCAACCTGAACAATTCTGTCTCTTATAATCGGCTACTTCTTCCTCTCATATTACATCGTGCTTCCTTCCTTTGCACCACACAGTTCTCTCATATTACTGTTCATTTCCCTCACATATTACCTTTATTTTCTGTTTTCTTATTTGAATTTCTTGGTACACAGAGTGGAACTTGATATATTCCTCTCTTCTGTCTTTGAATCAGAGACTAGCTGAATATGACAAGAATTTATACTAGGGACAGATTTTGTTCATTTCAAATAGGAGTGACCTATGGGAAAAAGGATTTATTGGAAGGTAATGATATTTGCTGTTAGTTCAAAGCTGAAGGGAACTAGAGTTCAGTGAAAGGGGCAAAAAATTTAAAATGGATGGAGCAGATTAAGACCATCATGTTCAGATACCTATCTTCCACTTGAAGCAAGGAAAATTCTAGTAGCAGCACTGAGGGGGCTTGAAAGCAGAACCAAAGAGGTAGAATGTGTAATGGTATCTTTACAGAATCACAGAATCACAAAGGTTGGAAGGGACCTCGAGAGATCATCTAGTCCAACCCCCCCTGCCAGGGCAGGACCACCTATTGTACATCACTCAGGAACGTATCCAGTCGAGTTTTGAATGTCTCCATAGAAGGAGACTCCACAACCTCTCTGGGCAGCCTGTTCCAGTGCTCTGTCACCCTCACGGTGAAAAAGTTTTTCCTTATGTTAACCTGGAACCTCCTATGCTCTAGCTTGAACCCATTGCCCCTTGTCCTATCGCTTAATGACACTGAGAAGAACCTGGCTCCATCTTCCTGACACTCACCCTTAACATATTTATAAACTAATTTAATTCTTAATTTAAAACTAATAAATTAAGAGAAAGCCAAATGGGGATGGCAAATCTTACAAAAAAGACTATGCAATGTTTTCGTAGCAACCAAGTAAATAAATAATTTGATTTTAAGTGTAACAGGATAATACTGAAGAGAGTTAACTGGACAGAATTGACTGCTATTTTACAAGGAACTTTCCTGGTCTCTTTGAACATGTACACATTTTGTAAATCTAGTATCATGAATGGATATTCAGAATTAAATGTATTTCTTAGATTCCAGCACCAGAGATGCCAATTTTCCATTGAACGTACCCTCCTCAAATTGACAGTGTCCTATGCTAAACAGCACAAAATGTTGATTTTCCATGGACAAGTTGTGTTTAAATAGACGAATCTGACTGTTGAATATCTCTAGACTGATCGCATTGATGATGGAGTTACTCTTCTATCATGATTGCTTGAATTAATTGGTTTTATGAAGATACAAGGATCCACCTACTGAAACTTCTGGGAATCATTTATTCTGAAGTCTTGTTTCTTTCCAGAACAGAGAAGTATTAAGATTTTTATCCTTGGGTGTAAGCAACTGTATTTACTTGTTTGAATAAATATATTTTATAGAATGCTTATAAACAGGATTCTGTATAGTTAAGATTCCTGTATTCTGAATGAGCAGTCAGTGCCATCTACAAGATGTTGTTTAACAGCAATACACATTATTTTTGGATAACCCCCACCCCCTTAGAAAGCTCTTTTTTATTTTGAGCCAAAGAGCTTGAACATTTTAATTTACAATACTTTGTTTCATACAGTAGACTGTCTCCATATAGACATTATTATCACTTTTGTTCCAGTAAAATGTATCCTACTGTAAAAAGTAGGCCTTCTGTCTTCATGGAGATCCGTTACCAGATCTTACACTTGTTCTTTAGAATATCTCAGGCTGAGTTACCCAGTGGCATAGTGTCAAGGAAACTGTTTGCTGGCGTTCACAATTACATGTAAATGGAACTATGCTAGCCAGATGCCAAATTATGAGACTAGCTATTCTAACTGTTGCTTTAGTCAAAGATTATTCAATGACAGAATTTGCTGTTCATTTAAGGACATCGAAAACTGGTTTTTGTTGGGTTCCTCACTCTGGTAATAGAACTTTTTAATAGTGCTTGTTAGTTGTATTTTGTATAATCGAAACATTGGGGAAATTTCCTACCAAGTATCTCTTATTTTGTATTTAAAACTACATTCACCTTTTTTTTTCCTTCCAATCACTGTGAAGACTTACAGGTTTGTTTCTTCTGGAGGTTAAAGTGATTAGTTAATATAATATTTAGAGATCTATCAGTCTTCAATGTGATTACCTTAAGGAAGAAAAAATTAATGTTTTTAAAAACACTTTTCAAAAACTCTATATCTTGAGACCGATGATAAGATCACCAATAAAAGAGAAAGCTTCATATGAATATAGTGTGTTAAACAAGGCACCGGAATCCTGTTTTTCAAAAGCACCTAACTCCCTTTTTTCAAAATAATGAAAGCCAAGAACACCACCTTCTAGACTCCTAAAAAAAAAAAATTAAAAAATGTGATGGCTTGAAGCGGAACAAAGATTAAATTAAGTGCTGCAGTTGCAAAAAATAATAATAAAAATCTGCTGCTATCCTGATATCAACTTGAACAGCTGAGCAACTTCATGCATGTTCTGCCAGAGCTTCACTGGGACTTTCAAGTCTGCCTCCAAGGTCCAGTGGATGGCTGCTGAGCTTGTATATCTACTGGCTGCATTCCACATGCAGCACAGTAGTTAATGCAAGCTTTGCTTTATGAAGACAACCACAGGAGGAAGTAATAATACAATCATGGGAGTAACCCAGCATCAATTTATTTTTTCATGTGCAGATTCAAACACATTTTCTATTTTGTAAGACTAAGCCCTGCTCGCCGGGTTCTGTTATTCTGCTGCTCTTGTGGACTCCAGGGCCAGAAGAGAAGCAGCAGGAGTTCTTGTGTCTGTGCACAGTTTTGCATATTGCAGGAAAAATCTTAGGTTGTTTTGTTGTTTTTTTTTTTAAATACCTCTTCCTAAGCAAAGGAAGTAGTGATTTGAAATGTAAAATTAGATTCTCAGTAGACCCTAACAAAAGCAAACAGGTTGGATTTTCAGAATTAGTTGAACTCGTGTTCCTTCTAAAGTCAATAAATAAAATCTAAAAAGAATCCAGAAAACTGCTGATTCTGAAGAATTTCACCAGTAAAAACCTATGAAATTACCTGGAATTTTATGCTGGGGTCTTGTGTCTTGTTTTGTTTTATATTACCTTTTATTTACAGGTTCCTTCTCTTTTGAAATAGACTTTAATTATTTTTTTCACCAAAACCAAACTACTCCTAGTAAAGTGCCAACAATCTAGAGTGTGAATGTAAGGTCAGTGTTGCAACCAGTGAGACAGTGGAGAATAACCTAGTTTTTGTAATGTTCTGTAATTTTCTAAATGAGGCTAAATGTGGTTATGAACTTATTAAATCAGTACAATGATAATCTGAATAATTTACTATTGTGAGGTAATTATAAGGGTACATTTTTGAAAAAATAATTTAGTTCTACCTCTACTTGGAATTGCTTGCGGTATTTAGAATACATTTTATGGTTTAGTAATTTGAAAAATCATAAAAATTATTACGATTAAGGAAGTGGTTAATAATGTATATCTTGTATTATGGAAGCTAAAGTAATTCTCATTTTAATTGTAAAAATGTTATATTTATATAATGGCAGGCAAATTAATCATGTAGTGATTAATCATGTAATCAGTAGTGGAGCTGGCTTGCTTCTTGACAAGAAGGCCTTTTTTTTATTATCGCAGGATATTGGAGTACATGCCTAGTTTGATGCTGAAATGGCCATACTGGCTGAACTTGGTCTCTTTTTCTACCTTTCTTTGTTTGCATACCGGTAACTGCAGACACAAGGTGCTTTTGGACATCAGAATAGATTCTTGCCTAACCTATTTGTCATCAGTATGGTTCTATCTGGAGTGCAAGAGCTGCGTAGTTTGGCAGCAGGGTTGCCAAAGAATTGAAGGAATTGGTAGGGGCCGTGGTCCCTTTCATCTCTGTAAAGCTGACCAGCAACAAGGGAAGGTGAGCATTGCGTTACGCAAAATCTTACTTATTGCCTATGTGATAGGGGGCTGTGCACATCAGCTTAGGTCATTGTGCAGGGGAGACACTGTGTTCAGAAGGGGAGTCACCTTGAGTGGAGAGTTTCCAATAGGACCAGCATATAATACTGAGCCACCCATTTAATTTGCTTGAAACAGTTTCTAGGCTTTTATCTTTACAAGCTCTGTTGGCACGGTCGTCGTTGTCCACAGCACAGAACAAATTAAAAAATGCTATTTCAGAAAAGCATAGTTTCTCTTTGAATGATGAGTTGTCCCAAGAGAGTAAGCTGGAGACAGTAACCATATAGTATTACTGAAACAAAGAAACAACAAGGGAAGGAAGGAAGGAAGGAGAAGGGATAAAATACACTGCACTTGCAGAAAGAGTTAAGCCATTTTTCTATTTACACGGTTTATTTCACAAGTGTCTGACTCATTGGGCATAACCAGCACAGTTAAATTACAAAATTACTATTTGGTTCTTTTTTATTGACTACAATTCAAAGCTGCTTCAAGCCTTCCAAATTTAATCCCCCCAGCTCTTTGCCAAGAACATTACCTTTTATTTTCAGCATTAAACTGTGTAAGATACCCCTAAGGCTACATGTGAGCTCACCCTCCATGATAGGAGCTAACAGAGTGTATCAATTGTTCATGATTTCCTATTCTCCTGTAAATTGGGAGAGGCGGGAGGAGCACTGGAATGAGAATTTTGTACTGTCAGCAGTTCTTTTGCAGGCTCTAGCTCAGGCAGTGCATATCGAGGTAATTAATTGTGGAATGTTTGCAGCTCTTCACTCTGAGTTACCATTTAGCAACCTGTCAAAACTGAACTAATAAGCCCATTGCATGTATTTTGATATGCTTACTTTACCTTAACTGTTGGGATAGTATTTCTCTTTCCCCCCTTTTGGTTCAAATGAAGTTAAGAAACTATCATGAGACAGTTAACATGGAAGCAAAGGCCTTTTCACAGAGCTGTGATACAACCCTTCAGTGAAGTTTTGTATTGCTTTTTCTCCTGGCAAATTCATTTGGTTTAAAGTACCAGAGATTTTCATGAGTATATTTCGGGAATTTGCTCTCCTTATGCTCCACGTCCTGTTCCCGAATGAGGAGTTTTCTTATTACATGATTGCATTGCAGATGTGAAATGATTCTTTATCACTGTAATTGTTTAATTATAGTGTCTTTTATTTATGGGAATTAGCGTTGAACTTTAGTATAAATTTTAACATGTGATTTCTCATGTATATTTTGAAAGTCAAATATTGAATCTGTTTTTATTGGAATTAGATTTTAAAATGTCTCAGTATATGCTTCTCCTAATGTTGACAAATCAGAGTTTAACAACAAAAACATTCAAATGAAAATATTTTAAAATCTATCATCTTTGTTTCTAAAAGAACTTGTAATATTTAACACTTACCCATCCCTCTCCTCCTCCCCCCCATTTTTCTTCTATTTTATTAACTAACTATAGAAGCTATTGTCCAAAATTGCCTAAAAGACAATTATAGACCTTCACTTTTCCAATGTTTTAAAAGACAATTTTTCTGGACATTTTGTTGTTGTATCGAGTTGAAGATAAAGATCAGGATGCGAATATGGTTATGAGGAAATATGTGTATGAATATATGCAAATAGTTGCATATGTTAGTGTTTTCTGTCCCATAAAAATGTGTATAGTCTCTGCAGATATAGTACGTGTGGATGGTGTCTATCATGTACAGCAATACAGTTTATTGAAAACTTCATGGTTGCTCACCAACTTTTTCAATGATAAAATCTGATTGATCTGTTTTCTAAACTGTTCCTAGTTACATAGAGAAAGACCGCTGCTGTGTGTGTGAGAAGTCAATGCGCTGTGAAAGCAGTATAACAGATAACATGCATACGCTGACAGTAAGTTGTGCCAGTGTACAAATAGGCATGTGTATATGTACGCATGAGTACATGAGTTTATGTACCATTATAGTTTAACATGTGAAGGAAGTCCTGCACGTTTGACATGTTAGCGTTTAAGTTGTGAATGTAGCAATTGAGAAAGTGGAACCATCTTCTCTTCTGGAAGAAATATATTGGCCGATTGTCACTGTTGTTATATTCTAATTTACTTAACTGGATTTAATTTTACTCCACTTGAGAAATTTGTGGTTTGTCAAACTCACATTTCAGTGTCACACCCCCCC
>VWZZ01004527.1:1268101-1325546 GCA_013399095.1 Psophia crepitans | reverse complement strand
CCCCCCCCCCCCCCCCATTTTTTATTAACAACACTGAAGGTTTTGTCTCTCTACAAATTAAGTGACCTGTAGATGCATAGAATGGAAAGGCTCTAAGTATTGAATATGCTGTAAACACAAGTCAAATCTTTGATAAAACTAGCTTTCTGCCAATATATTGCAATCAATTGCAAAGAAGCACATTATCCACAATAACTGACCTTACTGACCATCAAGACTTGCTTTATGTTTTGTTTTTTCTTTTAATTTACCTCTGCCAAAAATCGTCTATCTATATTTTCTTGGACTGAGTTCAAATTTCTCTTGTGAGCAAATTAATACTGTCAAAAGGTGTTAAAGTTGTCTTAAATTTGTCCTGTCTGCTGACCACATGGAATATTTTAGCACAGACAATTTGGCGATAGAAGATGGACAAATGAGAAAGGCAATTCAGCTTCAGGAGATGCTCAGATTCAAATAAGAAAGGCAAAATAAGAGTAAATTGTTTGATTTTATTTTTGCTAGACAAAAAAAACCTAGGAGGAATATGAGCTGGTTTGAGGAAATTAACAGTGTAGCTGAAAACAAGGATAATGACACAGCACTAGAAGCAGCTTAAGGGTGGAGGAAACAGTACTTTAATTTTTGTCTTTCAAAAAAATGCATTAGGAGCATGATTTAGGGATGGCCACTTTCACATTAGTGGGAAGTTGAAGCCCAAGTATTTAGACAAACTTAATTGCCTTGCTTGTGCTGTTGAGTGTTTCTTAGGCTGAACAGGTTCATGGCTAGACTTCCATTTCATTGGTCAAAGCCTAAGGTGAAAGATTTGTTAATCTCTTAAGGTATGGAATTTATGCTATAATGCCTTGTTTTGTTGGTGATCAAATGCTTTTGACAATTTTTTCTTATGGATGTCTAAATTCCTTTTCCATTTCTCCATTGTATGGAAAGCATGTGTTCTGAATATGAGGTACACATAAATCTATATTGGTAGAAGAATTAAATACAATAATGTTTCACTGTTACATACATTTTGAAAATGTGTGACCACCTAGTTTGCAAAACTTTTTTTCTTAGAGGTACACAAACACTTCCCAGTGAAGCAGTTTGACATTCTTTTGTTCACAGTTCACAGAGCACATTCTTGAAGTCTGAGCTCTGAGATTTTTGTCTTGGTAAAATCCTAATGATAATATTTGATAACATTCCTGGAATAATGCACTGAAGTCTCCTTTCTCTATTTAATAACTGGAAAATTAGTTGTAGATATGTCTAAAAATTGCTTCAAGAACAAGATTAATGCATTTATGCATTACAAACTTAAGAATATTCTCATGTATTTACTTTCTACTGTTTTATTCCCTCTGTCCTAATATCTAGATTTTAAAATGTATAAATATCAATATGGAAGAGTTTTCTGGTTTTCTACACTTAGATTATTCTAGTGACTCTAGAAGAAATTACCCATGTTTGTTACAAAACTGACTCTAGTGTCCTCTTTCATTACATTTTCACTATGTAAGTTTTAGGAGAGTTCTTTTGTTTGTTTGGGGGAATTTTTGTGGGGATTTTTTTTAGCAGTCAGGTCATTTGCTTCTGATCCTGACAGTACCTTCCCAGTTAACATCGTGTTGTTTGCTAACTTTCCAAGACCTAATAAGTCTCTGCGGATCTTCAAGATAAACATTAACAGTACACAAATAACAAGGTAAGTATTTACTACCAGAAGAAATTACTGTGTTTACAGTTGGTATAGTGTTTCTGAAGGGAATCATAAATAAGTAAAACTGTGTATCCACATCTGAGCGATAATCCTGGGTTTCTTTGTAAATATTGAGATTCAAATTAGAGGTTGGTACATGACAGCATGTGTTCAGTACCTGCATTTGGTGGAGAACTGATAAATTGGCATTTGATTTGATTATTTAAAAAAAGATGATATATAAATAAGGTTTCTATTCTTGGGATTTGATGAAATTCTTAAAATAAATAAATAAATAAAAATCCCAAAGCTTCACTGCAGGGTAAAGCTCCAAATGTAAAGCAAGAGGTAGGAAAAGGAAATGAGAATGTGTGCTTCAGGAGATCTGAGATTATTTTCCAGTTCTGATATAGTTCTTGTGTAAGTTAGGGAATCACTTTTTGCACTCAGAGCAGTGAAGGGTCAAATCTACAATTTGCTTAATGTCAGAGAAATTCACAGTGCTTTCTTCATGAACTTCCCTTCTGGCTTAAAGGGAGCCTCCACTTTCTTTGAACAGACCATCAAAAGGGTTTAGTGTAATTTTGAATATTAAATTTCAGATTCCCAAACTGCATTGTATTAATAACTTGCATTGTCTTTCAAGACTTCAGTACTTTTAAACTAAAAAACATAAATTTCTTTACCAGAAGAGATATTTTAATATAATTTCTTTAATATTTTGAAAAATGCTGCTTGTTTATTGGTTACAAAGAGATATAAATAAGTTATTAAATTGTGTTAGAGGTTGACACCTTTTAACAATATATGAATCTTCAGATTCTTTTAATTTCCATTTGCAAAGTCTTTTAAGAGTGAAACCCCAACCCAAGTGCTGCATTCAATTGTCTCATAGATAATACTTGTCGTTCATTGTCTAACAGATAATCACAAGCTGTAAAATTGTCATTTTTAACCATGTTTCCTGTCATTACTTTGTTTAATAATTCATTTGTCTTTTCCAATTTTACTTGCTAATTGAAAGGGAAGAAACAGTGAGAAATTTTGAGACTGAGTCTTTGAAAAAAGAAATGGTGAGAAGGTTCTGTGGTTGGTGACTGACACAAATTGAATCGTTACTCAGTATACACAGAAAATACACAATAATCGGGTAGACTTATCTAACACCACTGATATAGTGAACTCCCAAACTTAAAACCACTTTGTCTCTCAATTTCATTAAAAAACAGTCCTTGCCTGGAATATTTATAATGGTCTCTAAACTTTCGTATGGAGCTGTTGAAGCTCTGTCCCTGAGTATAATTGACAACTGTTGCTGTTCTGGTTCCTCACTGGCATTGTACAAGTTGCCATTCAGGCTGGTAACCTTCTGGTAGTGACTTGCAGCATGGCTCAACAGCTAACCAGCTGGCTGCATCATACATCAGATATGCATGGAACGGAAGTTCCTGATAACGAGTAGTCATCTCATAGATCTTCATATGTGAAAATACAGTTTAATGAAGAGAACTCAGAAGGAAAGTCTTAAGCACAAAGACTCTCCTTGATAGGTCTCTGGAGCCTAACAAAACACAACAGGGTAAATGTTTGCCTCTCACTAACCTTATCAAATGAAATACACACTTTGGTAGACCTTCAAAAGTAAAGGAACATGGAGTGCAATTTGTACACTTTTGTTTTCCAGCAGCATTTATTTTCTGCATAATACAGCTGATAGATAAGATTGGTGTTCATTATGATAAATGAATAGCAACTGATGACAGACTTCCTGGTAAAGCCTAATAAATTTTAAGCCATTAGAGTTTCTTTGGCGTATTTTGCAGTTTTCTCTTATTTCACAAGAAAGATAGCTTGCCAGTGCTTGAAAGCTGGGACATGGCCACTTGTCTTAGTTCAGAGTGGAAGATGGGCTTCTGGACAAACGTAAGTAAAAAGCAAGCAGATGTAGAAGAAATCATACCTCTGATAGTGTGAACTGTGAGAAAGTAGTGTCCAGGTAGTTGGTGTACGAGTTGACAATTTATTTGCTCATGCCACTGAGGTTACCTTGTACTTCTTTGTGATCTTGTGTTTATAATGGTTTAAGAATTAGTAAAGTTGGAAAACTTCTTTCCTAAGTTGTTACATGATGAGCAGATTTTCATTGCCTGTTGTACCTCCCGTACTAGCTTACTGCAGTCAACTCTCGGTTAGCCAGAATAATACTGGGAAGACCAGAGATATTCTAGACAAAGCAGCCATGGCAATACCTCTTGATTTCTGTATCTTAGGTTTACAGTGCACTTCTCTTCTGAATAGTATTTATACAGAACTCTACTTTCTTATTCCATTATTACGCTTTTACATGTTTTGGATTTATTTTTTTGCCTTTCTTCATCATGTGTATATGCACGTTCAGACTTCTACATTATCTCTTTACTAGCAAAGTAGTTTGTTTTAAAGAACTGCAAAAAAATTTTGATTAACAAGGACAGTGGGCTCATGACCCTCTTGTAATGTGAATCTCTGATCAACAACATTGTACATAGTTGGATGACTGGGAATTACTGTGTTGATCTGAATGGGACCCGATGAAACACTACATTTTACCAAGTTAACTAGGAACCTTGATACTGATTCATGCCAGCTTTATGCTCTTATTTCAGCTTTATGCTCACTTTGGACAGAGAATACATGACAAAGCACAAAAGTAGAGTGGTAATGGACAGACAATACCTGAGCCAGCATATAGCCCACCACTGAAAAGGTACTTTGAACAAATCTGAAGCAGAACAGATTTATACAAAATCAGTACTTGTCATCTTGTGGTGCTGATCTGATACATGGAAACCTTATGGTAGATACAGTGCTGCAAAATCACATCCTTAGAATCTGTATTGAGTTTTAGGCTTGATGAAGTATGTGGAAGAGAAATAGCAAAAATAGAAAAGATGAGGGAACACTGCAAAGATAAATACAGAGGCATAAGATTAAGGCCCAAAGAAAAGAAAGCGTAAGAAAATTTCCTGGCTTAAGCTTTGACAGGGCAGAAAATGACTGAGAGAAGAGTCAGAGAAACTGTTTCCTTCTGTATTACAAGAAACAAGGCTGTCTGCCGTGCAAATGGGGGAACAAAAAAGAAATAATCTCCAAAGAAGGGACTCTTAGACCCTATGTATATCAAAAAGGAATTATCTGCATTGAATCCACAGGTATAATTTAAAGTAAAAAATAATAATGATCTTGGTTTTGTTAATGCCATATATGCTGCAATAATCTAAGCTTCTATAACACAAATATTAGAGAAGGGTATCACACTTTTATTTAAAAATATCAAAAGCAGATAATACACCATTTTTCTTTAAAGCTTAGTTCAATGCTTAATTGTTCATATTGCTAGATTTTTATTTTACCTGGCTTACAGATTCTTTCTGTGATCTAGTCAATGGCATAAGAGCAAGCCCATTACAAGACACAACTCTGTACTAGTTTGTCTGAGAGTTTAGTTGAAGAAATGAGGTTACCAGGAATCAAATACAGCTTAGGAGAAAAAAATCTTTACTACAATCAGTGATGAGCAAAAAGGAGAAGAATCCAGTTTGACTTTCAAATCCCAGGTTGAGGTTGAGCTCTAAGTTTAAAAACAAACAAACAAACGTACACAAAAAACCCCCAACACTTCCACCCCCACCCCACCCCCAAAAAAAAATCCAAACCAAACCCAAACCAACATTCAGCTTACAAACATTTCTGCTAAAGAAGTCTTTGAGGGAAAATAAATATGATACCAGAGGATACTACGAGTATTATTCTGATTTTACAGAATAATTCTTTGTGTTGAACCAAGTTATCATATCATCTGGTGTAAAATAATTTTGAGATATGAATTACCATTTTAAATTCACGTTCAGTAAAAGGATCCTTTTGCTTCTATCAGTTTTCTGTAATGTTTGAAGGTGGCCAGAACATTGGCAGGATTTTCCAATTTCCTGTAAGGTGCCCTACTTTAAACATCTTTGAAGCTAAGCACAGTAAGCAGCTTGTAGTTCAGAATTCAGAATTATATTTAAGCATTGCTTATGCAGAAGATCATGCAGCTCTGAGCCTTTATTCATATCCCCATAAGATAAGCAAGACTTAAGCCTGTGTTTCAGTGTTTTACTTTACTGCTGAAGTACTTTCCTCAGTAGGTTCCTTTACCTGGCTCAAGCCTTGAAGTGCTCATTAGCTGCCTATTGATTCTGTTAAGAGACTGTAGTCTTACTGGGCTTATCCAAACAGTGCTGAAATCACACCTGACGGTTCCCTTCTCTGTGTTATTGGATGCTGGCTGCTTATGCTATTGACAGAGCTGTTATTTGAAGAGAACTAAAGCAAATGCTAAGCTTGCATTTGTAGGCTGTGGTATGGTTAAAAGTCACCTTTGTCAGGAGGACAGCTTCATTTCTCTGATTATATTGTGGCTATAGAGCAAAGGTGTCAAAGGTTCTTCAACAAACCTTTCCTATGTTTTTGTTGGAATCATGCCTTTTTTGGTTTTGGCCTGAAATTAAAGAAAAATACGCCATTAAACCTATTTATTCCATTATTGGATTTTCTAATTCTTAAACAAAGACCAGTTATGCTGCTTTGAGTGTTTTAGATGTACAGTTTCTACAAGATGGTTTATATTACAAGATTATACGTTTAATTTTACTGACGTAAAATTCTGGATCTGCATATCTTCAGAGAAATGCACATTCTGCTTTAGAAAGGTCTGAACACAAACAGTATAATAAGGATAAGTATATATAATTTTAAATCATTTTGGAATTTACAGTCAATAAAAATCAGTTTTGAAGTATAATAGATTTACATATCCCGTAATTTATAATAAAATAAGAACATAAATCTGTTAGTAAATATTTTTTTCATATTCCTAACAAAAGTACTTGAAATTTTTCAATAAGTTATTCAAGATCAAGTTCCTTTAGTGTTACTGAGAAGAATAACCTACCCAGACAGATAGGTTCCATTTGCAGTAGAGTTTATCTGAGAAATCTCTGTGATCTTAGAATACAGTTTTGAATTTTTAATCCACAAGTTGTACACATGAGTGGGAGCAATCATCACTGAAGTATTTTAGATGGGGCTTGTAACAAGAAGGTTCTTTGAATTTATTCTCTCATTGGAGTAAGAGGGGAAAGATTAAGGTAAAAATAAGGGTGTTAAGACCTCAGTAAATTCAGATCTGCTGTTAGATCAAATCCCTGAGTTCGTGCATCAGTATTCTCCAGGGCATTACCCATGTGCATGTTAACGTCAAGCACTCAGCTGAGGAAAACACTCTGTAAAATAACTCACCATAAAGCTTCATTAAAACATTTCTGGAAATATAAATGGATGAAATGGCAAAAAGTTTTTTTAGTGTTCCTTAACTAGAGTTACATATTACTTAATCTCCTTCAGCATTATTTTTCTAACCTGTAGAAACAATGCATTTATTGTAGTTACTCCATATTTGTTTATTGTAGTCTTTCCATATATAAATGTCAACTTCTCGCTCAGGTTCTGAAAACAGATAAATAATATTCCTGGTAATTCACATCTAGAAATTGTGTTTCAAGCAGTGAACATGATACTAACCTCTGTTTTATGAACATGAGGAAACCTCTTATCATTTCAAATCAGAACTTATCTCATGCTAACAGATGGGGCAATCTTTGCCATACTTTTATGTCAGGAATTCACTAGAGTATTATTAAGCACTCAGAAAACTATCTTCAAATATTAGGGAGAATGATTATTTTTGTTAGGGATTTCGCAGGATGAGAGGGGTTTTTGTGTTAGGATAGCTGCTTTCATTACGCTTTTACGGTGAAGAAGTGGATTTGTGTACAGACAGAAGAGATATTTTTTCCCCAGGAGTGTTAGAGCAAAATAGTCTAAAAGTAGATTCTTTAAAGGCAGATTTTTTGTTTATTTTTCTTCACTTACAAAGGAAAGCATTTTTAGGAATAAAAGGTCAAACACAAATGTTTATCAAAGATATTGGACTTACTGGCATTTTTTTCTGCCTGATCTTTCTCAGATCATTTGAAGGTTGGATCTGTGTGTTCCTTTTATCATTGATTGTTTTATGACTCTCCTATTATATGCAAAATCAATATTCACACACAAGACCGTTGCATACGTGTAATGCAATTTCTTTAGGATATGTTTATGGAACTTTTAACTTTCAGGTTATAGTAGGTTGATCTTTCCTGGCTGCCAGACCCCCACCCAGCTGCTCTCTCACTTCCCCTCCCCAACAGAAAAGGGGAGAAGATAAAAACATCATGATAAAGACAGGGACATCACCTGTCCGTTACCATGCGGGGCAAAACAGACTCAATTTGGGGAAAATTAATGACACTTACTGCAATTAGAAATGGTGTCAGATGGTGAGAAACATAGACAAAATACCTCGCCCCTTTCTTCCCAGGCTCAGCTTCACTTATTCATTCCCAACTTCTGCCTCCTTCCCCTCCCCCAGGGGCCTGGAGGGATGGGAAATGGGGGTTTGTATCCAATTTACGTTTTTAAGCAGTGAATATAGAAACTGAGGGGGTTTTTTTACATCAGCATTAGGATCTTTGGAATCATTTCAGCTTAAAGGCTTAAGATACTGTGAACCCCGAGCATTTACACAACCTAAGATTCTTTTTAGGTTTTTCAGTACAGAAATTTAAGTCTCCAGGAAAACTAGTTGGGGCATAGTTCCGATCCAGACAGTGTTCTCCCTTAGCACAGCGACAAGTAGGTATTAACCATGTAGTTGGAACTAAGGTTCACATTAAGGAAATGCTGCGAATTCCAGTTGTAACTTTCTTGTATATATTTTTGAGATCAGCATGGGAATTCCTTTACAGGCAAATCATATTGCTTTTTTTAAAGAAAAAACATAATCAGAAAGAACAAAATCTATTTCAGTTCAATCCAAAGCACCTCTCTCTGTCTCCTTTTTTTCCAAATAGTGGTAAAGAAACCTGAATGAGGATAGAATAGCTGATGGCACTGATAAAGCATCCAACATGGCGTTGAATTTTTATTTTTTCACCTGTTCAAAGTTTAATTTAAAATCTATGACTATCTTGAGGTTTTTAAAATATCCCTTTAGCTGGGTATATTTTTAAAATCCCTAACTGTAAGATTCTTGATAGATTGTATGGAGAAGATGAATTGCTCTTGAATCGTATACATCATGTACTACATCTTTCATCTCACTTGAAACAATGAATGTAATGTTGACTGACAGTCATATTTTTACCTTCACATATCAATAACAAGTCTCATAATGTAGAATTTTAAAAAGGAAAAAAGGGAAATTGTGTGAATATTATTATGGGAGTTTTTATACTGCACAGTTTAATTATTTGGTTCAGTAATGTTCAATAATTATTTCAACGTGGAAAGCCCTCACAATCCCATCCCTTCAAAAACTAAATAGTTTCATTATCAGTAACTAATTTACAAGGCAATTTCAAAATCTCATGACTCCTTATCTGTCTGAGATTTACAGTCTTTAATAAAAGGCCCTGGCTAGGAGATATGAATTAACAACTCATTAAAATGAGAACACATATTCAGTGTCTTCATTTTCTGTCCTATCTCTACTGGCTGGCAGCCCTGTCTACTCATTCACCTGTTAAGGGAGACAATGATGTGATTCCAAAACACTTTCGTCATCTCATGGAAAAGTGCTTTGGAGTACAACCCTGTGGCAGGGGTTGGGTTTGGTTTTGTTCTTTGATGTCCTGAAATAGTTTATATTCCAAAACACTTTCCACGCAGACAAAACTCATCTTTCTGTGTGATGTGCCTCAGGGGCTGAGGACGAAATCTTTCTCCTGCCTGAATGTAAGCTACTTCAAGAATTTTTTGATCCTAGGAAGATGAATATTAGTTTTCATTCCCCCAGAGACTGTTTCTGTCCTTTGGGCTTAAATGTGTTTCTTCCTTAAGAGACTGAATACTCTTCTTGGTGACCTAGGGTCTATTTCTGGCTTCAGGGGTGACTTTATAGAAGTAATTAATTATTTCCTCTTTTAGAAGGGATCTAAAATCAAATTTCTGACTGCTTCAACAGCAATCTTTTTGTAATTTCAAAAATGGAAGTATAACCCTGGTATTTTTGCTGTGTTCCAGTGTTCAAGTAATACATTCTGTCCATCTCTGCAATTTTGTGTACAGTTTTAACCAGCCATTTAGTTATGCTCTTCTTAGCAAAACTGCAGTAAAATTTTGGCTTTTAATGCCTTTCAAATCCCAAAATCTTCTACCTTATTATTCTGTACTTAAAAAATAACAAAACCATACAAAAAAAACCACCCACCCAAACAAGAAAACCAAACCCACAAAAAACCAACCTAATTTGATCTTTGATAATCATCAGTATATTCATGCATGACAAACAAAGGTCTTTGTTGTACTTTATCATGCGGATTGAAAACTGAACCGCCAGACCAGGAGGATGGTGATGAGCTTTGCAGAAAAGGCCCTGGGGGTCCCAATGGACACCAAGTTGGAGCTGAGCCAGCCGTGTCCTCTTGCGACATAGAAGGCAAAAGCAGTATCAGGGGCTGCATTAGGACACGTGCTGCCAGCAGGTGGAGGGAGATGACCCTTCCCATCTACTCAGCACCAGCAAGGCCACAGCTGAAGTACGGTGTCCAGTTCTTATTTTAATTTCTAAGATTACTAACACTGAAGGAGAGAATTTATTGACACAAAACAAAATACAGGATTAACAGAACTTCTTGCTTTCTGCTCTGCATATACCACCAATGCTTTAAAGATGTAGTATGTGTGTACATCTGTGAACACACAAACTTGCCAAAAATTTGCTCAGTTCACATGTTTTAAATCAGAATCAAAGCTGTTTACTGATCTAAGAAGACATCATTAACTGACCATCAGTAAACTATACATTCAGGATCAGTATCAGCAGTACAGTGGAGAAACCACAACATTAGTCACTTACAAAACATTAATAAACACCTACAGATTTTTCAACGCCCTTCTATAACTAGTGTCAGGAAATTCCACGCACCCCTTACACATGCACACCTTCACCATTACACATGTGCCGCCCCACAACTGAGGGTGTTACAAGCATCCCCTCGGTGCTGGTTCCTCACCTATGGGAGGTGGTGGGGCTCTAGCTTTATGTGTACCCATGCTGCTTCCTACTCCCCAGTGACCCACGTGCCGTGCAGAAGTGTCACCGTAGCTCAGCTACACCCCGCTGCGATGCAGCTCTCCCCAGCTGCATGCTGCGCTGTCAGCCCAGCAGCTGGGGTGCAGCCCTTTCTGTGCTTCATACATACTGCTTCTCAAGTTGACTCCCTTGTTTCTCTAAGATCTTCTGTAAATCCCTTGGTTTTCTGTTTATCCCTTCTGTTTATACAGCAGATGATTGCTTTAACCAAACTTGGTAATCGTTGAGTTCCTCTTTAGTGATACCAGTTTCTGGGCAAAGACCTTCTCAGACACTTTTGCCTGTCCTGTTCACATACACTGATGGCACGTTCCCATCCCCTCCATGGCTGGTACCAGACCCGTGTACCCCACAGAGGTCATGTGGATCCCTGCCCACACTCACATGCACAGCTTGTTTGTGTCTTAACTGACAGTTCCCTCTGAGCTAAAGAGCTGGTGCATTAACTCAGCCCACTATCTGTTATGATAAATTTAAAGATACTTGCACAGCTACACAAATCAATTGAAAAACACACTACTGGAGGCATAATGGCTTTTTTTGTTTCTCAAATAGCTGTGTTTTTGACATTACCATATGCAAGGGAGAACAATGATAGCCCAGCAGTCAGTTTCCTTGACTTTCAGAAGGGGGAATTTGTGAGCATGCTTGGCAATTTGGTGTTCAGTAAATTGTCATATTTACGAAGAGATATCCACAGTACCTGGAACAATAATAATAAAAAAGTGTCAGCTCCCTGTACTTGCTAATGGAAGGTGACTTTTAACTTGTTTGTGCACACTAACAATACATCAAATATCTTCATCCCTTCAAACTGACCAAAAGATGAATTTCAAACCCGTAATGGTATTAAAATGCATCAGAAGTGAGAACAACATAAGGATTCATCATAGGTCAGAAAACAAAAGTGCTTTTAAACTATCAAGAGCATAGTATATGCTACCCTAATTTTTTTCCACTTCAAGTTTCTGAAATATTTATTAAGGAATAATCTGTCGAATAATGAATATTGCTTTCTTATAGAAGTACAGAATGCACGCTATATTTCTGCTATAGTGTTTTATGAAATATGGATGTTGTGAGTTTCTAGTCACTTTGAGGCCAGCTACTGACTGCTCTTTCAGCATACATGCTAGTTCAGTCAAGGTAAAAAAAGGCCATCAGTTTAGTGATGGCTTCTCAAAACTTTAAAAACAAGAATCTTTTCTATGTTTTGGTGGTTTGGGGGCACTAGAAAGCTGTATATTCAATAGCTAAGCATCTTAATATTTCATATATTCTACAGATTTGTGCATCCCACTGTCCAAATAAAAGGTAGATTTAATGTTTGAAAATATTAAATTTTCAAGCAGAAGGATCTTGTGGTACTCTCAATAATTAAGCTTACCACTCCTTAATACAGAAAAAATAAAATTCAGGAATAGTAAAACATCTGTGTTGTGTTCACATAGTATAAATGGCATTATTAAATTTCTGACTACTAAACTATAGGAGTAGCTACTTCGAAATAAAAGAAAAAAGTGAATGTTAGGCGTGCATCTGGGTATTTCTTTCTTTCTTGTACCCTCTGAATGGCACACATGCTTCTCAGAGGTAAACTGTGAAATAACCCAAATGAAATAAAATGCTTTAAAATAAGTGGTGTTATGCAGCTGCTACGGATCATCTGACAAGCCACACCTGTTTATCATTTTTGATGCACTCTAAGGTTTCTAGGTTGCCAGTTGGCAATAATAAGGCCCTTTCAGGTCATAATTAGAATATATAAAAAAGCTGGTGGTCCCCAGGATGATTGAGGACAGGTGGAAGTTGGGTCAGGGGATATAGAAACAGTGCCAGCAGCTCTTGCTCTCAAAAAAGACCTGACTGCATCAGGCTGCACAATAGGCTGAACTTACAAAAAAGTGTTATTCAGTCCGTAGCCAGGGAAAATCCAATGTATCACAGCATAGATTAGTGAATATTTTTATTTTGAGAGACATATTATATGAACAAAAGATAGGGTTCTTGGTAATGCAGCGGTCCGTCTGCGCGAGCCATGCGACACGTTTTGTTGTGCCTTTTCGCTGGCTGGTACAAAGCTCTCTTCCGAGCTGCGTGGAAGCATAGGCCAGTGGTTGACGTGCATAAGGTAATCCTTTACTGGGATTATTGTTACTGTGAGGGGGGAAATCATCACAAGATCTGTGACTGTGCAACAGTTTTGCTTTGTCTTTCCACGATGATTTTCCTCCCATGCTTGCGTTCCTCCCTGAAAGAGCCTCAGGATGTTCTTGACCGGAGATGGTTACCTGTGCAGATGCTGCTGCTTCAGTCTGTAGTCTCTGTTTGCTTTTGGGACCGCTTTCAGTATCTTCAGCTGAACTAATTCTTACTCAGTTGCATTTGGCAACCTTGAATATCTCATTCCGGTTTCAGAAGGGTTAGTTTGTATACTGAAGCATTGCTGCCACGTGCTGCTGTCTGCCCAGCAAGTTTTCTGGAATCCGTTTGTCATTTGGATAAACTTATTTATGATTTTAAAACTGAATAGTAGCAGTCAAGCTAATTATTTCCTTATTTTAGTAATATGGGTGGTTTTTTTTAATTCTTAAACTTGACATCAAAACAAGTGCTGCTAAATGGTAATGCTAATCACGTGTAAAAAGGAACATAAAAATATGGACTTAGGATAAATCGAAGTGGTTTAAGTTCAATTTTGTGTTTTTCAAAATACTGAGGGGGGCAAAGTCTAAGAAATTCTTTTGCTAGCCTCAGGGTTAGCCTTCTGACGAAGGGTGATTGAACACTGATTCTACCCTTCGTCATCTTATCAGGCATGTAGGAGAATATGCACCATGTTTAGAGGCTGTCAGAGCTCTACTTCCTTAGCACACTGTCTAATAATTCTTGCTAGGATAGGCAGAAAGTGTCCCCAGTGATTTCTGGCAACCAAAATATTTCCACAGATGTGTCAGTAAGGTCTGTCTCCCTGAAGTCACAACTCTAGCTCTCAGTCTATTAGTAGTAAAATATAGTTATGATTAATGACTTTTTGTTTATTTAATAAATATAAGTAGATTCATAATTGATTTATATTTATAATATTTATGATTATTTTCTCTTTAGGATTAAGATTTTCATAATATATTTTGTTTTCTAAATGATAAACAGCTAAAGGAAGAAAGTCATCAATATATTACCTGGTATTTTTAAATTAACAGAACAGGCTTTTAGAAAACCTTATTAATGATGTAGCTGACACAAGTCAATGCAGTATCCATCAACTAGATCATTACTGCAGAGATGGGGATTTTGCTGTTTGTATTAAGGGCTCATTTCAAATCTGCAATTTTAATATCTCTTTAGACTTTTTTTTTTTTAAAACCAAATGCAGGTGTCTGGTACTTTGGAAAATCTGAATTAATGGTCCTGGTTTATCTACATATACTGTAGGAACATGGTAATTTAAAGCTGATTAGGTGAAATCACTGTGTTATTCTTGTGACAAATGCACTTAGTTAAAGGGTGTACTTCTATCAGTGCAAAATTTTCACTTAGTATTATTATGCAAGGCACTCTTTAAATCGCCTTCATAAATATCTAGCATAAGAATTCAAGCATCTAAGGGTGATATATAGATAAGGACAGCTTCTGAAAATGGCTTGTAGCTGATATCTAAGCTTTACTATAAATAATTCTCTGAACTGTGCTTGTCCCCACAATATTGACAGCACTAACAGGGAATTTCTGCATTTACTGCCTATTTAAAAAAAAAATAATTAAAAAAAAATAGTAGTCTCTCCTGTGTTATTTATAAGCAGTGCTCACAAAGGAAGACAGGAGTTCAAATACAGTCCAAATCTTTAGTTTTGCAATAGCGGAAAAATATCTTGTTTTTCTTAAAGATGATTCTTAGGGCTAAACCACACTATCAGAGTGGAAAGACCCTTAAGAATTAATACTCACCTATGAGATGGGAGGTTTGCTTTTCAACATTAAAGCGCAGAACTGGAACGGTTCTCTTGCATCACCTAGCAGCTGCAGAGGGCCGTACCAAATAGTCTGATTAATTTCTACATGAAAGTTTTACATGGTGGTTCTTGAAACAAGAATTGACACTATTTTTTGACGTTTCAGATGAAGGAACTTCCCTATTCAGAATTTGAACATACAGATAAATTCTGTTCAAGTGATCCTTTACTAATTCTGACTCTTTCTTCGCCTTTCTCTTTTCTCCAATCGCACTTGCTAAGTGCTCTTTTCCAACAGCAAAACTGCTTCTGGTGACCTGTAAGTTCCTTTAATGTTTAGATTACTTCAGTAATATTTTCTTGCTAGCATTCTGTTGTTTCCACTATGACTTTCTTCCAAACCTGCTGTGCTGATTTTTTATAAAATTTTCAGTCTAGTGTTTTGGTTTTTGGGTTTTTTTGGTCTTTTTTTCAGTGTCTTCACACAAGTAAGTTAACAATGTGTGCATCATAGGGAAAGCCAGCCAATAACTTTGAGAATGAAATTAATTCCTTTTGTACATTAGAATGAAGGCTGAGGGAGTAAGGCCAATTTTTGAATGTTTTTAGTATTGTGGAAGTAAATTTGAAATTTAGAGTGTCTTTTGCCACATTAAGCAAAACTGCCAAAGAAACCCCAACTGATTATACTGTGCAGTTTGGTTTTTTGCTGTAAAAAGTGTTAGATACAGCCCTGTCCTATCTGAAGAGCAGCTACCAGGATATTTAGTGTTATCTGCAGCTTTGCATCAGTAGTGGAGTTGACCAAGGAAATACTGTAGTTAGTGACACAACATCAATTTTGTGCCGTTGCAGTCCAGTCTTTGCAGAATCTGGAGGCAGAAACAGTCTGAAGAGATAATAGTAAAGTAAATGAATAATAAAAAAGGTAAGCTGATCTGCTTGCCTTGAGAGATCAGAATGGGTTATCTCATGGCATTTTCTGACCTAAGAAATTGTGATCTAGTCCTGAACAAGATTTTACACATGGGTTCTACTTCATAATGCAGTGAAGTTATGCTATAACGGTACGTCCAGCAAATGAACTTGGACTAATCCTTTTGGTTAATTTACCTTCGTAGCGAACTTTAAATGCAGTGCCGCTTTTTTTTTTTTAAATTAAGTGAGTTTATCTTGGACTACAGACCTGGATATAAGCAATGGTGAATTAGGGAGGTTTTGAAACACTTAGTATGCCCGTATTTAAACTATGACATATATATAGTTTTGTCCTACATCTAAGTTTACCATTCTTATAGCTTTTGGACAGTTTATAGATGGTGGTGTCTCACACCATTAGATTTTAGATGATACACTGAAGGGTGCTTATGCATCAAACTGATCCTTTGCATTATGTCTTGTCTTCAGCTGTTGAGAAGTGATGGTAAAACAAAGATTGCTTGAAGTCATTTTAAGGTACTCAATGATTTTTGGGTTGGGTTTGTTTTGAGTGTTTTTCTGGTTTTTTGTTTTTAATAAGCACTAATAGGATGAAAGCCAGTTTTTTATTTGGCTTTAAGTTGTCATAAATCCCTAAAATAAAAAATTAGTGTCATATTTATGCCAAAAGATGGTATATGGCTTATTGATTTTTGTAATACTTCTGTGCTTAGGTCTAAGATGACTTAAAGTCATTTTTTGAAGTATTAAAATCTACCTTTCTAATGTTCCCTAAAAGAATGTATGTACATCAAGACCACAAAATACTTTGTTATATAATGCTGCCAAGATTACAACGCCTTCATAAGACATCACTGAAGTTGATTTCTTGAGTATTTAATTTTATAAGGAAGAAATTTGCAGCTAGAGAACAGTTTTTAAAGTAGGTTCTTAAATTAGTGATAGATTATTTCATTATTGTGCAAGTCACTTGTTGACTAAACATTCTTTCTGTAATTCTGAAAAGAATGTTTCTTTTTCTTTGTAATACTACTGGCTAAAGTGCAACACTGCTCTGTGAGACTTCAGGGACAGGTGGGAAACTAACCTGACCAGGGCACTTCTGGAAAAGCAAATTTGAGTGCCTGTTTACATTTCCCACTTGTCAAAGATAGTTGCTTCTGTGATTTACTTGTTCCACTTGGCAACAGTGGCTTGATTAGTAGAAATCAGGATCCATTCTAGATTTGCAATATGCAACAGATGGAAATTGGCTGCACAGTCAGCATGGGACAGTGATAAGGAAGAAGCGATGCACCTAGCGTTTCATTCTGACTAGCTGAGGAGAGACTCACAGACTGCTTTTAGAGTTCACTTGTCACTCATATCTATCAGTACCTTAAGAATTAAACTTGATTAATTTTAGCACATACTGGCCATTTGGGTCTCCCTGGCCTGTTTAGTTTTGGATTGTGTCCAGATGGAAAGTTTGCAGATATAGCTAGCTCTTATAAAGTGACCATTTATTTAGAACATTTGTTTAGAAGAAAAATGTGTGGTATAAGGAGAGTAACTTTTCAAAGTGGCTGCTAGTGCCATCTAAAGTATTGAATGGTGCCGTTGAGGTTTTATGAAACTATGAGAACGACTTTGGCCAAATTCGTGGTGGTACAGATTGGTGTTTCTGTACTTATTTCAACAAAGCAATAGCGGTTTTAGCAAATAGCAAATTGAATGGAAATTTGATTCCTTTCTCTTCATGGTGCTCTCTTATACTCAGATTTATAATCGTTATGACACTGGTATTACTCAGCTCTTTTTGCCTTGTAAAGTAACAAAAGCAGCCTGTCTTACTTGTCGTAATTGCAGAGTGAGTATTATCCATAGAAGTGTTGTCAGGTTGACAGTGTTTTGCAATGAAGTTTTCTGTCCAGATGAAAAGATGGCCTATATAAGGGTACAAGTCTGTCTGAAATTGATTACTTCATGAAGGCCAATCTGTTCAAGAAGTCCTGTGTCTTACAGTCTTAAGGTGCATCAGTTTTTGGACAGACTGTTGAGACTATTAATAAAAATACATTTGTAAAACATTGTACACATAGATGAATCCATAAAATTAACAATAGTGACGCCAGATAGCATGGCATAATAGAAACTGGACTATTTACAAGTCAAACAGACTTCTGAGGAGTCATTTTGTATTAACGTATTTTCATTCTTTTGATTTGGATCAGATTCATGCTGCACCACCATAGGCTGAAGTTCTTTAGATGTTCTGCTACCACTGCCACTGGGGATAAGCTGGGACATAAAGATATGCCCTGAAGTGTAGGGAACCTTTCAGCATTAGTAACTGTGGTGGGCAGAATAGTTCTGGCATCCATTATACCTGTTGAGGAAGAGTTTGCACTGTCTGCAGCTTGGAGTTTGGCCGGTTTTCTTCTGTAATGCTATGTTTCTTGTAATTTGAATGACAAAGACAAAACTTTGTTTCCTTAGGAGATGTATTCAGATATTTAAGTACCAGTGATGCAGATTTGTTATTTCCTTTGTTTTAAATGAGAATTCTACAATCTGATATGGTTATTTTAGTGGTGATTAGTGATTTTTAGAATCCTGCCCCATTTTTTTGTTGTCTGTGTGCAGGCCATCATACTATTCTTTTTTCTTTTTTTCGTTTTTCTCTGTAGAGAAGACTAGTAAGTGCATTATCTTTGTTCACTGGATTGAAAATTAAAAAAAAAAAAAAACCAAACAAAAAAACCAAACAAACCACAAACAAAAAAACCCCAGGCAAAACAGCTGATCTTCTCTGTGAGTCAAAAAGCACACTGTAAGTATTGCTGTGAAACTTTGAGTTGAATTTTAAGAGTACTTATTCTGATTCTGTGTTGGATTTGAACATAAACAAGTTGGAGTTGTTAATTTAGTGAGAAGTTTGATCTAGATTAGGCTTTACCTTGAACTCCCACTTTCATATTCCCTAGGACAATAGAACAATAATTTGCTGTATAAACAGTAACGGTAGGGACTAAGTCTCTCTGGATACCCCCATCTGGCAGAGGAAATCTGCTTGTTAGCATATCAAAAGACTTGATGAATTTCTTCAGTTCATATACAGACTTAAATTAATAGAACTTTGTATAAGTTTTTACTATTTCTATTTTTTTAACTGAAATTAGGAATTCTATAACATTTATTAGAGACAATGTTATTTTTGCTTTTAAAAATTCAGAGGAAAATCTCTAGCCTCCTTTTCTTTATGTAAAGAGTATTTAATTTCTTAAAAACAAAATCCCCAGCTCTCCTATTCTCAAGTCACTGCTTTCTCTTCGAAGGTAAATGCCCACTGGATGTTGCTGTCTTGCTGGAGTTAAAACAAGTCTCAGGATCCCATGGGGTACTTTTTTGCTTCTTTGCATAACAAAACCATTTCTGCCAAATTATTCCTTGTCTTGAAGCACCAACAAATAAAACTGCATTCAGCATATTAAAATCCCTGTTAATGTTCTGAAACTCTAGCTGATTTGAGGTTTATTATCTGTGTTATTGAATTTTTCATAAAAGCATGAGGTGGGGGAAGATGTTTGTTGTTTGCCATCGCCCCCCACTCCAATACAGCATTCTGGGCCTGTCCACCAGGGTTGTTTCCACATCACCGTTATTGATAGCCATCAGCTACACATACATTCCTTCAGCTCCCTAGGCCAGATTAGGTTTCTGTCCCCAGAAATCTTGTGAACAAATTTCATTTTCAGTGACACTTTTGCTCAGTGCTACCTGGGAAATGAAAGGAAGATGAGTCTTGGAAATAACAGGGTTAAACTGATATGTATTTGTTCCATTGTGCTTTTTTGTCTGTCTCTTTTTTTTTCTCTTCTTTTTCTCCTCTCCTTTTGTTGATTTAAGTCTCTATTTTCTTGGATTCATTGAAGAAGGATAAACCACAAAAAAAAGAAAAAAAAAATCTTGGTTGCTGTTATATATGGGGAGAAGAGGCAAAGTTTTAAATAAAAATTATTTGCCAAATATTTTATTTTTCAGTGTGATATCTGCGAATGTTTTGTACAGGCGCTTGTGTCTGAACAGAAAGTACACATCGCAAAAGTAAAACAACAAAAAGATTTATTGGCTGAAACAATTCCCACTGTCATGTGGTACATAAGAATTAAATATTTATACCTACTCACTGGGATAATAAAACTGTATTCAATGATGTTGTAGACACTAGCAAATGATTGTTGAGGCCTCTAAGAACATTGCAACTCAGAAAATATATAGTATAAACAATACATGAGCAAACATTATGAGAAAATAGTCTCTGGTCCATAGCATTTGCTAGTTTGTTACAGGAATTATGGAGAGGGATGATAGAGGCCATTGTGAGTCCATGCTAGCCATAAATGTGAGTTTTAAAGGTGTTCTGTTGATGGTGATCTCAAAAGCTGTAATGGTTTGGGGTTGCATAATGAAGCATGGTTGTCCTTCATGACTGGCCTTACAAACTCTTAGAAATGCAACAAAGGCCGTCTTTTTCTTTAGCTGGGATAATGTAATAAAAATCTCAATTATTCCCTTTCTTCTTAAATATAAGTCATTAGTCCTTTCACAGCGGGACTCCGTAGCACAGGTACATTTCTCACACTCCCCTACCAGTTAAACAAGAACACTTTGGGGCCCTGAGTTCGCTGGAGCCTGGCTGGGACACGGTATTGTGGTCATGACTTTGATTCACTAAGGTGTTTGCACAGCTTGTATTTAGACATGTGAGAAATCTCACTGGCTTCAGCACATAACTTGCTTAGCACCTTTGTCAGAGCCTGCCTGTAGTCCAGAACACAAAGCATCAGCCTCTTTTGTTCAAGCATCTTTCCTTGTAGGTTTATAATTCCTCTTAGGCTTGTTCGCTGCAGGCGTATCTTTGTTGGAAATTCTTCCCTTTATTTCTTCTGGGACTGCTCTGTTTAACTTTGTCAGCCAAGGAGCTCCAGTTGTGTCGTGACAATTTTGTAATTAGCTATTGCTTTCCTTTCAGATGGAAGAGCATTATTAACCCTTGCTTTTTTCCCTCGTGCCATATTCTCACTTTCTTATCTCTGAGAAGGTGGTGTGCACTTCTCTGCAAGCAGTCGTAACCATTAGTAATCAAAACTCAACAGAGCACGGCGTTTGTCAGAAATCCCATTGCTTCCAAACTGTTGCTGTAAATGAATCCATTCCTATGCGAGTGTGATTATTTTAAAAGCCTTATCAGAGGATTTGGAATTATTTTCTAATTTCCTCTCAGTAAATGGATCCATTGATCCTTAATAACTTCACAATTATTCTGCTAGTTGTCATTTTTCCAATATTAACTAAAAAAAAAAGCCTTTGGAATGTCAGGTATGTGTTGCAGCACTATGGTTCGAATGCACTGAGCTGTTTTGAAATAGAAGCAATGAATTTTGGCAAATAAAGAGCAATGTTTTCCTAGTTCTGTTAGTCAACATCCTAAAGTAAATGGTGAATAGGGGAAAATATCAGCATTGCCTATCATCTGGGCCACACGCCAGTATTGATAAAAAACTAATTAAAAGATAACAGTGCTTAAAAACAAACTGTGAACCTAGCCAAAGAAAAAATCAAGACCAAGCAGGCTAGCTTTATGAATGGTACGCACAATATAAGTTAGCAGAATACTAATTTCTGAGCTCCTTAGAAGCTCAGAAAGACTCAATACTCAGTGTGACACATTACTTCTCGTAGGACCCTAATGTTTCTTAATTCTGAATTAGTATACAGCAGAACTGTAGTATGTTGTCTTTTCAAAAAATATTTTTCTGTTTTTTGTAATTACTCTGGTAAAATAGTGATTATTTTTTTTTTTTTATCTTCTCTCCTGACAGTGCTGTAAAAAGATACAGTTGACATTTAGGATTATGAAGTTACTGGCCTGAAAATGCTATACAATGAAAGTTTATCAGAAATGTTTTTATGAAATGTGTTTGGAGTGTGTGTCAAAACCACACAGGCTCTTTGATGAATTGAGATGAAGTATTTATCAATTAAGCTATTCTGGAATGGGCTGGCATTATTACTTTTTTTTTAATATGCATAGGTTTAATTTATATTTAAGTACTTCTAATTCCTTATTTATAAACAGAACTTTGGATTTATCCTTCATGCCACTCTTTTCTAGATTGATTTATAAATGTTAGGATAAGTTGTAAGATAAACATCTGTGTAAGAAATACAACTTCTGGAATTATTCATTTTTTCTTTAAATCTTGTTCATCAGCTTAGGCATATAAGACTTAGAAATTAATGTCAGATACTTTATTAGGCATAAATTACAGAGTTTTGCTAGCAGGAGATTGCAGGGGTGTCTGTGTGGAAGGACTCCACGAAACTGCCCTGTGCCAGGCACAGCCAGGGTCCAGCTGGCTCTGAAACCAACACAACCGCCCACCGCATGCCAAAACTTCAGCTAGTCGGAGAGGTGCTCATAGCATCTCTGCTCACACAGATTCCAAAAACTCTGGCAGTCCTCAGGGGAGGAGAAATACGCAGGTATGCGAGGAGACATTGGTGAGGGCATGGCTGAATACCTTTTGCAATGAGGGGCTCTGTGTCTGGAGGAGGTAAAAGTCCCTAAGTCAGGGCTCTCTTTTTTTTTTTTCCTGAAATATGTACTCTTTCCATGATGTCTGAGTGACAAACCGCCACAAAAATTTAATGTTGGGTAGTTTTTCCGTAGAAATGTCTCACTTTAAATCAAATCAGTGTTTGAATGAAGGAAAGGTGTTTCAGGGAGACAGAAGAGACCATGTTAAAGAGATCTATTCTATTCTATTCAATATGACACAAAAAATGCATTTGTCATTTGTTCTGCTTAGCGTTTATCTGGAGAGACTTTTACTGTAATATTTTACTATTTTGCATTAACAATAGAATGTTCTTCTCTAGATTGAGACTGTTACTAGTAGGAAGCATTTCTGCCACCTTTAAAAAGCAGCCGTCTCAATGAAGCCAGCTATTCAATAATAAACAAAAATGCTACAAAACACTTGAGATCAAAAGTGGTGCTTATCATTCACTTTGAAAGAAGCTGTTGTAAGAAAATTAGAAATGTTATTATTACTCAGAAATGCATTGTATGTCAACATTTAGCAGCATCCTTGATGCTTTACAAATTGTGACCCTAAACCTGCTCAGTTTATTTTACTCGTTGTTACGTTTCCATAGTCCCACTTGTGCCCTGTGGAGCAGATATTTCAGAGAGCTGTAATATCTGACCAGGGATCTGTCCTTCTTGGGCTGGATGAGTAAGCACTGATGTAAATCTGTGCTATTGGTGTTTTAGCCAGGACAGCCATCTTTTGGGTTTGTTTTGGGTTTGGTTTTTTTTTCAGTCTTACATGCATTGAGCTAGCGGACATTTAATGGCTGAAAAGGATGAGGAAGTGTTTGGGGTTGTGTATGTAGAGAAAACAAAACAAGAGAGGATTCGAAACTGATTTATACCTGATGCAGAGATGAGAAACTTTTTTTCTACTCCTGGTGATAAACAAGGGTGATGAAGCTGGGGGAAAAATACTATCTCATTTCTCCATGTCTTTCATCAAACGACCAAACCTAATTTCCAGTAGTGTTGCCACTACTTTGTGCAAATAAGCCCATATTTGAACCTTACACATAGAAAAAGGAAGCCATCTAGCAGAACCAATTAATCCCTCTAGAAAAGAGGGAGAAATGGGCATTTGTTCCCTGCTCTTTTACCTTTCTGCTTTTTCCTTCTCATTCATTTTTTTTCCCCACAATAAGCAAATGAATGCTTGAAGCTCTTTAGCAGATGTTTTCTTATTTTACTCAGGTGGGATACTTATGATGCATTAGTCTCTTTTATGTCATTTTATTTTGGCAGCTACATTCTGAACTAATTAGCACACTAGAGAGATCTCCAAGTAGGAAGTACATGGGCAACCAGTGGTTAAGTATCTGATAGCATATTGCAGAGTCCGTGGTGACTGAAATATGAGACTGCGGCATGCTTGCAATCACTGCATGTGGCATAATTGCATCTCTGAAACACTGAGCTGTTAGTGCTCTGCAGTTTTTGTTTATGCAACTTTATAAGGGAAATGCCAAAGACCTCTTAAATTGTGGTGAATTAGAGTTTTGAATAAATTACACTGTACTGCCTAACTAATGTGTATATTATGTTGTGAGTGTGGTTTATCAAAAATGACTGGAAGCATTTAAGTATGTGTATGTATTTATATATGTGTATGTGCTTGCTGTATGGCTAAGATTCTGACATTTTTCTCTAACACAGCTGAAGTTACTAGAATTACAACTTACATTAGTCTGATATAGAAGTAAGGATGCAGCAAAACAATTTCTAATTTATACTAGTAAATTATTTTCTACTACAGCATTTTGTATTAGCTTTTTCCTATCAAGCAGTCATCTATAGCATTACATTTGTAGTATTTGTCTTCCACAAATCATAAAGTTTACCATCATACTAAAAGCTAGAGTGCCCGATCACTTTTGTTAGCCATCCCGATCCATATGCCACCTGGTTGACTGCTAGTGGTCGCTGAAGATACCAAAAGTAAGACTGAAATATTTAATTTAATTTTTCACCAGGAAGATATATCAGTATGAGAGAAGATGAGTTAGTGAAAACCACTAGAGCAGAATGATTAAGGAAATAGCCAAGACGCAGGAGACCCAAAGTCCACAGTTGTTCTGTCTCACATGGAGGAATTAGTTTTTAAAAACTGAAAAAGCTCAGCAAAAGTGTCCCACGTTTCCAGCTTCAGCTGCGTGTTTCTGCAGCAGTTTCTCCTGTCATGAGTCTTCTCAAGTGTCTCCCAGCCTGTTTCCCCTCATGTGGGTCCTTCCTGAGCAGCTGATGCTCTCTCTAGGAATGTCTGAGCTGAGGAGCTATGTGCTCCCCTGACTAGCTGAAGTTCTGGCACATGGTGACTTGCTTGTACTGGTGTCAGAGTTGTTTGGGCCTGCCTGTGACTGGATACCTACACCTTGCAGTGTATGGTCAACACATGTGTTAACTGATTTGGAGCCCATGTGTGGACAAATTAATGCACAAATTACCTGGGCACCCATATGTGCCCTGATTAAACACTTCTGCAAGAGATATTAGTTCACACATGAGTACCCTATTAGGGGGCTCAAACATGAACTGCTTGGGCACTCCTGTAAATTATTTAGATGCTCACATATGAACGTGGTTAACCATACAATTTATGCCCATGCCCATGATAATTATTTCTTAAGTTGTACTGTATCTCATGCTCTTTATTTTTCCTTAAAACTGAAATACCTTCCGAATTAGGCCTAGGCAAGAATAATGAAGGTCTGCTTCTGTGTATGTGCATGCTGATTTATATCCGAGAGGACTGGAGAAGAGACTGGACTTTTTATCTACTAAAAGGAAGCACACAATTTTGTCCTACTTGACAATGGCCTGCTAGGCTGTTATCTTTGTAATGTTAACCACCAAAACTCTGTTGAGGAGTTGGTTATTTACCCAAGTCACTCTTTAAACTGTGACACTGACAGAATGACTAAGGACAATTCTGTTTTGATCCCTTTAAGGAATTAGAGTTTATGTTTGCCTTCGGGATCTAAAGTGAGCTACATCATCTTAAGTGAGAGTTTGTAAAACAGGAAAAAGTACCAAATACGAAACAAAAGCTTTTATTTCATTTTTTTTGCCAATGCATAATGGATTTCTCGGAAGTCTTAGTAGACGAGTAGAAATATACAACAGCTCAAAAAAAAATTTCCATTTGAACATAGGAATTTAAATCACATCAGCATTCTGCCTATCTTGCTGTTTAGCTTTTGCCATGTAGCAATTGCTGTTTATAGATGAATATACAAAGCAAAAGTAACACAATCTCTCTACAGGAAAACTGACTCCCCTGTCCTCTTAGAAATTCATTAATGATTAGGCAAGAGGTTTTCTGCTTTTTCCAGGCTCTTTGATCCAAAGATTTATATGACTGTGACCTTGAATGCCATGAAAATAGAGCGCAGCCATCACTTTGCTATGTTTGAATTAGTTCTATTTGGAGATCTTTTTTAATTAGATTAGATAAATCTGAAAGAACCTGAGCCAAATCATGGTATATCTGAACTGTAGCATAAAAGAAAAATTAGGTTGAAGAGAGTTTTGTTGGTAGCACTTCATTGACTGTGAGAAGTACATGAGATGTTTGACTCAGACTGAATCAGTAGAAATATTAAGAGACAGTCTTTTATAATCTGGGAAAGATTCTAAAATCCACCATGTAATTTCTCCTTTTCCTCACTGAAATGTCTGTTGACTCAGTTTTCTGATCCTCTACTTGAATAGGCCAAGAGAATTACTTTTTTTTTTTAAGCTTTTGACTATAAATTGGTGCCCTTTTATCCTAAGCCAATGACATATATTTGATAAAAGATGCAAGGAAACAAGTTTTTCTTTTATTATGGTGAAACCAGAGAAGCTTTCCACCCCAGTGATGAGACAGCAGGAGTCTTTGCACTCTGCAGCTTCTAACAGACTCCAGAGTTATTTAATATATCAGTGTCAACCTTGAACTGTTCTCTCCAGGGACAGTATAAAGTGCAACTGGATGGTGTTTGTCTAAAGTGGCAAAATATAATCTCAGTTTTGCAAAAATGTTTATATGCTGATGCAGCCAGCTCTCCCATTTGATAAATAATTTGTTTCCTGATGTTCTGTTATTTTCATATGAAAGTTAAACCTTTGTGGTTGGTTGGTTTTGTGTTAACGGTTTGGTTGTGTTCTGAATGGAGCACAGCTTTTTGTGGAAATAAGACTTATGAAATCATATTGCATACTATTTCTGCTGTGTCTGTGTGGATATGTCTCTGGAGTGGGTACGTGTGATGACAGGACACTTCAGACATTTTAAATAATTTTCACAGTTCAAATTCCTGCAGATTTCAGGAAACGTGTGGCCATAGTGTTAAGAATTACCCTGTATACTCCATCAAATGAGGGTAAGCTTGCAATATGATCTTACACTTCAGTAAGTATCAAATAATACATATGAGGAACGTACATATCAGCAGTTTAAAGTCCCAGAAAAGCTTCACATACTGCTTATACCTTCCCAGATACTCAGGTCAGGTAAAACCAAAAGGAAAGATACCCTGGTCAAGCAAAACCACCTTTGTTCCTGACCGTAGTAACTACTTATGTTACTTTCTGTGGCTTCTTAGCACGTAAATTGGTATATTGTTGGAGACAAGGCAGATGAGTTTCAGTGTGAGTCTGTCAAGCAAAAATACTATTTTGGATGTGATGATCAATTTCTGTGCTCTAGGTTTCCTCTAAACTAAGGGACTCATTTGGTTTCTGTATATAGGAATGTACTGGGATAGAGGAGACAGCATAATAAAGGAACCCAACTGATAGAAGATCCAACAAAGGCAGATACTCTGCTGCACCTCCCACTCACAAAGAAAGAAGGGCTTGTTGGGGATATAAAGGTTGAAGGTATTCTTGGCTGTGGTAACCATGAGATGGTGGAGTTTGGGATCCTGACAGGAGGGATCTTGCAAAAAGCAGGATCACTACCCTGGACTTCGGGAGAGCAGACTTGGCTTCTTCCAGAGAAAAAGGATCTGCTTGGAAGACTCCCAGAGGAATAGACCCTGGAGGGAGGTGGGCCCCAAGAAAGCTGGTTCAAGAATCACCTCTTCCAAGCTCAAGAGTGGTCTATCCCAATAAGCAAGGACTGATGCAAAAATGCTGAGAGGCCTTTGTGGATGAGCAAGGAGCTCCTGGCAAAACTCAAACATAAAAAGGAAGTACAGAAAAGGCGGGGGAGGAGCAGAGACAAGTAACCTGGGAATAATACAGAGACACTGTCCAGGCATGCAGATGGTTAGGAAAGCCAAAGCCCACCTGGAGTTGAATCTGGCAAAGGATGTCAAAGGCAACAGGAAGGGCTTCTTGTAAGTATCTAAGTGGCAAAAGGCAGACTAGGGAAAGCCTGGGCCCACAGCTGAGTGGGGCAGGGGCCCTGGTGACACAGCACATGGAGAAGGCTGTGGTACTGACCCAGGGAGCTACAAGCTGTTCCGCCTGACCTCCTTCCCTGGGAAGTTGATGGGGCAACTAATCCTGGGAACCATTTCCAGGCACGCGAAGGACAAGAAGGTGAATGGGAATAGTCAGTACAGATTCACCAACAGGATTCCCAGGCACGCTTAACTAACCTCCAGTCATGCTTAACCTACCTGATGACTTTCTATAATGAAAGGCTTAGTTTGATAGACAAGGGAAGAGCAGTAGATATTAGCTGCCTTGACTTGAGAAAGGTTTTCACCACTGCTGCCCATCAGATTCTCATAGGGAAGCTAATGCAGTATGGGCTGGGTGAGCAGACAGCAAAGTGGCTGCTGAAAACTGGCTGAATGACTGACCCCAGAACATGGGGAGCAGTGGCATGAAGTCTAGTTTGAGACCAAGAACTAGCAGTGTACCCCAGGGGTCAATACTGGGTCTGATCCTGTTTAATGTCTTCACAAATGGTCTGATTTATGGGACAAAGTGCACCCTCAGAAAGTTTGCTAATGGCACAGAACTAGGAGGTGTGGCTGATATGCCAGAGGGTCATGCTGCCATTCCAGCGAGACCTTGTCAGGATGGTGAAATGGGCTGACAGGAACCTCATGAAATTAACAAAGGGAAATGCAAAGTCCTGCACCTAGGGAGGAACAACTCCAAGCACCTGGACACAATGGGGGCCATCCACCTGGAAAGCAGGTTTGCAGAAAAGGCCCTGGGGATCCTGATGGACACCACAGAATCATTAAGGTTGGAAGAGACCTCCGAGATCATCTCGTCCAACTGTCCCCCTACCACCTATATTACCTACTAAACCATGTCCTTAAGTACCACATCTAACCTTTCCTTAAACACCCCCAGGGACGGTGACTCCACCACCTCTCTGGGCAACCCGTTCCAATGCCTAACCAAGCTGGAGCTGAGCCAGCCATGTGCACTTGCTATATTGAGGGCTAGTGGTATTGGGGACTGCATTAGGACAAGTGCTGCCAGCAGGTGGAGGGAGGTGATCCTTCCTGTCTACTCAGCACCAGTGAGGCCACAGCTGGAGTATGGTGTCCATTTCTGGGTGTTGTGGTTTAGCCTGGCTGGCAGCTAAAACAACCACACAGCTGCTTGTGCGCATGTGTGTATGCACACACACACTCTGGGATGAGGGAGAGAATTGAAAAGAAGTAAAAAAACAACCTAAAACTTGTTGGTTAAGATCTTGGGCAGCCTTCTCTAGGTGTCCCTGCTTGAGCAGTGGGGTTGGACCAGATGTCTTCCAGAGGTCCCTACCAACCACAAATGTTCTGTGACTGATAGTGCATCCTCTGAGACGTAAAGCAACTTCAAACTGTATAATGGTTTTGTAACGTTACAGCTCCATAAAACTAATAAAAAAATATATAGTTGCTTTACATCGTTAAAAGGAGTGCACGTTGAGTGCTAGCTGTTTTTTTAAGTGTGTTGATGGTGATACAGACTTTGTGGCAGTAAGTGTTACAAGCAGAGCTGTTGTTCAGATTCTGTTGGTATCTAGCGTATGAAATTGCCAGCTGAAGGAATAGAAGTACTAAATCTAAAATTGGATGCATTTGCTGTTTTGACACTCAAATTATGCTTTTTATCACGAGTCCATTTAACATTAAGGTTATTCATTAGGAAGGCTTCACCTTCCTTTTCCATTTCCTGAATGATGGAGATAATGGGATTGATTCTAAAGTTATTTAAGTGTTGTTATAAGTCAGAGGTGTGTCAAGTGGAGTTAATGATGTTATATTCATGCAAGTGAAGTGAGAATCAGTAAATTGAATACAGGAAAAATGCAGCAGGCTAGGAGAGCACAGACTGAAAAGTAGGATTAATCTTGGTAGTGAGAATGTAAAATTAAAAAAATGTATAATATGGAAGGAAATATATTAGCTAGCTCCTTTGGTCTTGTTTCTAAAAATTCTCAGTGTCTCTCCCCTGACTACCCTTCACTCTACACTGCGTATCACACCAGACCCACTTAAGATCTAGTGTTTTCAGAAAAGTAATTTAAAATATTTTAATGATGTATTTAAGGGAAATTGTAACAAACTGGGCTTTCAAAGCGATTTGTCTCATTTCTTTGATTATTATCTTTCCCGTGTTTGTTCAAAATTCCCAGTACTATACCTTTTTATAACTAGGCATGTAAACAGTGAAAGTATTAAAGAAATTACATTGCCAAAAAAGAAATCAAAATATACTTTAAAATTACATGTGTTCATCATTTTAATTTTTGCCTTAAAAGATAACCAGAATCAAGTCTGGACAGCGATCAGTGAATAATAACCTCATTTCCAAAAGATCGTGGTGGTTTTTTGTGTTTTAGTGTCTTACCAGTTATCCATGTTAGCAGGTTTTCTCATCTTCCTCTCCAAGGCATTATTGCGCTCCTTCATTATTTCTCCCTTCTGCTAGGTTTCTGCTCTGCTTTTTATACACCTGCTAAGTAATTTCCCACTCTGACAATTAACACTTAATTATCTGACTACTAAAAAGGACAGTAAGATGCACTCACAGTGTGCAAAATAATATTTGAACTTGTCCTGCCAGTTCCATGCATTAAAAAAGCCTCATCTAACTGCTTCATTGCTGAGAGAACTTGAATGAATTTATTCCTCTTTAAACATGCTACACCCTCTGTATGTTCCTGTTACAGTAAATCTTGTTTAATTCACTTTTTCAAATATATGCATAAAAAGTAATAGCTGTTCTTCAGTTACGTGATGACTGCCTATGAAATCTCAATACTGTACAAGTTTCTCTTCATTGTGGTTTTTTAAGATTTCAACTTACACAATTAACACTTTAGAATATGCTAATTGGTAAATGGTAGTAATGTTTTCAGTTACTTTGAAAAATATAAGTATATATGTTTTATTATGACACTACGTTACCATACCTATACCTTACTAACGCTTTAGTAAGATTATTTCACAGCTGAGGATTTTAGACTGTTTTCCCAATGTGACTAAGGTGAGGGATGATGGTAAACAGTGGACATACAGAAGACTGAACTCCTCCAAGAACTCCAGTACGTAGTTTGGAGATGGGTTTTTTGGTTGGGTTTTGGTCTTTATGTTTGGTGATGGTTTTTTTTTTGTGGTTCGGTTTTTGGGTTTTTTTAATTGTCTATGTGTACTTAGTCGCAGAAGCTCCGTTGTACTTTACATGCTGCCAAGGCTTGGATTCTGAGAGAAAATATGCCTGGAAGTTTGTTTCAGCAAATGGAGGCCTCTGCACTGCAGCCAGCATGAATCTGTGTGAATGCCGAAAAGGACTAGGAGCTGGCAGGGTTACCGACAGTCCTCTGCGACTGTGACAGCCTGATTTTCAGATGGTGTCGAAGAGTATGTGGACCTGTGTTTAATTCCTGAGGAGGAAACTTAAGATTCAGCATGAGCTCTAAGTCCTAGGTGTGGTAGGAGGTTCCTGACACAGATCCATGCTTTGATGGGATCATCCAGTGGGTCTTTCGGGTGAAGTGGAGTATAATGCTTTGGCACTAGTAGGGCTTTGCTCTAGTGACAGAGCTGTGTTTTGCTGCTATAATGGATAGCACTGATGGAAGAATCAACACAAAGGTAGCTTGTTTAAATAGTGCACGTTTAAGAAGTACTGTAAAGAAGATTAAGAGTTTTGCGGTCCAGTTTTCTGAGATTGTGAAATTTTTATTTTAGTATGAACTGTTCAGTCATATCTTGGTGGGCTGATCTCATGAGATTTTGGTAGGAACCATCCCAGGAAAATTCCAGGAACGCAGCACGTGACATTAAGTTGTGATGTCCATTGATAGGTCTTACCATTACTTTGGGTTAGACATGAAATTAAAGCTGTATCCATAAGTATAGTTTTCAAAGGAAGCAGCAGTGTGAGGCTTAGCACCATGACCAGTTCCCACCAAGAATAATGGCATTCCTCATATCCTTCTTTTCTATATTAACTTTTGTGGTTGTTTTTTTTTTTTTTTTTATTCTTTGATGTATTATTATGTTCTATATCTCAACAACATATTATTTAAAATATCTATTGGGGTATAGTTATTAGAAAGAAATAGAAACTCTTTCGGTTGTATTGTAATTATTGAAAGATCATCCAAATTACCTGCTTGAAGAACGCGAAGTGTAAGGTAAATATATCTAATAGTTTTATATTCACTTTCTAATGACCTTGTTTCCCCAGGACGTAAAATTTTTCATGAAAAAAAAAAAAAGTACGGATTTTCAGGCAAATTACTTTTCACATTTGGGAATCTAGCGTGGGTGAGACAGATTCTCTTTTACAGACTTTTTTTAAAATTAAGTCACTCATAATTATTTATAGAAGCATACTAAATTACCTTGCCAGATTATGAATAAGTGTTCTGGGTAGAAATCTGTAACAAAAAAAGTAAATAGATGGTTACTTATGAGAAAAAAAAAATTATGATGTTATATTAAAAGAATAATTGGTTTGAGTTCTAAACAGTTTTGTGAACTGTTTCACTTACTTGCAAAACATGCTTTTGTTCCAGAAGGCTTAACAATCCAGCTGTGAGGGAAAAACAAATGCAAGGTTTCTAAATAATTTAATTTTTCCTTAAAAAACAAAGTGCCATCCACTTCAACGTTTCTTATATTTAGGGGATCTTGTAACCTGCATCTCTAGTCCATGAAAAATTGTGATAATAGTGGATTGTTTTTCTCTTTCACTATTCATTATTTATGAAGTGCAGAGCAAAATAGTTACAAATGACTGTTTCAGGGGATTTCCTGTAGCTGTGCTATTTTGTTCAAAGGATTTACTCATACTGGTTTAATTCCAATATGAAAAGTTAAGGCTTCTCTTGTCCTGACCTACATTTAAAAAAAAGTTACTGCACATCTTTATAAGTATATAGATACATATATAGGACAAATATATTGGTTGAAAAAATCCCTTATTTGTTTTATATTAGCTTATGATATGTGCCGAACGTGTTATCCAGGCAATATTTTCTTATTTCACCGTTATTGTTGCTTGAATGCACATCAGCTGGGTTGCAGCAAATAGTTCCTGTACTCTAAATGAGCGGTGTTTGATGTGTATTCTCTAAGGCATTTAGCTAGCTGGTTACGTGACTAGGTGTCCGTGATAGCCTGAGTGACCCAGCACCCTATCCAGCTGAATTTTAAAATTGTCCAAAGATGGGGGATCCCCCACTTCCCTGGGGAGATTATTCCAATGACTAATTGTTCTCACTGTGGAAACTTTTCCTCTTGTGTCCAGTTGGAATCTCCCCTGCAGTAACTTGCATCCATTACCCCCTGTCTTTTCCACGTGACTCCTTGTAAAAAGGGAGTCTCCATCTTCTCTGTAGTCACCCTTTAAAGACTCTTACGTGAGCAAGTGTTACACATGAAAAGACTTGCCACTTCTGTGCCCAAAAGCGTGTATTTGCGAATGTACATCATAATATTTTCAAACAAGTTTTTGAAGACAAGTTTCCTATTCTATATATTTTTCAGTCCATTAAGAAGAAAAGAATAATTCCTGTCCCTAGGGAAGAGTTAGGTGTGAGAGTCCCTGCTCCACTTTCTTGCCAAGTGCTGGAAATGCGCAATTCTGGCTCTGGGATTTCTCAGTAGAAGACACTGTACTGTGTCCCGAAATGACTACTGTTCCATATAAAGCACAAAATTCAACTTATTTAAACGGTTAAAATTTTATACCCTATAACTGGTTTGAGTTCTCAAGTATTATTTATACAGCACATCCTTTATGCCAGTCATAGAATAAATTTGCAAGACAAGTTGGGAGTACAGCAAATAGAAATTCCACTATATGTTTCAATTTAAAAAGAATTCCTCCACGAATTGCAATTCCAACTCCCATTTCTACCCTTGAAAGTAATTTTGTAAGTAAGCAAGAATATCTTTTCTCCCCATCTTCTGAAGTCAGGGGGAAAAAAATATTTGTGTTCACAAAATTTTTTAGGAAGGTCAAGGGACCTTTAGAGATATGAAACCAGAGACTTGACTTGCTGCTTAGGACAAATTTTTTCTGGCTTTAAAATTTTTTGCTTCCAGCTGCAGCTTCTTCCAGAGTAAAATAGGCCAGACTCCTTGTAAAAAGAACAAAATGTGATTCTGTGAAATATGAACTGGGGTTCTCAGGGAGGTAGTAGCTTGATTATGTTGAGACTTAACCTTAATAGCTGATGGGTGTGACAGTTAGAATATATACGAATATGAAGCCTGAGAAACTGCTTGGCAGCATCTGTAAGTGACACGCAGCCAGGCTGAGCTGTAACACCTGCCCAGGGCACACTTCTACCCCAGTCTCTTAAGCCAAAATGCCCTTCAAAGATTCCAAAGAGTTAGATGCTTCTTTCAGGAGACAGGCTAAATTAGTAGGGAACTAGGTATTTATCCAAAGGATAAGTTAGCCTTATATTTAACTGAAATGTAATATACTACAAAATTCCTAGTTCTTGTACATGTTGAAAGGAAATATTTAATTTGGTGGTGACAACTGTCAGAATGAAATATGTATGTAAAACTGGAAAAATTCTGTCCTGTCTTAAATAAACCAGTATATAAAACTAGCATGGAGTTAGAAAAATTAACTCTTTCATCAAAATTGTTACTGTGTTGCAAGAATCTTCTTTTTCTGGAGCCTTGTAGTGATACTAAAAATCTAACAGTCAACCTTTTTTCAATGACATTTCAATACGGTTTGCACTGCATTAGCAGCCGACCTTTGCAGTATGTATTCTGTCCTGGGGGGTGGGAGGGATGCACAAGATTTCCCTCCTCTGTACCGAAAGGGATCCTTACCTTTTTTTTTTTTTTTTTTTAATCTGCAAATGAAATAGAAGTGTTAGGATAATCTCCAGCAGGTTAACTCGGTTTGTCTTGCATGCTTCTGAAACCAGCCTTCTGACCTGCAGGTAACTATTTGCTTGTGGTTTTTTTGGAAACAGCAAAATAAGTTTCTCCCTTTGCTTCATTGACCAAAATCTTAACAGAATTTAGTGTTTGGAGATACAAACTGTACATCAGACTGAAAATTATACAGTTTACTTGAGAATTAATTAATCTGTTTGAGTGCTGCTTGTATGTCCTCAGTGTTGTAACAAATGATGACAGACCAGTTGGTTTTCCCATTCTATTTTGCTCTTTTTTGGCTGTCAGTAATATGATCATACACTTACATAATGAGACCCTGAGTCAGCTGGATCTTTTAAGTGGATTTAAATAGACTTTCTCCTTATAGAGCACTTCCCAAAGAAAGCTAAAAGGCTTTTTACATACTTTAAATGGCAGGCTCTATTAGAACTAAAACTAGAATACTTTGGTTTTTGAACAGAATACTCGGTACAAATACATAATAAATGAAAGGGGTTTATATGCAGCTGTTCTCCTGCCTATTGTGTCCTTGGAAGCAGACTTGGTGACTTTCTGTGAAGTTCTCTGTTTGCTACAGAGACCCTTCTGGATGCTCCCTACTGTCACTGGGTTTTTTTCTGATTATTTGGGTGGCCGGTTCCCTGATGTCATCTCGTGCCTCCCCATTCTGAACTTGGGAACCATCCCCCCAGTGAGCATACTTTGTAGCGCCCAAAGGAAGGACCACTCTTTCCTTTTCTGCGAGGGGCTTCCACCTAATCCCATGACTCTTTTTCAAGTGACATATTTCCATATTAAAATGAACACCATTCCAATATCAGTGAAGGTCCACTTCCATGAGTGTTCTGATGTGTTCAGTGTTACACGGCCATATTTTCAGGATGATAAAATTGACCAAGCTATCTTTATTTCACCTTTGCATACAGCTTGCTGTTGACACTTTGGCTGTTATCTATTATTATTGTCATATGATAGTGGAAGAGCTGAACCCAGCTCTTTGGGACAACCTGCTTTTTAATTTCCATGGTGTACCAATATGACCTTTATCACATGTAAGAAATTTCTGATGTATCAAAAGGATAAATGTCACAGATGTTCTTTATTTCCTTTTCTCAGAATATGTGCAGTGATTCTGTGCCCTGTTAAACTGCCCTATTTCCCTCACAAGGCATTCTTTCCTGGTAGATTGAATGTTTCACTGGGTGTAATTTGTATATCAGTTTTTTAAGTGTATTGGTCTCCTCTGGGGAGAAGAGAACTTGATAACTATTAGGTGATACTACATAGTTCCTGCTGTAACTCATAACATTTCAAAGAATCAATGAAATACAATGAGATTTGTTAATAATGACTGCCACTGGTATTTCATTTTTATTTAGCTTTCTGACAGAAGTCATTCTTCATTCACTTTTACTTATGTAAACATAAAACAAGGCGGAAGAGGGTGATTTTAGTGGGGCTATTGAACAGTCACTATATAATGTGTTAAATATCAGCCTGTCATACTTTTCTGTAAGTAATGCATTAAGACATGAGGATTGGCATAAGACATTAACTTGTTGCAATGCACAGAGCTTTATTTTAAAAAAGCAAGAGAAACAGTCACAAAGAGTTAGTGTGGTGTTTACTTCATGCTTACAAAGGGTCTTTCATGGGGAAAGTCACTGCTGGAAAAGGAAAAAAATGTCTGTTTTCTCCACTATAGAGAAAGCAGGGTTACTTTAGGTTTGCTGTACTGTACCGTACTGTACAACACAAACGAGGAGAACTCTCCCTCTTAACCTTGTTCCTCCGAGCTGGTGTGTGCTACCAGTAGGACTGTTACAACCTTAGCCCTCTGTATCAGATAAGAGGTAATTTTTATTTTGTCCACGTGGAGATATATGGCACATAGCCACATATGACATGCAGAGCCATTTTGGTCTGTCTTCTCACTGACCGCAGAATTACTTTCTTATAAGTAATTTAACATAGTTCAAGACCCTTAACATGAAATTAAAATTAAAATTCTTTACTTCTGTCAAATGAAATCATATATCCTCATTTTGTTCATGTAGGTAAGATTATTTTGAGTTCTGAATGATGTAGACTCATCGATGGAGAGATTCCTATTTTGATATGAGCATAACTCACTGAATCTCACTGGCATATTGATTCACTACAGTGTCAGATTTTATCTTTCTGCAGTGAGAATTACCTTAGATACAGCATTTTCCTCATCATTTGTATCATATTTTGAGCCTTTAGCTATTGTTTAGGAACTCTGCTTAAAGAAGGTGCGATCATTTTGAACTCTTAACCAGTTTCCAGCCTTTCCTGTGGCTGATTTATTTATTTTGCCATTGCTGGGTTTCCTTGCTGTTGTGAAGAAAATAGATCCTCAGTTCAATGGGAAAAATAAATTACTGTTTGTTTGAAAGCCTGTTGGAGTTATGACTTGTTCTTAGGATAGTTTCCGAAATCTCCTGTGAAATTTTGTTACTGTAATGATGTAGAACTCACTGGTATACTGTGAGAGTAGACTGTAAATGTTCAAGGTTTGATCTTGTCTCTGGGAGAAGCTAACAAAGCGATAACAATAGTGATCTGATAAACGGTTTGTTGTTGGGATGTTACTGTAGGTTGGTAGAGGAATCCTTTCTGCTACAAATGGTAAATATTTAACGCTAGATCTGACCTGTGACCATAAAACTGATGCTTTTACGTCACTGGTGGAACAAACAGATGATGTACTCACCAGATTAATTTGCCATTCTTGTTTCCTTCTGCTTCTCCATTGCAGGTACAGGTAGACTTCTGCAAAGTTTTTAACCACCTGCTTTACAGGCTCATCACCATGCTTACAGTTAATTCCATAGGAGTATTTCCAAAAGAACTGCGTTTTAAAACATGGTCCTCTTGGACTTAGACAGTAAAAGAAAGTAGAACTGTTAAGGTCAGATGTCTGTTTTATATCTGCATGCAAACTGAACTGAATGGTAATACAAAGCTCCACATTTCATTCTCATGAGTGACAATTTTCAATGACCCTGTAATGTCATCTTTTCTTGAAAAAAAAAAACAAAAAAACCAAACCCAACCAACACCCCCCAAAAAAACCCCAACCAACAAACAAACAAACCCAACATGATACTGCTTTTCCATCAGTGTTCATGTAGTCTTAAAAGTTTTCGGAGAGTATTTGTAGGTACATTGGGTGTCCATGTCCAGGCATGGGCAGTGGGGAGCCTCAGGTGTGGCCTCTGTGAGAGGAGGTCAGAGAAGAAAGAGAGGGAAGATGTGCTCCATACCATGCAGGTATTTCCCTACAGCCCATGGGGAGATGATGGTGTAGCAGATATTTCCCTGCAGCCCGTGGAGAACCCCACACAAGAACAGTTGGATATTTCCTGAAAGAACTAGAAACAAATTTTCCTGACAGGAGCAGCCCATGGAGAACACATGCAGGAGCAGATTTTTTTCCCTGACGGACTGCAGCCCAGGGGAAGGGCCCACGCTGGAGCAGGGGAGTGTGAGGAGGAAGGAGCAGCAGAGAGGACCGACCACAACTTCCTATTCCCCATCCCCTTGTGCTGCTCGGGATGGGTAGAGGAATCGGAAATAAAGGAGTGAAGTTGAGCCTGGAACGGGGGTGGGAGGGAGGTGATGGTTTAATTTTGGTTTTGTTTGTCACTATCCAAATCTATTTTAGCTGGCAATAAATTGAATTTATTTTCCTCAAATTGAGTCTGTCTTGCCTATGACTGCAATTGATAAATTATCTCCTTGTCTTTGTCTCGGCCCGTGAGCTTTTCCCTCTTATTTTCTTCCTCTTTCTTGTTAAGGAAGAGAGTGGCTGGCTGACTGGGTGGGTGCCTGGCTGCTGGCCAAGGTTAACCCATCATAGTATGCTGTCAAAGCATTTGAATTCAGGAATGGAAGATAGAGGAGACGAGTCAGACTCTGTTACATGCGCACGTGTGTTCTCTGTGTGTCTGTGTATATATATCTCTCAATGTCCTTTTCTTTCTACAGAAAAGGGACATTATTCCAGGGTCCTTTTCCTTTGTTTCCCGATCTCTTAAGAACTCATCTGATAGTGATACATGTACTGGTAAAGGGACTGGTGAATCCTTCGAGGTGGGAATGTATGTATACACATATGCTTTTTTCAGTCTGTTCTAATATAAATAAATGAGATACTTATGTTTAGTTTATCTATAATGTCCATGAAGGGCCTTTGTTTTGTCCCAGAAGTACTACTTTACTCAACCAACACATGTAGGTACTATCTCTGCAGGCAACAGAATATCCTTTGCCCTGGAGGCCTAACAGAGACATTAGGTTTTTTTCAGGTAGTTCAGATTCGAAGTGGAGCATGGAAGATCAATGTTTCAACCATGTTTTTATCATTAAAGTAATTTACATTTAAAAAGACAATCTCTCCCTCAGCTATTAATAATTTATCACAAGGAGGCAGTGTACTGGAGTATTGATTACATATCTGCTAGCTTTTGTGTAGTAAATATCCCTCTGGATTTAGCTGAAAAATCTCAATATGAACTTTTCACGGAAAGTTTGGCAGTTACTCTTCTTCCTCTCTTCACCCAGTCTTATTTTTTTTTATAGTGTTTATACACAAAGAATCCATGCAACTGAGTAGCATGTGTCATTCTTCTGAGTTAATTGGTTGAACAGATTGCTATCTGTATTTTCTATGTGCATTAAAGGGTCTCTTGGTCTGAAGCTTGCCTTAACAATTTTAAAAAAATAAACCAAAAACAGTAGAACAACAGTTGTATGTTTCCAGAAGTCACGATGTGCAAAATATAAGTAATCAAAGAAATCTGCATGGGAAGGCATGAGATAGGTTGTAAGATATAAATATCAAGATGTATAATAATTTACAGGCTATTAATGAGTTCTATTTCCTAAATGCAGTATTTAATCAGAAGTCTTGTTGAAATGAGGCAGTAAAAAATTAGATTTGTCATGATTAAAGTTTAGATAATTTAAAGTTTACATGGCATTTATGATATAAATGTATAGGCATATAACTACGCCTTGTCCTCTGATTTTAGCAATTCCTGTTAGAGTATTTTTAATTACAGTTTCTACTAATTCATTATTATGTGACACAAATAGTGGATATCTCTAAATTGATTTACATCATAGGGGTTTTTTTAATTATGCAGGTAGAAATTACTGTAGTTAACATTTGTTAATATTTTGCTAATCTTATTTGTCCTGGTTGGTTGTTTGTCGCAATAGAAAATTTCTTATACATGATTCTCTCTCTGCTTTTGATTCCACCTAAAGAAAACTTGTCTGTTGAAATTAATGTGTAGTTATTTTAGCCAAGACAGAAGAACCATAAAATCAGAAATACCCTGCTTGTATATTCTCATAAATGAGTTGTAGATTAGAACCCAAAAGGGATAACACATTTTAAACTCATATTTTGTAGAGCAGGTGATATAGTAAGTATAAAGAATAACTTTCCAGAAAACAGTTTTAAAAAAACAGGAATATCTCTTTTTTTACCTATATATACACTGTTTGTAAATTCTACGTTAGATAAGATGTAGTTGGCAAATGCGAATGTGTTACTGCTGCGTGTTACAGGTTAGTAGTGTGTGCTCAGTATCATATTGAACGAACTAATTTGGCTATATAAATATACAGTTGGGCTCTTTGAAGTTGTATCTAAATATATACAGACATAATGATGAAAACTTAGCTGTTGTAAGTATTGTTTACCATGTGCAGAATATCTTAAAAGTTATCATCTTTATTGTATTTTTGGATGTTTTCATTGTATGTATCTTTGAGTGTTGTGCTCCATGGTGTATGCAATATTGTTCAGATGAGACTGAGTGGAAAAGTAGTGAAAGACCTGTAGGATTCTTCAGGTTCACTTCAAAATTCGTCTGCAGACAGTGGATTGAATCTTAACAGAAGATGAAGATAAATGGGCCAAATAGCAAAGTGAAAATCCTGTGGTTTAATCATGGAATTAGACTGTTTAAGTGTGTAAAGTGTTATATAATGTCACCCATCAATATCCATAATGCATATGGACAGCTAAACAGCTGTCACCTAGCAATATTCTTACTCTAAATAGGAAGTTGCACAGAAACTGTTTCTTCAGCCTTATTTTTAATCATATCTTTGTGTCTCAGTGTTCTGTGGGCATTCGTATGGAATGAAGAAGAAATTATTAATCCAGGTATTCCTGTGTCTGCACAGGAACTGGCTGAGTTGATATTCCCTGCAAACCTGTTCTAATTCTCTGTAATCATGTTCTGCATTAAAATTGTGTTCAGGGGGTACAATGGGACCATACCTTGGTCTGAAAGTGGTAGTGCAGGGTCTTTGTTGCATATGTTCACTACTCATGAGAAACATCTGTGCTCTTGTGAAAACTGTGGTAGAATCAAAGAATTTCATTTCTTTCCTCTAGTAGTAGATTACTTCTTAGTCTTATTGCAGGGTTGTCTAAGGCCAAGCTAACCTATTTGCTCCTGATTTGGAATGAGGAAATTTGGAAAAAGAATGTTTGTCAGATAGATAACTTATAATGTGCTCAAAACCGTACTTTTCCCTTTCAAGTAGAATGTGTCCTAATATCTAGGAGGAATCTCTTTCAACTAGAACAGGAATTTGCTGTGCAAAGGCATAGTGTGCCTCATCTATTTCTTAGCTTTTACCCATCTGGTTCCTGGTGTTTATAATAACATGTATGCTTATATATAAGGTACATTTTTCATCCGAATTCTTCAAAGTTACCTGCTTTTTGTCATGTACACTTGAATTTAATGTCCTATTTTGATGCAGTATCTACTGCTTCCTGAAAATATATTTTTACACAATGATGCACCACTAAAACAACAAACGTTTTAGGAAAATGCTTGTTTTCATGTAGTGCTAGCAGGAAACCTTACTGTAATTATAGAAATTCTATATTTGATTGTTAATAGGAATGTTATACTTGAGTATAAAACTAGGGAAATACCTGTGTTTCCTGTGAAAAATGGGTAAGAACTGACTGACACCAAGACAGATTTAGTGTTGGGCTTTAGTAGTTAATATCAACGTTTTAATTCCAATTTGTCCTTTCTCCTATTCACATGATCCAGAAAACTCTGTATTCTTACACAGTGCAGTTAAAAGCAGATGAAATATTTTTTCCAGGAAAATGCCTACAGTGTGTGTATTAGTGTTCAATACTTGTATTGACCAATATGACCTTTGGCATAAAGGTTGCCTTTCTCTGCTTCAGTAGACAAATAACATTTGTCTTCCTCAAAGCAACGTCTCTGATATAATAATACCAGAGCGTAAGTTCTAGTTGATCGTTTTCAAGTATTTCTCTCATGTACAGTCACTTTTTTTAATTCCTAAAAGTTGTCATCCTAAGTAGAAGCAGGTTTAGGTCATGACCAGAGACTTTGCAATCAGAAAATACTTTGAACAAGCCTTTGTACACATTTGCTTAAAAATGAAAAATAGCTGAAAGACGTTACTTGTTTTTTTTGTTGTTTGTCTCTGAATAGTGTCATTTAAATCACCTTCTAATATTTTGGAAATTGTGCTATGTACAACTTAGGGACAGGTTTTGTCATCATTAATTTCTACAGTTGTTGAAGCATAAAGGGACAATAGGAAAATTTCAGGGCAGCTCCCAGCAAAGGACTTAAAAGCATTTTTCAAACTTTAATGAACTAAATCAAGCTAAAATAAATGCTGAAATTAAACAGTGTTGAAACCGAACCATTTTCAAGTTGCTAGAAAGCACTGGAAAGGAGAAGGAATAATAATATGTATTTTCCATACAGCTTCAGCAACACCAGCTACTCTAGTTTGTGAATTAACTTTATATTCAACATTTTGTCATGTACATTAGGTGTTATAATGCATGAAATGAATACATAGTCACATACCAGTAGCTGCAGTTCCAAGTAATGATCGACAATACTGCCTCTAGCTAGCTAACACTTTTTGCTATGAAATATTTTCTGCATGACCACATCACATGGCAGCAGGCAGCAATGGAATTTATGAACTAGCTGGAGCTATCAGTGCTAGTGAGGAAGCGATAGAGAAAGATGTATGTTAAAAAATGGGAGGGGGGAAGGCCAAAGGAAAATAGCCAACCGGGAAAAAGTTGTCAATATGTCACATAGACATTTTAAACTAGCAGCTTAATGGCAGTGCAAATTCATGTCTGTCTGCTATTTTTAAAATTTTCAGCTTTTCCTAAATATAGCTTCTAGTTTACTGTGTTCCTTTTAGCTATAAATAACTCAAAAAACTTGACACAGAATGAAAATTTCAGCTTTATGTCAGGTTAGAATCATGATTTGTTTGCATCACTGGGAGTTGGGAATGTTCAGATTCTTATCAGGTCAAGTTTTTTGCTGAAGTCAAGTCACTAAGTATGATTATTTTACAGAAAGACACCTCAACTTTTCTCTCGAGTTGCAGTGGCTTGAAATGAGCCTTTTTTTCCCCCCATGAGTATTTATCTAGCTATTCTCCCCACACACTGCTTCAATACTTATGCACCATATGTAGAAGCGGATTGCAAATGAGGTTCCTTATATATATTAATTGAAAACTAGTAAGAAAAAAGCATGAAGACTTAGGTCTCTGTACATGTGCCACTGTCGTAATGCTTGAGTCTATTGTTCTTGAAAGCAAAGCAGTCATACAATTCCAGTATATTTCAGATTTACAGAATCCAAATCAATGTACTTACAGACTAGTGAGATGAAGTCAAGACTCGTAACACAATCAAGAGGTAGCAGGAATGTAATCCACAATACTGTGGGGACCAACTGTAAACTATCTTGGTTTATTAATCTCTCTACATATTAGGTTGTGCAAGGAATGTAATAAATACGGCAAAAAAAAAAAAAGCAAATAATAGTAATGCAGGCATTCCCAGCTATCTTATCTGCATTGCCCTGTTTTAAGTTTTGCATACAACAGAAATAACTTAGAAACACATGTCCAGGTTGGAACACAGTACTTCGATAAAGCAATTGCGTGGGTGCATTTTGTAAGTGACATTACTGTGGAAAATTAGAAAGAAACTTAGTATTGCTGGGCCAAAACTTAGAATGGAATGCGACTTCTGTGAGATAGCTCAACATGTCGGTACTAAGCAACTTGTATCTCTCTGTTTTTATACAAAGACCCTTGTCACAGTACTGGAGACTGACTAGCTGGGGAGTACATTTGCTTGAAAAGGATGTGGAGTTCTTGGTAAATGGCAAGGTAAACACGAGCCAGCAGTGTGCTCTGTCAACAAAGGGGGCCTGCAGTATCGTGGGCAGTATTATCAGGAGCATAGCCAGTATCACAGAATGGCTGAGGTTGGAAGGGAGCTCTGGAGGTCATTTGCTCCAGCTCCCCTGCTCAAGCAGTGGTATCCTGGAGAATGCTGTTCAGGTCTATGTCCAGGAGGCTTTTGAATATTTCCAAGGATGGACATTTCACAACCTGAGAAATCCATTCCAGTGATCAGTCACCCTCACAGTAAAGAGATCAAGGTCCGTCTGGATGGCAGCACAGCCCTCTGGCGTGTCAGCTACTCCTCCCAGTGTTGTGTCATCAGCAGACTTGCTGTGGGTTCACTCAACTCCTCATCCAGCCTGCATCAGCAGGAATTTGTTGTCAGTACACTCCAGGAGTCCCCTGGATTGCTTATGACTTACTACATTGTCCATAATTTTGCTTTGTAGTCGCTTGCTTTAACTTTTGCATGATTGAGAAGACTCTATCTAAGCCTTGTTTTGTTGATTTTGTTCACATCACTTCAGGTGCTTTGCTCATCAGCCCTGTCCATAATTCCCTCTCCTCATAACAAGGCTTCTGGTAACTCTCTTCCTCCCCTCTTCCTAGTTTAAAATCTTTCTTACCAAGTCAGCCGTTGTACTGGCAAAGATACCTTGGCCTAGCTTACTGAGGAGGATTCCAACTTACCTAAGCACATGTTGATCCTCAGACTAGGCCCAAAAAATCACAAATGCTAAAGCACTGCTGCTGCCAACACCAGCTTGTAACGCACAGTATCAGAACCCCCTTCTGTACGCTCCTCACCCTCACTAGCAGGATTGAGGAGAATGCTGCCTGGGCCCCCAAACCCCTGACCATCACCTCCAGAGCTCTCTAATCTCTTTGGATAGCCTCTAAATTGTCCCTGGCAGTCTCATTGGTGCCCACATAGAAAAACAGGTGGAGGTAATGGAGGGTGGGACAAGTTTTGGCACCTGTCGGCCCAGGTGCTTTGCTTTAAAGTAGATTGGGGAAGCCATCATTTCCCTCTACTCAGCACTCATTATACCTCACCTAGAATACTGTCTCTGGTTTTGAGCCCCTTAAAACTGTGAAGAAGGTAATAGCTGATGCAGAGGGCGTCTCAAGATGGTCAGAACTGCAGCATATCTGTGTGAGAAGACACTGAAGGAACAGGACTTCTTCCACTTGGAGAGAAGGTTTTGGAGGAACCTAGGAGCAGCCCCTCAGTACCTGCAAGGAGGTGAAGAAGACAGCATGGCTCCCCACAGAGGTGTGTGGCAAGAGGACGAGACAGAATTTAAAAAAAGGTAGGTTCAAGCTGGGAGTAGGGAAAACTTATTCACTGTTAAGCTTTAGAACAGGTTGCTCAGAGAGGCAGTTGTGTGATCTCCACCTTGGAGGTTTTCAAAGAGTATCTGGATTAAACCCAGGAGCAATGGTGGTGTGATCTCATAGCTGACTGTGCTTTGTTCAGGAGTTTGGGCTTGAAACTGCTTGAGGTTCCTTCTGACCTGACCTATCGCATGATGATATGATTTTCAAGACCACAATGCAAGTAGTAGCTGAGAATACCTACTCATTGTGTAGGGTAAACTGAAAGTCTTTAAATCCCTTTTTGGACATGATTTGATTTAATAATAGTGAAGTATTCACTGGAGTTAAACCTTCACTCTACTATCTCAGATGAGTTTCTTACCCATCTACATGTGGCTTGAAAGCTTTCTGGCTCACTGTTGAATTTTGTAATGGGAAGCTAAAGGGTTCAAACATGGGGCTAAGTGAATGCTCTGAGCAGCTGAGGTGATTAGGGCACTCAGCTAGTGGTGGCAGGTTCACGTTCAAATCTGCTTCCTGTTTGATTGCTGTTTCACTTGCTGTTTTGTTTATTTGAGCTCTGCTTGAAGCGATGTAATGGAATATTCAAAGATATACGCATTAAAAAGAGCGTTAGGTTGGAATGTAGATGGCATGCACCATAAATATAATAAAGGCAAATGTTACTTCCAGGTAATAGCCCTTTTGTAAATGCCGTAGTTCTCCATGCTTATCCTTTTACCATTATTCTGTAGAAATTAGTAAAAGCACCAGAATTCAGTGAAAACATGGATTTGAATAACTAAATCTAAAGTAAGTTTCTAAAAGTACTCAGAATGGCTGTAGAGGATTAAAAATAAATCTTGTTTTATGTTCTGGCCCATTATATTAAGATGTCTGCCTTAGCTTTGGTTAAGTCAGCCAAGTCTTATAAAAGAAATTTCAGGTGGGTCACATTGTTGCTAGGTTATATGAATCTGAGCTAACTTGGGCTTGTCTCATTTTAATATGCTTGATCCAAACAGAGATAATTAAAAAAAAAATAATTCTGAAGTTCCCTAATATCATTTAATATCACATCTCTACTTGTCATATAAATACAATGCCTGTCTCATTTTTATTCAAATACCAATCTATCAAAATTGTCTTTTGACAAGATTTTGACTACTACTTACAGTAATAACTAATAGTTCTTTCTTACTGTCTCCCGGGGGGGGAAAGAAGTAAGTATGCGTGTGGAGGGGAGGGAAGGATAGAAATACTGAAAATAATTTCCATTTTTACCCTTCAAATGACTCAGGAATTTTAAATCAGTCTGTTAATTTTCATATAAGACAGCAGTCTGGAAAGACCATTCTGTTTTGCTTTTATTCTGTTTGTGTTTAGTTAAATGAAAGTGTAGGGGCACTTCTAGAAATAAAGCTGAATCTTTAATTACTACTTGTAATAAATCTTTTAAGAATAGATGAAATTATTGATATACGTTGCACTCAAAGGGCTTTTAATATTTTTGTGCACAAGTGATAATGGGTTGAAAAAAAGGGTTGAAAAGACTGATTGCAAAAATAATAATAAATCAATCAAATGGTTCTGGTAATATGTCTCATATCCACAGTGTGTGATGCTTAGTTTATGACATCTTAAGATCTCAAAAGCTGATTTATTCTTCCAGTAATCAGTGTTCTGATCCATTAGTTTTCATAATGGAGAGAGATGTCACTTTGTGGGGTTTTTTTCAGGAATGATTTGTATTTTAAAATCACACATCTGTCAATCAAGACAACCCAAAGGTTTTAAAAAAATTAATACATCAACTGTAGGAGTATCACTGTACACTAGTGTTGGTACATATTATTATTCAGTGAAATTCTTCATTACGCTTTCTAGTTTGGGAATTTTTGTTCAATATAGGTAGCCTAAACAAGTTTTTATTCAGCTATGATAATCATTTTATTATTCTTTGTATTTTCTCTATGTATTTTAAGAGAACGTGACAGAGTCAGATATACACCACCCCAAACACATCCCAGGTTTCAGGCAAAATGCATTTTGTATGAAGTGTAATTTCTCAGATATTTGTAGTAGTTATCAGCATATCAGAAATGATCGCAAATGATTACATCTGAGTGTTAATACAAACAACTCTGAAGCCAAAAGGAATCATTGAGCTTGTTAATATTATGTTTTCATCTATCATTTCTCAAAATTATTGCTGAATCACTGAATTCAGGTACATAAAAAAAGCAACCAAACATAAAAAAAGTGCAAACCAAAACATTTGTGTGTACTTTTTTTGTACTCTTCCTACACAGTTCAAGGAAAAAAAGTAAAAATGTATGTGATATGGCTTTTTTGTTTTGTGTTTTTAAATCAATACAAAAAATATCATTCTGGTTTTATTAGCCATTTGTGGGGTAGTAAATTTTAACACAGAGAGCTTCTCCTAAGGTTGCCTAGTTTCTTGGCATTAAAATGTAAGGTCTGGGAGCTTGGGTATCCATGTGATATTAACAATCCTTTTCACATATGAGTGTCAATTGGCCTCTCTGAAAGTAAATCTGTGAATGAGGTAGAGCCTGAGAGACAAAGTCAGTGCTCTGCGTGTCATTGGGAAGCGAATGGGAAGTTTGTGATGATGTGCTATGTGTTGAACGTGGTCTGCTTTTCATAAGCTACATGCAGCGCTGTCTGTCAGTGACAAAAAGCACTTCATTCTCAGGCCGTAACCGCGTGGACTGGCTGCAGGAAAGGCTGGAGCTGAGAACATGGTGGTTGTGTGCTTGAAGCTTCACTGATAAAATTGGCATTGGATAAAGGCATTATTCTAGGAGTATAGGTGCAAACAGATGTGTAATTTTTCTTGTATTCGTTCAAAACCCAGGAGTCAAGACAACTTAGATCTCTGAAATGCTGTTAATCACAACTGATAATTAATATCAACAACTTCTTGTCTCCATTCTTTTTCCTCCTGTGCTCTGATATGCTTTTGGTGCTCTCTCCCTCTACTGTCCATACGCCCCAGTTGATAAACACAGTTCACAAAAGGCAGGTAGCTGTAAAATAGCACGTTGACTCCTGGTGAAGTGATACGGTTGTAGACATTTGCGCTGTGTGTCTGCACTGTCGTCACTCTCTTACTTCCCAGAGCTCTGTTGCAAGGGGGGGGAATCGAGCTGAAGTTGGGTGTGGGAGCAGCACCAAAGAGGTGGGGAGGGGTGTAGTAGCTCCTGTGTGCCACCCCAGTTAGGACCAGGAATATGTAGCTGCCTTGTCCTGCTTTAAACCTAATTCTGGTGCTGCTCTGGTACCTGAGGGGTTTTTTTAATATATATTTTTCTTATTTCTGGTTACGTTGTGTAAACTACTGTGTAACTCTCCCTCCATACTGACATAGTTGTGATTATTGTTCTTGGGTACTTTAATAAATAGGGACAGAGTTAAACCAAAGCTGAACTGCTGTGCTGTTTTGAGACCTAGCGTGTGCACTGGTGGAAAGGAGACTTCCTTCTAATCAAACAGATTTTTTTTTTAATTTTTTTTAATGAAAAGTTTATAAGCTAGAAATGTGTTCCTATTCTAAAATGTAGTTATTGCTTTGGTTTCAGTTTGGCTACTGGCTTGATATTAAACTGAAACTAGCAGAAAAATAAAAAGGAAGAAATTAGTAGCTGGGTTCATAGAAGTGAAGTGTGATTGTGATTTCTTACTGTTGCATTCAAATTTTCTCAGTTGTTTGCTTTTTGGATTTGGTTTTTTAATAATTTGATCTTAAAATAGTCAAAAGTAGTCTGTAATGGTTGAGGTAGGGGGGTATTCTTTTGGCAGGATTTAAAAAAAAAAGGTGGAAAACAGAGAATCTTAATATAGACAGCTCCTAAAGTAGTGCCACAGCATTTTTTCCAGTAAGCTTGGCACTCTTTGCTGAGTTTTGCACTATACAGCCATTAGCAGGCTGGTCAATGCATTGCTTTATGAGGCAATTATTTCAGCATACTCTATTCAAAACACACATTAGAACTTAACCTTCTGAATCCTGAAGTAGCATTTTTATCACCCAACATTAGAAAAGAGTTGGAGTCAGCAATTTCCCCTTTCTTTTTATGATCTGGCATCATTAATAAAGCATTGGGCTGGTAGCTTCTTAGAATTCTCCAGGATAATTTGTGACACAAAAGGTGCTACTGTGATACAGTTGTCTGTTGACTTACTCAATAGCAAGGGAAACATAGAAATTGCATAAAAATAAAAATGAGTAAGAGGGAGAAAAGAGCTCTTAAAACAAATGTAGGACTGATTCACAACGTATTAGGCCTGCTGCTATTGGATATGCACAAGTAGAAATGGGAAGTTAATATGGAATTTCTAATTAGGGTCACATGCTAATGAACTCCCTCTTCATGTTAGTTTTATGCCGCTTCAGAAATTTTTTATCATATGCTTAAAAATTTATGGCTAGAAACATTAATGAAAATGAGGCGTGAATTGGAAATTGTGCTATTATGGAGATGAGTATGGCCGTGGCTAGTCTGATTTCTAAGGAGGGATCCTTTTATTGCCATTTTTTTGAGGGATGAGAAATGATACAACTAAAATTAATGACTAGACATATTCTTTGCCCTGGCTTGGCTGGCATTATTATATTTAAAGTTATAAAAGCTTGATTTAATAAAATTTTGAATTAATTATAAGGGGAATTTCAGTAATAATTGGCAGTCTTCTATAAGAATAAAACCTGTAAATCAGCAGAAGTGCAAAATTAATGTAGTAAAGAGAATATGTTTCTATACACCTATACATGTGTGTGTGTATATAAAATACACATCTTTGTATATAAATACAGACAAACAGACACTCCTATAGGTATAGTGAACATTTTTATACTGACTTTGTTGCTAAAGGCTATCCCCTTTTCTTGCAGTTTGACAACACAATTGCTCTTAAAGTTCTGTGGATGAGTGTTTGGGTGTAAATTTTCCAGAACTGGCATTTTTGTCTCGGGTATCTTGTAAAAATCAATTGGGCTTGCTATTTGAAATGTCAACCCCCAAAACACTACCTGTTGTATTGTTTCTTTCGGTCCCACTAAAATTATCATGCAATCTTGTATAAAATATATTGAAAACATCTGGTAGTCTGTCTCGTTGGAATTGCCTTTGGAAATAGTCTAGTAACTTTTGACAGCTTGGCTTTACAAGGATATTGATTTCACTGTGGCTTTATCATGGAAAACTGATGAATGGTCAAAAGCTGAAAGTGATGTAAAACCCGGTTTATAGTTTTTATATGAAATGCACGTAATAAAATAAAGTAGGTTTATAAAACATAGTAAGGTATGCCCTTGTGGAAACATTAGAGTTAAAAAGAATTTTGCAGCATTTTCATGTTGCAGATTACTTGGCCTGGGGATGTTTCTAGGCTTGCTAGAGGTGGACAAAGGAAGGAACGTGCTTATTAAAAACAATAACATGTGTTGCTAGTAATTGTGGGATATACATGAGAAGGTAAGTACTGCTTTATAAATGGTTCCTTTTGAAATAGGCTATTAATATGGTACAGCAACCAACATGGGAAAAATATTGTTTCCTTATTCCAATAACAAGGAAAAGGAGACAGCAGAAACACAAATAACTGAAGGGGCATGTAACATGGGAAACAGGAGCTGCAATTTGGATGGAGAAATATCTTTTCTGTAGAACTGAGGAACTGAATAGGAAGAATTAGAAACAACATTGGCCATCTGTATTGCACTGGCAGCAATAAAAGAAAGTAAGGAAAATATAGGAAACTAAATTGATTTCTTTCTGGAGGAAGTAATTACTTCACTGGTCAATTAAATATAAACACAATGAGAAGGTGTTGAAGTAGAAACACTCGTGTCAGTTCTGCAGAACAGTGCATTGCTGTGTGTACACAGTCCCCCGAGGGCTTGAGGTCTGTGTTAATAGTCTGCAGTCCAGTCGGGTCCTGTTCTGCAGGGCGGGGGTGAGAGACATCCCGTAAGATGGATCTCCCTAAGACAGCCCTGACAACAAATGGCTTAATAAAATGGCTGCTTTAATAAGATAGAATAAAAAGAGGAATAGAGATAGCGAGTGAATCTTGCATCCCTTCGCATAGTGGGAACCCCACATTTGTGCAGTTTTGGGTGGACCCTGGAAGGGGGTCTCGCAACACGTTGCACAGATCCTCTCTGTAGAGAGAGTTTCCTACTTTCTTTGGCATTCAAGCTATTCTATCATTTTCTTACGAAAACCAACTGTATTTATGAAGGGTGTTTGTATGAGAGGTTCTTGCTGCATTGATAGGTAAAGGCAAGGCCAGGTGGGTGGCTGCCAGCGGAAGATGCCTGCAGGCTCCTTGCTGATGGTGAGCTGGCTGAGGCTATCCTGCAGCCCAGGGAGCTGTGCAGCACAGCACAGGCTGAAGGCCACGCTGGATGTGCAGCCCAGGCCTGTGCCCATGCAGCTGCACTGTTCCGTGGCTCGCAACGCCTCGATGTACAGTGGTTGCCTGGTCAGGATCATGGTGCTGGAATCAGACTGCATGAAGGAAAATGTTGGCCTTGAACAAGTCTTCTTGAGTACTGAATTGCTGTAGGACAGACACAATTAAATAAGAACATTTATCAAGCTGTTTCTGAAGATTCAGCTAACGCTGCTAAGTTGCCAGTCCTCCAGAACAGGAGATGTCATGCCCCCTAAGATATGTCATCACTTCAGACTATTGCAGGGGAAAAAAAGGAGGAAAAATGAAAAGAAAAATTTTCAACTAGAAAATGCTGTGGGGTAACCTGAATTAACGAAGCCTGAATTAAAACTGGCAACTGTGGATTTTATATTAAAAAAGTTTTGTACAATTCTCTAAATGTTGTTTTTTCATTGTGCAAAAAACCATTGTCAACTTTTGTAAAGATACCTTGAGCAAAGATGAGGCTGTCGTATAGATTAGTATCCAGGCTTGGGTGTCGTGCCCAAGAAATATGTGGACCTGCGGGGGAGAATTCAGAAAAGCAGCACAGTGAGGGTAAGGAGAGGATATCCCACAAAATATGATGGGGGAGGAAAAAGTGAACCAGTCATTGTCGTCTTACTTTCTTCATGCCACTTGACTGTTTTATCATACCTTCCTTTTCTCATCTCTCTTTCAGGCTGAGCGATTGTTTTCTGTTCATTATTTCCTTTTGTAAGAACTGTACCTTACCTTTAGTTAGCCTTGCTGCCTCTGCTTTGCATTTTCATTAAATGTGGAACAGCAAATGAGTGACTTGTTGAAGGTTGCAAAGGGAACTCGAGTCTCTAGAGTTTGACTAGTGGAATTATCACTAAACTATTCTTTTAGGAGAATATAATAGAAGACATAAACCACAAATAGATTTTTTTTTTTTTTTAAAAAAAAAGTATAAAAGAAAAAAAAGAAGTGCTTCACTCCAAGCAAAAGGTCAGTTTTCATTCTGGGAAGGATGACCAGAAGAATTTTCAAACAGATATAATTGTAAATGGGAAAAGGAATGGAACATGAATTCTGTTGCAACATCCTCTTTCCTTCTTGTTGCTATTTTTGACTCATAGGGTCCTCGCTGAGCAGTCACATGGACACAGCCATGATGTATTAAATCAGGAAAGGTAATTGAAACTAACAAATTGACAGCCTGAGATTTGTTGGAGCTGTTTCAAAAATACAGCAAAAGAGACCCTCTGGCTTGTATGTAGCGGTGTTTCTAGGCTACAGCATAACAGAATGTGGTGTGGACTGCAGTAAAGGCATCTCATCTCAGCCGCCATTCTTTTTGCATTACAAGTAAGCTGCGGTTCTCAAGATTGTGACTGTCATTTGCAAGAGGCCTGTCCTGCGTTTTTCCCTTCTTGGAAAGTCTAATGGTGCTTTAAGAGTGTCCCGTTCTTTGGTTCTTGACACGTAAACTTGTCTTTGGTTACAGGAACAGGCAAACTAGTGGGATGATGGTCTTGCACTTTGTAGCTTTGCAGACACATTACTCTTACCTGGGTAAGAATTGTGGAAATTGGATTACTTAATTTTAAAAGCCCTGATTACAATGAAAAGAGAAAGAGGAACCTGCAAGGATCAAAATATTTCAAATTTGGTGTAGAAGTAAAAGGAAGTACAGGAAAGTAATTCCAGAAATTAATTTCTGGAAAAGTAGTATGTACAAGTAGTTCATACTGTGCCAGTATTTATTAAGAACTGGAAGAATTGGATACTTGTCATGCAGGAGAAAAATGGAAGTATATATATTCCAGAACACATCGGAAGAGAGATAGTAATAGATTGAAGGCTAGCATGTAATATGATTGAAAATTGCCAAACATTTCAGCATTTCACAAAGGATATTGTTTGTGGATTTTTGAGATGATGGTTGAGAAAAGGTAAATTTCCCATTCAGATTTCATTTATAATTTGACACTCATCATAATTAGCAATGTCATAATTTAATAAGCCAAACATACTTTATTAAGCATCCTAGATCATGACTTAGTATACTATAAGAAGTACAGTAATTGTGTGACTATTAACCATGTGAACTTTGGAAAAAAAGCAAGATGTTGCCTGATATGTGTCTCAAATATTGTTTTATCTTGCATCCAGCTTTTGGGTGACTAGTTTTTCCTCAGCATTCTAGAGTATTGTTGTTTGAAACCTTGAAGCATGTGGTAACTGTGGTGAACATAATGAAGTATGTTGAGTTTGGGCTTGTAGTTGCCAGTGAGAAGTATTCCGCTAACCCCCCTCTGCTCAGAGGGACCATGGAGGAGGCTATCGCAATGCAGATGCTGCACTCTCAGGCAAACAAAGGAATGTTAGTTCACCTTAACAGAAGTGAATTAACAGAATTGAGATTCAGGATTCTCACTCTCAGCCTGAGAAGAATCTCACACTAGACTGTAAACATATTCCTCTGCACCATCTTAGGAACTCCAGTCCTTTTTTTAATTAATGCTGTTACAATATTGCTAGCATTAACTGATTATTTTTCAAAGATATTTTTGTAATTGAACTTGATTTTTTTACATTGCTTCTGCCTTTCTATTCTCCATTAAGAAATTGTTGCTCGTAATTCCAACAGACTACTTTTAAACTTTTGGAATCTGAGATATTTATGAATGCTACAACGTAAAAGCTAAAGCAAGTTGATGTGAAAACATTACAGCACATCACTTGATGGGATAACTTAATAGGATTGCTACTAGCAAGCTTATTCTTAATGCTTTTACAAACTATAGTTCATTATATCAAACTGCTGCTATAAAAAGTAAGGAATTAAAGCGAATGTGTTAGACATAAAGGGGGAAAAGAATAAAACTTAAGAAACTTACAAGCCTGTCTAAGGTTTATTTTGCGTGTTTTAATTTTGTTAGTAGGATAAATAATTGTGAAGTTTTAAATTGTATATGAGTTTGTAACATAAAAATAGAATAAAAAAAATTAGAGTGCCACTTTAAAACATCAGCTGTAAATGCAGTCATTAGTCAACTCATCTCACTACATAACTGATGCTGTTTGACATTTTGCAAACCGCATAATTATTCTGAAGCTTTGCTGTTCTCTGATGCAGAAATCAGCTAGGAGTATAGCCAGCCCAGGTGAGGTGGTGCTATGTGAGAATCAGCAGCAGATCAAGGTGTGGATATGGTGATGATCCAAAACCACTGCTCTTGCTGTTACAGGTAGCTAAGATGAATGGCCCAGCTCCTTTCGCTCTATTCATTTTTCAGAGGCACAGACATATTGCAGTTGTGATTCTACAGCAGGAGTCAACAGGGCTGGATACAAGTACAAAACATACCTTGAGACATCCCGATATTTTCTTGTAGTGTAAGTTAATTTTTTCTCAGTTATTGTCTTAGCATGTGACAGGTCTATAATATAGAAAAATTGCCTGTTTTAGAGTAGAAGCTAACCAGGCTGTACTGGGAACGAGAGTGAAGAGTTGGTAGCTCTAAGTTAGCATCAGTATCGCATGACACGTGATTGTGGAGTCCACAGTCCCTGTAGTATATTTTTCCCCAAAGTCATCTAGCTATAAAGTAAAAAAGGTGTTTTGTGAGTTAACCTGTTTGGAGTGGTTATGATTTCCATTAGCTGTGAACTGCGGGGTTAAAATGCGTGTGTGGATGTTTACATGAATTTATATATTTTACTTCTGAACTCGTAAGAATTGATACCTGAAAAGTTTTGTAATAACTAACAGTTTGGAAAATCTTTGAAATAGAAACCATTTCTAACCTAAGGCTAGTCATTTATTGCTGTATTCTTTCAGCGGTTAACACACATACATGTGTACCTAGATCTATACATAGGCACATAAAAAATACATAGACAAAAACATTGAAATAGAGCAGCTTGTTGGCTGAACAAATCTTACCCTGATTGCAACATGCAAAGGATGTTTTAAGTATATGCTAAGCTACCTCACTGCAAGCTTAAAGGCACCACATACTGTGTTACTTGTTCTTTTCTAATTCAAAGGCAAGCTGCTGTACTGGACCAAGAGGGTTTTTTTAGGCTGATATTAAATAATGAATTTTCACAGTACATGCCATAAAATGAATTGGCAGATTTTGTGAGTGATTGGACTGTAAATCTGAAATGAGACTCCCTTCGTCACAGTTTCACTTCTTCCCACCGACTGTTCAAATGCCTCAGGTGCCAGAATGGATTAAAAAACCCTGTGAGAAAGGATGGCAGTTCTGCTGATGATAGTGAAAATACAACACTATTTTTTCTGCTTTTAACCGAATGCGGTGAGCACAGTATGAAGCTTTACGTTTTACAGTCTTAGCCTGGGTCGTAAGAAAATTCTATTACAATGCATCAGTTACCTTTATGTTTATAATCAGAGCTAATGCTATAAAGTTCTATCCTGCAGGTATTTAACCCTGTTTTCAAGCATTTCTTTTTGTTACACCTTAAAATACGAAACATAAGCGAGTAGTACGGTAATAGAAAAAAAATTTAAAGGGGTAGTATGCCTTTAAAATTACATGTTCATGACTATATGATACTAGCACAATTTTACAATAATACAGTCATGTTTTAAAAAATCCTCCCTTTGTTAGTCATAAAATGAGTTTATGTTCCCAAAGACATTGTAGGCAACAGCTGTCATTAAAGTGGAAGTGTGCAGCAGGAGGCAGCAGACAGTGGCTCTGTTAAGCGTGTAAGCCTAGGATGTAATGCTGTTAATATGCTTCAGTTAATAACAGAAACTGCCACCAACTTTATTAGGGTTCCAATTTGGCCCCAAAGTTTAAGTTATCTTAACGAAGTTTTGTTGTTCTGAAAGAACTGGGAGCAAACCAGCATTTATTATAAAATTAACATCAGCTCCAGGGAAAGATTCCCCATGCTATTGTTCATTTTCAGTGGTAATGAAGAGCCATTTTACTGGGAAATCAGTGGGTTATAGTTAAACTGTTTAATCTTTCTGCCCTAGCCTGAATAAGGCTAGCAAAATGCCTAAGCCAGAGCAGGCCACCGATCTTGGTTTTACAAGGAAGGTATAGGTTTAGCATTAACATCGTGCAAAAATCAAACCAGCACAATCAAAACTTTTTTGTTTTGTTGAACAGGATCATGATTGCACTACTGCCCAAACAGACTGATTTTTTTCCTTGTGATCCTGGTGGCTTTCAGGCGACCGGATTTCAGGCCCTGGCTGACAGGCTCTTTCCATAGATCAGGGTTAAATGGCTTTCTGTGTCTGAGTATTGGAATAGACATGTCAGCCAAGACAAATCACAGCAGCACAATACACCCACGTATCTCCATAGCTGGTCACTGTTCCATTTGGTTGGAGAACCCTTTCCCTCATTAATAAATCTGATGCGTGCTGTGTGTGCTCATACAGTTCCATAGTTTCACTTCCCTTAAGCAAGGGTAGCTGGTAATGTTTGTACATAAAGAGATGAGTGTGATGAATTGTTAGGTACATGAGTTAGAAGTTACTTCGTAGCTCATGTAGGAGGCATGGAAAAAATAAAAGGGATTTTTTTTTATTTTTAAGTAAGGATACTTAAGAGAGTAAAAGTAGGATGTATTATGTGTTATATGTAAATTTTGCACATTCTTTTTTTT
>VWZZ01004527.1:1197848-1268083 GCA_013399095.1 Psophia crepitans | reverse complement strand
TTTTTTTTTTTTTTAAATCATCTAAACTGTTAAAAGAAAATATATTGTGCCAGAGCCAAGTACCCAAGAGGTGAGGTTGTTGCCGGACCATATCGCGAGGTCCAGCCAGTGGTGAGGCTGAAGATGCATTCCAACAGGCAGGCACACACACACCCCCACACGTATGTATACACACACAGCCACACGATGACAGATGGAAACTTGGAGCACCCAAATGAACATGGCACCAGTGGCCTCATCCTGCGCCCCTGTCTGGGTGGACAGATTCACCAGTGACAATATATATATACACACACACACATCCACACACAAGGTGGATCCCTCCAGTAGCTGGGCTAACACACGTAAGCACACCCAGGTATCTTTAAGTATTGTTTGGATATTAGTGATCTCTGTCCATTATATCATCCTAAGTGAGGTGAGTTTAAATTCTTCTTGGGGAAACATTGTAACTTATCTGGTAATGCTGTCATCCTGTTTGCCTAATTACTAGACAAAGCACTCATTAGGCTTAAACTCAAACAAATAGATTTTACGTTGTCTGAAGCATATAGATCAAAATTTAAACCGGAGTTCCTTAGAACAAAGAACTAATAATGATTAAGAGTTACCTTTTATTTTCTCTTGTACTTTTCGATTGCTTGTAGAACTGCATGCTGTGATTGATTAAAATCAATAATTTAGAAACTGACAAAACAATATGTTACAGAAAGGATAAGAGTCAGCATGACAACAAAATGATACAAATAATCGTGACTATAACATTTAAAGCTTTTAGACTATAACACCTTTCTACTTTTTTTCCCCATCTTCCCAAAAATCTCATCATTGCAAGCAAATTAATTGGTATCAGGCTTTCAGCTATGGAAAGGGGAGCCTAAATGGTTTCAAGAGTTTAAGAATAGAAAATAAGAAGGGAAAAGAGAAAAGGTGCAAATGTCAGGCAAGGGTGGAGTAGACACAAATACATGATGCAGTGCCGATTCACGCGTTTTTTTCTCTATGTAAAAGGGAGGGTTACTAGACACATCTGGCTGTATAATAACCTTTCAACATGACTTTAGTGATGCATCTTAGATCACTTTTTCAAGCAATTAAGAATACTTTAGTTTACAACCTACATGACTATTGAAAAGTACTTTAATTATGTTACGTTTTAATTGTTTAACTTTTTGAGTGTATTGCAGTTTGAAGATGATAAATTTGTGGAAGGTCGAAAAAGGAGGACCTGGAAGCTGATGAACAATAGGGAAAAAAAAAGTTCTGTTTTGAACTTGAAGCAATTGTCAACTCTCCTCATGGGTATCTAACAAAGACAAGTTCAGATTTAGTTCAAATATGTAGATTAGAGAGATGACCGTATGAGTCATGTGAAAATGTCTTTGTGGTTGATAAATGGCCAAAGAGAAGATGTGTAGGAAAAAGAGCAGGAAAGCAAGGACAGGCTTAGAGCACCTAAAAAAGAGCTGATGGTAGACAAGATGATGACATAGATAATGAGAAAGGGTAATTACATGAGGAATTATGATCAGCTGTCTGGGTGATGTTATAGAAAGTGGTTTACAGATTAGATGAGTACGAACATGAAGTACTAGCTTTTAGCCTTGGCTTAGAAAACATTCATTAGAAGGCTTTGCCAACCACATTTCTTTAACCAGATGGATGGCACAGGAGAACAGAATGGGAACTGTCAAAGGGAAACTTCATGATCCGATTGTAAACACTGCATTCAGCAAGCTTAAAGAGTTACACAGAAATGCAACAAGCAGGATTTTTTTATCTTCATCTTAACATGGGAGAAACCAGAGGGAAGCAGAGATGAGTGATTATGGAGAGGTATAAAGGAAACTAATGTCAAAAAGTGTAAAGAGGGAGTAATCTTACAAGAGACAAACAGATGCCTTAATGCTTTTAAGACGTGAAAGGGCTTTCTTAAAATAACATAGAAAGGGAACAAAGGTTATTTTAAGCAGGGCTAACTACCCAGGCACCAAACCATGGAATACTGAGAACTATCTCTGTGAACCGTCCTGCACTACAAAGACAGCCAAGACAGTTTAAAACTAGTCTGTGTCTGTCTTGGTGCTGCATTACGCAGTGTGGACCGGTACCGCATGAACAAGGATGAGAATTTCTACTTTCTCTTTGTGGAGGAAGGCCTTACTTAAATATGCAAAATAAATACAGGGTTTCAAAATATTAAGTAGTGATTTTTGGTGAAGTTAAGAGTGAGTTGAGATTTTCCCAAATACAAAGTTGACATGTTCTCCAGGTTGTGTGATTATAGGGGAAATAATAGTAGCTATGATTGTATGAGACAGCCTTAGAGGTAACGCTGAGAAGGGCTTACTGTTTAACAGCCAGGATTTCTAGCTAGTGTCTAGAAACAAAAATGGTCTGAACAGTTGTCAGAAAAAAACAGTAAACAGACAGTATATTCTCGCTTTTATAATGGAATGGAACGTTAGAATAAAAATACACAATAGCACAAAACTTGTTGCCTTTAGTAGTCTGAGATGTATCTTTCTTAACTTCATACTTTCTTGTTTTAAAGAGAAAACTATTAATTTTCTTAATGAGGCATTCTGGAGCAGTGTTGCTTTATATCATGCTAATCGTATTCTCCTAGTTTTCCTTCATTTGCTTTTAATAATACTTACAAAATAATTTAGTCTGCAGGTGTAACCAAATCTGAGCCTTCAGGCTAATTCCAGTCACACAGGATGTAATTATTATAAAGAGGCAAGTTATTGTTATACCTGATTATAGCTGGAAGAGAAGATAATTGAATTGAAACAAAATAAGAGTTCACACAAAGCTCTCCTATTTCTCAGTACTTTTGCTATTTTGATCACATGGTTCACTTCAGTGTTTTACAATACTTTTTTTATTATTCACTTATTTTCTAACTATTAAATCTACTGATTGCCTATCTTTGTTTCAGATAGCACAGGGGGAAAGAAAGAAATGTTAACCTACTGAAATAATTACACATAATAATGACTGAAAGTTAATAATCGCTGAGAGTCCTTGATGTGTTATGACTGGTTTTTGACTTTTTCATATAGTTCTAGGGCAATTTTTAGGGGAAAAGTGTCCTCATTGCTAATGAGCAACTTCCACACTAGCAGTGATGTATCGAAATAAACACGAAGGTACTAAGTAAAATACTCACAAGGCAGGTATCTTAGAATTCGTTAGCCGTATGATTCTAGTTTGTTGCCTGTGCTTGTATGTTCTATATCTTTTTTAGTGTAAAACACCTTATAATAAGTGTCATACACATGCTACACATGTACCGCAAGCTACAAAGAATACAGAACCATGAAAGGTTGTCAGCCGAAGAAGGACAGGGAACTGCTAGAGAGAGTCCAGCGCAGAGCCACAAAGATGATTAAGCGAATGGAACATCTCCCTTACGAGGAAAGGCTGAGGGAGCTGGGTCTCTTTAGCTTGGAGAAGAGGAGGCTGAGGGGTGACCTCATCAATGTTTATAAATATGTTAAGGGTGAGTGTCGGGAAGATGGAGCCAGGCTCTTCTCGGTGTCATTAAGCGATAGGACAAGGGGCAACGGGTGCAAACCAGAGCATAGGAGGTTCTGTGTTAATGTGAGGAAAAACTTTTTCCACTGTGAGGGTGACAGAGCACTGGAACAGGCTGCCCAGAGAGGTTGTGGAGTCTCCTTCTCTGGAGACATTCAAAACCCGGCTGGACGTGTTCCTGAGTGATGTGCTCTAGGTGGTTCTGCCCTGGCAGAGGGGTTGGACCAGATGATCTTTCGAGGTCCCTTCCAACCTCCAAGATTCTGTGAAAAGAAGAATGTTCTCTTGTGGTACAGGGTCCGAATTGAGGCAAACGCAGGTTAATTCTAAAACAATGGCAGATTCCCCAGAAGATACAGATATAAATCCTGTTGTCTCCATTTTCTCATGCTGCTTTGCTGTCTCTTGCTAGAAACAAGAAATAGTCCTTTTTCTGCCATCCCTGTTTCTGCTGATAGTTTTTATCCCAAACAAAAGGTGAAGAAAGGTGAGAAAGTGAAGATGATGGGCATAAAGTAAATGAGAGCCAAAAAAATCTCGGTGTTGGCACGTTCAGCTACATATTTCCACTTCCAGATACGCACTTCTACCTTTCCTACTTGCAGTATCAGCCTTTTTTGTGCTGGTGATTTTTAGTAGAAGGTGTAGTAAGGAATAGAGTTAATGAAAACATTGTTAAATATGGCATACAGGTGAAGGATCAGAAGGATTTTTTTTTAAAAGGAAGGTTATGTCTCTCAAAGCTATTAGTGCTGCTTGAAATAGTAAATCAGGAAGATCCATGTTGATATAGTCTGCTTGGCTTTCCAAAAGACATTTGGTCAAGTCCCTCAGGGTATAATGAAACTATGCAGCCTTGTGACAAAGTAGAAAGTCCTTGCGTAGACAAAAATAATGGTTAAATGTGACAAGGAGAAACCAAATGATGGTCAGTGTTCACAGTGATGTAAGGTTATCTACAGGGACAAAGATTGATTGGGGTGGGGGATTTTTCCTGGAATTTTTTTATTTTTTTTTCCCTTTGGTCCTTCTACTGTCAATAAAGAACATCAAAGATGCTAGCAGGTGTCAGGTTCAGAAAGAACAAAAGGCAGTGATACTTCCTACAATGTATATACAGATGTAGACATTCTTGCAACAAGCTGTTGCAAATGCTAAATGTTTACTTGGGTCCAAGGGAATACTTGAGAATTTCATGGAAAAATCTGCCAGGAAACATTAAACACAAAGACGTACCAAAAATGTTTCAAAACCACGAACTATCGGAGGCTGGGAGAGCATTCAGGGGGATACTCGTTGCTCCTTGCACTCCTGCAAATCAGGAAATCTAAAACTCAGAACAGTTCAAAGAGAAGAAATGTGAAAGCAGAAGTTTCCTTTAAATGGAAGTTATTTCAGTTGCTACTCCAGTAATTAGCAAATGATTACCTGGGAGGCAGATGGAATGAAGCTGTTGTCCTAAAAGTAATATTAAAAAACTCAGACTAATTATTTTTGATCTGAAGCTATCTGCCTTGGTTGTTTACCTACCCAGCCTGCAGTAACAGCTATATGAATTAGTAGTAACCTAATTATCGTCATTAAGCAGATGTATCCAGTGTGTTTTTTCTTGTTGGATTTTTTTTTTCTGTTTGCCAATCTTCATGGCATCCAGAAGTAAAATGTAAAAAAGGTTCACAACAGTTAGGTATACCTAGAAAAATACCAGAAAAAAAGACATTTGGAATAATTATCTGTTTGCAGTGTAAAGTCAGCAGTTTTTCGAAACTTTTAAAATAAGATTATAAAAGATGAAACAGAAAAGCTTACTTCAGCTTTTAAGAAAGATGTAAGCAATTTTAAACTGTACTTTTTCCCCAGGGAGAGTTTGAAAATAATTCTAGTGAATTAAAGCATAATAAAAGTATTTGCTGGATGATAACATTCTTCCTATTAACTTCCTAATTTCTAGAATGCTTAATTGTACATCTCAGCGACACGAGGTTAAGGCAGTGTGTTTCCGTGTTGAAAGTATGCGCTGTATTCCTTTTTTCAGTGGTGTGGTGTTTTTTTGCTAGGTAAGAGATTCTTGTCTGTCTTTCTTTCCTCCTAATTTGTGAGAAATCAGAAGGCTGTTTGTATGTTAGTGTAGAGCATTCAAGCTGGTTTCATGTCAGTAAAAACTTCAGGGACTCAGAATGAGGAAATATGATCTGCTTTGAAATAACTCTCTTTTCAGTTAGTTCTGAAAGAAATGCAAGTCTCTAAGTGAAAATTTTTCATGTTCACCCAGGGAACAACAATTGATCCCCTAAACAGAATGTTACTTCTTTCCCCACAAAAAACATCTCGTAAGTGGGAGAAGGACAGAAGTCTGTGCTGGTGTTTTATTTTGTAATGCTCTGAACATCGTCGTTTATCTGAATATAATCCATGCTCCTACCTGATCCCGGTGGCACAACAAAGAGTGTTTGTGAGAGTAACATCCATGAAATTGTTTGGTTTTAAGAGATGAATGAGGAATAAACAGTGCCAAAAACAACAAAAAAAGGACACCCAGTTTCCTTCGGAAGTGAGTTTCCGTCGGAACAATGGGAGGCTCCCCTTTGGTGGCAGGTTATGCTCTGAGAGAGCTCAGGCATGGAGTGAGTGAGGAAGGTGACTGACTCTCTTACAAAGTTGTGGAACTGAAAGATAAATATCGTCTGGTTAAGCTGTTCCTGAAAAGGAAATGGTACAAAGTCCAAAATTAATTTCTGGGAAACAGCTTTAAGTTAGTGAAATAGTCACCAGTATGGATGGCAATGGTTCGGACTTTTTTCTGCTGTTTGAAAGATGAGACTCCATTCCAGTTAACCTCGTAAACTTGAAGGGTTATTGGTTATAAAATGTACGGTTACATTTATTCCAATTTTTTGTGCAGAAAAACTGTAACTGATGTCACCAATTTAAGTAGCTTTAGTTAAGGAGAAACTGTGTTTTAAAGGAATGCAAATCCATTAGAACACTTGAATCATTTGATTTTATTTTTTTTTCTTTAGTATTAGTATTTTTCCTAGAGTTTACTAGCTTCATTGCATTACAGAATGATGACCTCTTGGTACCTGTAACTTGTTTTGTTTCATAGTTGAAAAGTTTCCTATATGCATTGTGACTGTGTTAATTGTAATAGATTATGCATCAACAGGATACCTGTGAAGTACAGGTATCCCTTTCCAGTTAGGTAATAAAGCATAGCTCTCACCCCCTAAACAAAAACAAACAAACAAAAAAAAACCCAAACAAAAAAAACCCAAACAAACAAACAAACAAAAAAAAAAACCCCAAAAAAACCCACACCAAAAAAAACCCCAACCAACCAACCAAAAAAATATAAATTTAAAAAGGAAGTAAAGGGAATGGTCCTTTCAAATCTTATACGCATGTGTTTTAGGAGTAGGAGGAAAATGTCTGAAATAAACCTTTGGGTATCCAAACTAATGAGAGCAGCCTGAGACCAGGCTGGGGCAGAGTTTGCTGCCCAACCGAAATCTCTGTGCCGCTGAGTGTGTTCAGTCTTTCCCACACTTCACTATTCCATCTTCTTGCCTGAAGTTGCTCATGTGCACTCCTGTCCTCTGCAGTGTCTGCAAAAACTACCCACACCTCAAACGCAACGGTTTTCATCGTGCTTTCACAGGAAACAAACTCAAAAAACCAGAACAACACAACCTGAATTAGAATTTTTTAATCAGAAAATTATAAATTATATTAATTTTTAAATGGAGAAAAAGCCTTTCTAATTAATTCACTACTTTAAAAATTAAATACATATAATAGTGCACAGAACTGTTGTTTGATAGATTGTTTTTGCAGTTGCAGCAAAATAATCCAATTAAGTCTTGGATGGTATATTTTTGCCTCACTTTCCAAGTTAGCTTACCACATTAATAATCTGTGTGTGTACCAATTTTAGTTGTCGTTACTGTTATGAATATAATTTCGATTGCAAATGACATATCGTTTGGTGTCCCTATTGGTAGCTTCCCAATGCATTGCATACTTAGGATTTATGAAGTGTTTAATACGGGGTTTTTGTTGACATTTTGGAGTCCTCAGTTTCACAGTTACATGTTAGGGACTTGGTGTATGTATTTGCTTATTGATAAAAAATGCAGTAGTATATCCTTAGGAATAAAATATTCCTCATTTCAGAACTATTTTCATACCCTCTTACTACAAAAAATGGATAGCTTCATCCTGGTTTAGTTCTATGAAGACAAAGCCAAATCTTAGCAATCCAGGAGGATGTGCAAGTTAAAAGGCAAGATAGAAATGTAAGTGAAAGTTGTTACTTTGAAGTCCATATCTGTAAATGAGAACCCTCGTTAATGTTTGCTTCCAATCCCAGTTTCACTTCCCATAGTGAGGCACAAGGGGTGTCTGAACATATGGAAAGCTTGAGCTTAATTGTTCGGATTCTGTTCAACCATTCCAAGTCTGCACAGTGATTTGTGCTATTTAGCGTTTGTGTGCATTAGGTAATATATTTAGTGTTTCCTGTTTCAATCCAATTTATGTATATTTGGCTGCAGACCAGAGCTGTGGGCACACAGTATGGAATTGTCGTAAATCTGCCTGTGCTGACTATAAGTGCTATATTGCTACAGTTGATAGCATGCTTGCATGAACATTTCGGAATGCTTGCGGAGCAATACCGCCTATTCCCAGCAAATCTCCTAGGGACTAAATTAATGTATCTCATATTGTATTGATTGTAGCCAATAAGTGCCTAAATGATTTGATGCGAGGCAGAGGGATTATGAAGGGAAGAGGGAAGAGGCAGCTTGAAAGAAATATGCGGTTTAATTACAGGATGAATTTCGCCAATCTACCTCCCCCTAGGAATTTAACAAATAGGCCTAAGTGCACTTAGCTGTTCTTGACATCTGTTGAAATGATATCTGCCCATGATGAGGGAATCACGGGAATTGGTCTAAGGATATTGTCAGGATCAGTGAGCCACAGGAAACTGCTTTTCTGTCTGCAAAATTAGACGAAAGAAAAGCCTACATTAGCAGGTTTAGGGTAAGCTGTAATGATTAAGATTTCTGTAACAGAATTCCACTTTCTGATTTAATGACGCTGGCTCTGTCTTTAGAAAGATGTTAGGTAGATATTAAAAATGGCGTTGAAACATAAGCAATGAAATATGAATTTAAACTAGAATCAAAAACTATTCATGGCACTGCTGTTGGTGGAAACTTGATATATGCCTTTTGAGAGAAACATCCAGGTTTATATCTTTTTTATGATGTGTTATGATACATTATGGAACTTGGGCCCTCCTAGGTAAACAACGGAGATCGCATAAAACCCAGGGAGCACAAAAGCTGGGGCTTCAGCTTAAATTCTGTAGCTAGACAGGCATGGTGAAGGCTGATGTTGTGTATGTGCTCATTTTGAATACATCTATAATTCAGCAGGAAGTATAAATTACTTAATGCATTATACTGCATTTTATAGTATTTATACTGTACCTCTGCAAAAGAAAAACTAGTCATACCTTTAAAGCCCTAAGAGACATAAGTTTTGGTGCATTATTTGAAAGCTGTGTTTTCCCGTGCTTGGAGCATTTATGTGTATTATCTCATAAATTACTTGCAAGTCGTTTCCTTTGAAAAAGTGATAAATGGTTACTTCAGGAGGTAGAATCAGAAGGGGAGATTCTGTATCCTATCACCTAGGCTGCGTGTGTGTCGCTGACTGCACGTGTGTGCATTCTGACTACACATTTTGCCTATGCTGGGACTAAAAAAACCTACAGGATTAGGCCTGAGGGGTGGTGTTTCTTTTATATATAATACAAATTCTTCTGCTTGCAGTATTCTTTTCCTATGATTTCTGTAGACAATTTGAGAGCAAAAATGTGTGGTTAATTTAGTCTACTGTAAAAGATATATTAAGATTTGTGACTATAGACATTTATTGCTGGTTTTCTTTGCAAACCCAGTAACTGAGGACAGAATTTCGGTTTGTGTAATGGTGCAATGTTTTCCTGGAAATGACTGTTTGAATTCACATCCATCTAAATTTCTGATGCACTCCACTGTGCTACTGATTTCTCAGACTGCAATGATGTTAAATGGGCAAGCATGTGACAAAGATGATAGATCACAGCAAATCTAAAAATTCAGTATTTTGGGTTTTTTCCTGGTATATTACTGAAAATATACATATAAATACATTTAAATCAGTCATACACAAAATTACAGAGAGCAAGAGGAAGACAGACACAGACTTCAGCATTGACGCTCTGGGTTTAAAGACCACCTTAAACCCAGTGATTTGCCTGTCTGGATTATGAAGAGGGCTTGACCTCTTGATGTTCTCACTGAGATTTTTAATAAATTTAGCTGCTCTATGCAATATACATAGAGAGATGTATGCGGTACCAATGCACATATGTAGCACTCAGTTTCTTTCAAAATTAATTAGTGAAGAAAACTAGAAGACGCTGTTTGAAAGGCTACCGAGACTACGATAGGCTACACCGATGTCAACAGCAAAATGTTTTAGTATAAATTTTGCCTAGCATCGACTGAGCCATTTGGTGAGTCTATAGGAAAAAGAAGCTGGTTCCCTCTTGAAGATACAAAAAACAAAGGAAAAGAAACTTGGAGAAAGCACCTCAATTTTAAAAGGTAGCTTTTTCATATCACAGAGATGTTCTCCTCTGACAGTGAACTTTGAATTAATATTAAAAATTTCATTTTTTATCTTTTAACTGAGAAATTTAGGATTGCTCTCCAATTTCCTGCAAAATATAATGTAATTTAAATTAAAGTCAAGATATCTATGACATGAAAAAATTGGTTTTTTATGAACCTACCATCATTATCACTTAATCTGTAGGAATGTCTTTATTTGGTATCTCATCGCTCAGTTTCCTGAAACTGAAAAGTAACAACTTTGTGTGTATAGTGTAAATCTTCTGGCAGTAGGCTTAAACAGAAGGTGAATTTGTTTCCATTTGCAGCTATAAATACTGTAGTTCCTTTAGCAGAAAATAAAATGGGAGGTTTTTTGCTCCATAAGCACTGAAATTAGTAAATTATAATATATGTATAACTATCAGGGTTTTTTTTTTACTGTTACCTGAACATGAGCTATCTACCATAGTGTGTCATATCTTAAAGCAACTTCAAAACAACTATGATGTAATATATGTTCATCTAGGCTAAAATTTTGAGTTTGTTCAAATCTTGTACCCATAATTAGACATCTAAATATAATGGCCTGATTTCAGAAAGATGTGAGCACATTTAGGTACAGCGACTCGCTAAGATTTGCTGTGCTCTGCATTTCTGGAAACGAGGCCGTATATGTAGGTAGCCTAAATATAGATTCATGAACTAATTTAAGACTTAAATAGACTTGAAATTATTGGGCATGTTTCTCAGCTCATGTTATTCTTAAAGAAAACCAGTGATACCTGGCCGTGATCCTTGTCTGATTTGCACTGATGACAAAGCACCTGCACTTCAGTGGGAAAGAATTGCACCTTGTTTTTAAAAGTATTTTTGAAAGCTGTGTAACAGTTCAATGTTTTATTAGCCCAGTTTAAGGCACAAGTTCTGTCTCTTATATTCCAAATTTACTAGAAATGTAATGGAAAATTGTTTAGGCAGAGCACTTTCAGTGGAACTGAATTATGTATGGATAATCTAAAATGCCTGCTCCCTTCAAAGCCAGTACATTTAAGGAACCACATCACTGGCTTTGAATAAAACGTATTTTGACTGTCAAACAGTGTGTTTCTTTTACTTTTATCAGTGGTATTTTCAGGGCTTACCAGAAAATTCTTTCAGGGATTGTTTTTCTTTCTTAATTGAAAGAAATTTTAGTCATATCAGTGTGGGTTTTTTCTGTAGATTTGGATTCCTCCAGAAAAAAAAGCTAGTTTTAAAATGTGGTATCACTGCCACAAAATCGCAGTGTAATTGTCATTGCTAATATCTTGTGCTTGTCACCAGAGCTGGCATTGGCAACTAGATGAGACGGAGTGATTAAAAAACCAGCAGTTATTCTTCATTTAATAGGGCATTCTTTGTGTATTGTGCAGTCCAGTCCAGAAAGTCCAAAGTCTAGTCTGAACATATTATCATTCTTTACCCTTTGTCAAAGTGAATTCATTCTCTTATATTTAAATTTGGCATCTTTTGTTAATTGAGGCATCTCTCAATGCGCATCAGCCTAGGATGTAGATGACTGAAAATGGAACTATTTAGTTCCATTGTTGCACTAACATTAAGATTGCTCCTTTTAAATTTTGGTTGTTTGGTGGTATTTGGGGTTTGTTTTTCAAAAACACATAGAAATTATTTTTGGTGAACACTGAAAGAACATGCAGACGTGGATCTGGGTACATTCCATATCAGCCAAAGACTTTTTTTAAAAACAAAAAAAGATGTACAGCATTGTACTTTTTGTGTATAGGCTATATTTTATTAGAAAATGACAGTAACTCAAGATTCTACATAGAGAAAATTTTCAGCAGTGGATAATTATGCTTGTGACATAGGGGGACAGAAGAGTGGTTATTAAGCAAATATTGTGGCCCGCTGTTTCTCCCAGTGTCCCATCATTTCATTCTCCCTCTCATTGTAGAGAGAGAATTTCCTGCAAATTTACCTGCCCTTTGGAAGAAGAGAAGGTTTTAAAAAATTGTTACAAGTATCACAGTGTTAGCGAAATATTTGCAAATTATTAACATATTTCAGCATTCCAGGAACATGCTGGTATGTCTAAACAAGGAATGAAAATAGCTGTGGTCTTATGAAAAAGCTGCATTTCCTTGGAAGCTAAGTGTCTTAAAGTGCAGAATTCAGCTATCAGGTTGTTGCTGAGCCAACCAAGAGTGTGGTTTCAAAAACAATTCTTTCCGGTGATGAATTTAGTGACTTTCTTGTCCTCCTTTTCTTCATGTGACATGAGTAATTCCTAAATGCTTTGTGGTTTAGGCAGCAAGGTGAGAGCAGAAGTATCTAAAAAAAAAAAAACCAACCAAAAACAAAACCAAAAACCTCCAAAAAACCCCACCAGAAAATCTGTAGCCAGAATGACAAATCCTTAGGCGCAGCTATAAAACATCCAGATCAGTAGCACAGAGCCATAAGAATATATTGACTGTGGCCCAAACTCATCAGAAGATTGATCAATCCAGCTGAGTTGCATTAATTGTGAAATAGAAAGAACGATGCGATCAATGATAGGCATGAAAGTGCAGCGGTAATGATGCCACATCTAGCTAATCCAATAATGGAGAACCTGATGTATAGCATATTGGAATTCCTCTGTTCGGGCCCCTGTCACAATAAAGTATATCCTGCAATTATGGGGAAAAATTGAGCAGGCAGCAGTTGAGCCAGCCTAATCGGCCGATGCCACAGTAGTTTTCCTGATTAAACACTAAGTTAAGTGGCACTCAAACACTGCAGCTTGTCTGCATTATAAGAGATAATCCTTAAATTAATGTGAAACTTTGTATTTTAATCAAAGCAAACTATGAATATGAAGATGTGTGCAAGATATCTAGTTAGCTGTGAACATTTTAATAATTTATAAACTGGTGTCTCACTGTTGGCTACAAGGAGAAAGGACCACATGCTGAATTGAGAGCCACCGGTTTCCTGTGCTGAAAGACTTGATACAGGCTAAACGACCTGATGGGGAACTAATAATATGTTGAACAGACCCTTAGATAATTCAGATTTAGTTAATATCTGTAAATGCTTGCCTGTGGTCGCTAATGGTAGTCTGCTCAGTGTTAACATGTTGATTGGGGAAAGAATAGGTTTTTAGAAAATGGTCATAGAAGTACAAACAGACCTGCAGCTGAAGTTAGGAATCAGCAATCATCTGCCTGTTGTAAGAACAACCAACCAAGATCCTCTCCAAAATACAGCATTTGTCACGTTAACAAGAACTGAAAGACTTTTAGTTCCTTAAATTAATTACTTTTCTACTATTGCTTTAATAATGATACTTGATTTTTATTATTAATTTCACCTATACAAGCCTACCTGTTGTCATTGTGACCTGACTTTGCTGTTGGCTTGACCGTTTGTTTCAAGACCTGGCTTTGTGCGGAGGATGCTACAGGCTGTGCTGACCCAGCAGGAGCACCTCGGAGGTTCCCGCTTAAGGAGCGTGTGTGCGCTCTTCAGTCCTGCCCTTCCCTGGGGCCGGGTGACGGGCTGGGCTGGGCAGCTTGGTTCTTTGGGCTGTGTTCGGAAGGGAGCGTCCAGAGGAACCGTGGAGCCCTGACTCTGTTTATTCACCTTATCCCGTCCCTTGTCAACAGTGTTTCTCAATTATTATCTTTTTTGCGGGAAGATAAATGACTAGTCTTGGAACTCATCAGCGTTCAGGGAGTACGAGGTGTGTTGTTTATGGGTGTTTGAGTGATTACAAAAGGGAAATGGATGGCTGCCTAACCACTGAGGAAGCACCTAAACTGATCTGCAGATCATTCTGATTGCCTTCTGAAAATCACTGACTGCTTTAATTCCAGTACTGGATGGGTATTTTTATGTTTCAACTACATAAATTTACCACTTTTCACATACAAACATTTGTGTATAAGTTGGATGGAGGTTTTGACGCTACATAGTTCTTGAGACTCTGCGCTAGAACCTGGCACCGTTTCTAATGCAAATGCAGAGGGGTTTTCATGAACAGAATAACTTTGCTATTCTTGCTGTCCTTTTTTCTTTAAAGAAGTTGCTGAGACAGAGAAGTTTGGGGACAATTATTGAAGGAAATTGCAAGCAAACAAGAAGATTCACATTCCTGTGCATTAAACTATACTGGTTACAACTCCTACACATCTTGCTTAAGCATCTTTGATTCTGGAGCAGGCAGTGCTGGAAGCAGGATGGGAATGTGTGATCGGTAATTGTCCAGCCATCTCAGTTTAATGCTCTACTGCAGAAAAGCCAACACTTTAAGACTTCAGCTCACATCTTCTATTTCCTTTTCAATGCAGTGTAATTTTCTCAGTATTGTCAGGAAACTCTATCAGCCAGTATTTGCACAGAGCTTTTGTTCTTCCCCTCTAAAGCTGATTACACCTATGGGGGAATAAAATGACAAAAGAAACAAGATTCCTCACATGGTTACAGTGGGAACGCAGGAATAAAATTGAGGAGATAATTCATCCTAAAGCTTCAAAATGTTTCAAAGTGTTTGTTTTCAATATAAAAATGTAATTAAAGTCTAGATTAATAAGTGATTAATAAGTTCTGAAATTGGTTTCAGGCTGCCTAACTGAGCTGACAGCAAAGATGGTATCTTTTTGTTTCTCTGGAAGAAGAAAATAGAATTAATGTTGATTTAGATTTTTTCCTTTAAAACTACTGCAGTATAACAAAAAAATAAGAAAAGGTGACCAAGTTGTGAATGTAATGTTACCATGCTAGATTTTAATAGCACCTGTTTCTCTGAGAAACACATGGTACGGTGTATATTTTCTGAATGTATTTTTGCATGAAGTGTTAACAGTTAGCTTTACACCTCCCATCATAAAAGTGATAATAAAAGAAAAGGAGAGTTCAAACTCGGTGATGGTAAATAATTGCTGTGGAACAAACCCTTGCCTTACCCAAGTCTTGGTTCATTTCTTTTTGCCACTAGGGCATTATTTTAATACATGAAAACTGTGTTCAAGTTATGTTCCAGCAGTAAATGAGATCTACTAGACCTTATTTCTTTCCAGGACAATTAATTTTAAGCCAGCCTATGTTAAAGAAAGTACTGAGCAGTGTGTTTTATAATTGCTGGAAAGCTGTACATGCAATATTAGAATAGAAATATTGGCTTTCTTTTCAAGATTTGAGTAATCCCAGTAGACTTGCTAGCTTCTATGAATAATTCTGTAAAGTCTAAGTTAAAGAGTTCAGATATTCCCCCCCTCACTTTTAGATTACTGCAGTTATTTGAGACAAAAAGTCAAAACACCTCAACATTAAGGAAAATGAAGACACTAAGACTAAAGTAGTAATGGATCACCTGAAGACATCAACCTAAACCAACAAACTGCAGCAATGCTATTTTTTTATGCATTTTTCTCTCTCAAAGTTGCTAGATACCACCAATCCTTTGTGAAGTTAACAGCACAGTATCTACCTAACAGAACAACTTATGCAAATGCTTAACTTTGCTGTTAGTGGTTTAATATGATTAAGTAGGGGTGCATATCTTTGTAGAGCATTCCTTAATAATGGAATGGTCTTATTTGTGGGACCTCGGTTTGAGGTATCTTAAACCCTGTATTAGATGCCATTTTTGCTTTGTATTTTTAATTTTTCACATACAGCTAGAACTTAGTGTGTAGCAAATAGGACTGGGGACACGATGCTTGGAAACTGTTCTTCCATGGAACTGCACTGACAACATACTGTTGCTTCTGCTCTCCGTACCATTACCTTTGGTAGTTTCTACGTTGTGCTCTTGAAATAAAACTTCACTCTGCCTGTGACCCTAGAAGGTCTTACAGATTTGCAAATACTTGAAAAGAAGGTGTTAATCTTTTTCCCCAGAAAAAGAGAGAGGAATTTTACCTTTCCCCAAAGTATTGTTTGATCTGTAATTAGCAGAGGCAAGATCATCCAAATACAGAAATCTGTGAGCTCACGGAGACAGTCTAGCAATGAGGTACTCTACTGGGATCAATTAACGTGATCTAGGTATTAAAGGGAAAGCAGAATATTTCCACATTTGTCTCTTAAATACTGACTCTTGAAAGCTAGGAAAGAAAGGTGGGGTTTTTTAACACTTCCAGAGCAATAAAAGTCATCAAATGATCTTCAGTTATGCTGACAACCTGCTTGTTTCTTTTACAGTCTAGACAAAGTGACAGGTACATCTGGGTACCATTGGGACGGACTGTTGACTAGTGGTCCAGCTTTTCGGGTATTTGACAGCAGAATTGCTCTCATGTTGAAACTTAGGCTCAGATTCTTAACCTCAGTACAGTATGTTCTATATTTATGGGGTTTCTGCACTATATATTCCTATTGTGGAATGTCCTTAGAACTGGGTATTAGTGGTTATCTTTTTTTTCCACTGGTATTATATTTCATAATACCATATTAAAACATATATGTGACTGGTCACAGGTGGCAGACTTTCAGCTTTTTGAATATTGTACAGTAAACACTGGGAGATCATGTAAAGATTGTCGAGAAAAATATATTAGTAATTTAAATGTTCTGTATTCTTTTTTCCATCTAATTGAAGTCATGCGTGGCTTTTCTTAGATGATCTGGACGTGGTCTTCTAAAGCATATAAGTGAGCTAACGTGTAAACCCATAAATTTACTTCACTAGTATGCATCAGCAGTGATGATTACTTGAAATGCACTGAGAATGAACTAGACTGCTTTTTAACGTGCAAGTTGAGAGGGCTCATTAAGGGAGAAAAGACAAAACTTCAAGCACCTAGTACTAGGCTTAAAATCATTCCAGCTCCACTACGATGCAGAATTTGCCGTTCTACATAGTTCTTGTTGGAAGTGACAGAGTGCTAACAGTTCATTCAGGAAAACATTCACTACTCTTAGGAAGATTTAATCTGTCTTACCCTGATCAAAGCTGAGGTTTTCTGGCTTAGTAAGAACTGGCTACCAAAGCTCAACAGGAAGGGGAATTTCTAGTGCCTCTGTCATAGCACTGTTCATGTGTTCCTTATTACCTCTAAACAACAGAGGAAAAATAGGTTTTGAAACTTGGTTATTGGGCACTACAAGGAGAAAATGGACTGCAGTATTCTTTTTTATTTTTAGAAAATAATTCCAGACATCAGAGAGAACCTTTATATAACCTAGTAATGAAGAATAGTTCTTTTCCCATTCTCTGGGCCTCAGGCATTCCACGTTGCTGAAGCTGGAACGTGACACGTACAACAAGAATGTGTGAAATCTTGAAGATTTTTTATTTTTTTTAATATCCAGATAACTGGTGAACTTATTTTCTTCTCCAAAGGAAGAGATTATAGATATATTTCTTATATAATTGGTTCAGAACTGTCAAATAAAACCAAAAGTGACTCTCATCCTCCTTTCCCACTCTCCCTGACCTCCTGTGAAATGCCAAATTTGTCTGTCTGTCTGTCCTCTCCTGGAGATGGATATTTAGATAATGATGACAAAGCTATTTAAAATGCAGAACTCCTCATCCCTTGGTTTATTTCATGTTTCGCTCAATCTGTTTTCCATTATAATGCTGGTGGACTTGGGTTTCCACCCCGCACCCCCCTTTGGCTTATGCCTCTGACTTGGCTTTGAGAAAAATCTTTTCTTTCATTCTTCTTTTGGTTTTTTAATTTATTTATTTTTTTCCCTAAAGACAGATGGTGGCAACACTGTTCTTCCTAAATAAAAAACAAAACAGCTGGTAAGGTGCAAGGCAAGACTAAACTAGCAGTGCATGTCTGCTTTCAGTGTTGCAAAATTCCCTTTAGTTTTTCAGAGGAGTTGGTACATAAACTATGCGTGCAGTTATCTCCCCACTAACTGTAACAGGAAAAAAAAAATCACAAATAAACTAAATTTATGGCATACTATAGATTCAGTACCTTTCCATCCTGGCTTGCATATTTAAATCCAGACTTGACTTAAGACAAAATTTATTGCAGTCTAATAACTATAAAATACTGAGAGGAAATAAAATCAATGTTGGCCCCAATCTTAGAATGCAAACCACACACACTATAAAATACGGTAGAATACTGCTTACTCAGTAGATTCAGCTCTAGGAATCAAATAGAATTGAGAACGACTATAAAAAATGTTCAGGAAATTAAAAAATCTGTTTAATAGATGCCTGAAAATTGTTGTTTTCATAAGATCAAGGTATTTTTTATTCCCTTCAGGTAAAAAGAATTTTCACTATTGATAGCTTGGACAGATGAAAGCTAGTGGTTTGGTTGGCTTTTTTCTTCCTTTGCAGTGTTCTTAGTCAGAAGTCTTCAGGCTGTTGAATGTACACATATGAATTACAGTGTTTCAGGAATCAAGTGAAAGGCTTTGGAAAGAAACCAGGACATCTCCATGATGTATTTCAAGTCTGGCTTTATTTACTAAAGAATGCTGTATAGTCGTTTTAATGCATTATTGACCCTTACTAGAATGCAAAGCATACACTGAGCAAGTCGCATACCTTTTCTACCGGTGTACTTCTGTAGCCTGTCTTACTTAGGCACAGCTGTGAAGGTTACATTCTAGAAGGACATTGCACCTTTTTTACAAGAAGGTTTTTCTCTTCATCAGGTACCAGACAGAGGTACAGTGAGAGGTGAGAGTCAGGAAAAGGGCCAGGGGGAGGAATCCATTCTATGGAAAACTCTAATGTTTGAAATCGGATTTTGTCTTTATTTCTGATTAGGTGATATTTTTAGAACTCTTTAAAAATGGATGGAGCTTTACCTTGAGGTTACTCTAGAGCCACAGGATCTCTGTGCTTTGGGGTATGTAGCTCCAACACATTGGCAATGATGCTCAGCAGGGTCTGGGAGCCTTAGTCAGGTGCCTGGGTCCCATGGAAGGCTCAGCTCCCTAAAAACCAGCCACATCGGTGTCTCGCTAACTGAGAGATGGGAATGAGCTTACAGAAAGCTGTCGGGGCATTATTAAGTTGAACACTGCGGAACTTCCCATAGTTGTTGATCTGGCAAATCTAATGGTCAAATGTCTGTATCACCCTGTTCATAACCAGCTCTAGGTATGCAACAATATTTAATTGCTTATTTGGTCACTCAAGTAAGATTTTTGCTGTCTCTGAACCTTTGTGAATTTTGACTGAAGCTCTTTTTGTATGTCACTTGCCTTCAGTTTTGTCTGTCCTGCTTGGTGTGTCTGTCCTTCCATATTCTCTGCTTGCTAGTTGTTTCTAGGCTTGCAGGACTATCCCGTGGTCATCTTAAACTGTAGAAATTCAGCAACCTTCGTGCCACACAGCAGATGCAAGGCAAAGGCTATATTTTAACTAGAGATGCTTAGTTCCTGCAAGATTTACTGCTTTATGTCGTGATGTTTGTTAGATACCAGAAATACCACAGGTTAGACTAATTTCTCTGTGATTGACATTACAGTGTAATTGAACCCAGGGAAAGAATTCTTAAGCAAAAGTATCGTTTTGCGGTGGAAATTAATTATTATTTTTAGTGGTGTGTGCCTGTTTGAGGCACATTAGGAGTTTTTATCTAAGTAATAAGAGATGACCCTGTCTCGTAATATACATGACAGAGATGTAAAAGGGCTGAATTCAAGTCTCCAGACACAATTAGAAATCAAAACAATTACTATGATATACTGAAAACTAGACAAGTAACCTAATGCAGAGAAGTATTCCCTACCGTTTTAATTGCTGCTTATCCTGTCTCAGTAAGTGAGGTAATTGATGTTTTACTCTCAAAATTGATCTCGGTGTTTCAGGTAGTTAGCAGGCTAGAATGGCTTTTACATCATAACACTAAAAATCGATTCATCTCGTAAACTAATCCCAGGCTTGAAAATTTGCTAAACTTGAAGACTACCTAGCTTAAAAATTATGACTTTGTTTGGACGTTGATTCCACTGGACTAGATGGTGATTAATCTGACTTAACCACACAGAAAATCATGACGCTGTTCATGCTCTCTTAAATTCTCCATTTGCGTTTCCCCACAAGGGCCACGTAGAACCGAGCTTTGAGGAACTCCGTGCTTTTTCTGCGTGATGCTTTGTTTATTCCTGTTTAAGTTAAAGCAATTGTTTCGTCTCATAGCAGGCTGGCTAAAAGGGAGGTGGTTTTCAGTTTGAACAACTTGACCCAACACCACTTTGGTAATATGCACCCTTCTGCAGTTGTGGAATTTGCCTCAGGGCTTTGGTTTGACTTTGCTCTGTGCAAATAGCATCTCTGGAAGTAAAAGGGAGGCGAAAAAAGAAATTATCTGCAGGCCAAAATGACTTTGAGTAATTCTGCGTATTTATCTCATTGGAAAATTTAGTAAAGTAAGTTCTACAAAATCTGTTCCGGAGTAAAAGCAGCAAAGAATTGTTACAAACACTGGAAACAAAGCAAATTAAAAACCATGACTTAAATGGCAACTTGCTTGAGGCTATGACAATACTGTCTTGAATACACAGGCTGTACCACCACGCTGTGAGCGTTACTCGCGTGCCGATGAGGTGAAACGTACCTTTTGATTGTGCATGCTAATTGTTAATCATGTGTGTTATTACATGATGCTGAAATTGGTTATTAATGGAGTAATTTTGATTTATACTGTGCTCCAATGAAAACATACAGATATAGGTAGTAGGTAGCAGAGATGGTTCTCTCTGCCTCTCTGTTTCCCTTGTAAATAGATATATATATGTATGTGTGTGTGTGTATATATATATATATAAGAAAACTTGTAGATGGAACTCCTTGTCCTTGATGACTTTCAGTCTGGGTTAAGATATGGCAGAAAAGTGAAGATAGGTATAGGTATATGAAGAAGAAAAGAGGTTATATTTATTGTAAAAAGAGATATTTAGATCTTTTATGTATGTATAGTAAAATATTTCTATCTGCCTTGTAAGCTGTGACCTGAAACCCTGTCAGTTTAGTTCACCTCAGGGTAGCTCATCACACAGTTTTTGAGAAATGTTGGGAGCAGCACTTCCATGCATAAAGATCGTATGCAATTCACCATTAAAATTATTTCAAAAGGTGTAGACACAATAGAATTTTGAGGCTACAATTTCAAGCTTGTTATCATGGAGGTCATTGAAGAACATGACATTTAGTTTGCAAAATGAGCACGGGTGTGCATGCATGTGCACACATACACAAGCTTAAATGTTTCCTTCTACTTATCTATTTTTAGGACGGTAAGGCCATTACTGTGGTCTCCTTAAAAGGTGAAAGAAAATGTTTAACTTTGCCAGCTGCACCTGATTTTTACCAATGATTGTTCATTTTCTTAACAGAAAAGCTAAGAAGATTTTAAATGAGGCTTACTTGTTCAAGGTAACCTGAGTACCTCTGAATGAGAAGAATATACTGCCCTAATGGATGCTCTTATATGACAATCTCTACATGTCTTTCATTATGAAGTGTCAAGGATTCTTTAGGAAAGCTTTAGAAATTCTTGGGAGAAATGTTTCATTGCAGCAAGCTGTAGCACTGCCACTAAAAATATATTGCTAATTAAAGTTTATTGACATTCTTTGTAATGCGTTCTTAGGAGATGTAAAAGCACCGAGTAGTTATTGAATGCAAGACACTGCATCTTCTGTAGTTAGTTAAGCTGTTTAGGAGAGGAGATTAAGTTACTATGCCCTTCCTTTCCCTGTGCAGTTACTGGATTTGAGTATTGTGTGGAAAAAACCACTTTCTTCTCAGGACACCAGCGCTGCAAAGACTCGAAGAAACTTGGGTTTTGTCCCTCACTTTTTCACCTGCTAGCTATGGGCAAATTGGGAGGTATGTGAAATACTCCCAAGGCCTAAAAGCTACATCTCCCCAGGAAGGAAAGAATTTTGACTATTCAGAAAACAATCCTTTAAGGGATCGTTCCTAAGTTAAGCAAGGGTGTTCAGAGTTGCTTCAGCTGCATGTGACAATAAATACAGAATTTGCAAATCTCTACAAGACTGCCTCTTGTGCGACACTTCTTGTCACTAACGGACTTGCAGAGATTTAGCCATATTCAGCTATGGCACAACATTACTGGTTTAGAACACTAGCATCTGTTTATAATTTATCAAGCTGCATGGTCCACGCTGTGGGAGGGGAAGCTCCTGAAGCATTGCTCTCCACCACCACCGGATGGGGTTCCTGGGTTTGTTGAGCCCAATGGATACTGAAGATCCAGGGTTCCTCTGCAGCACTGTAACTGCTGTGTGATGTACGCCATGCGCTCTCCCAACAGAGTTGAGAGAGTGGCAACAGGGTGTTACATGGGACGATGGGTGCGGGCTGTACCGGCTTGCCATTTCTCCAGAGGAGCAGGTAGGCAATGATCTTGAATCGCAGAGCAGGTCTCAGAGACAGAACTTCAGGACTCATAAAAAAATTCATCATTTGGAGCAGTCAGCGGACGTGTATTATCCTATTGAGAAGAAACCTGGCGAACCGTAACCTGAATCTCTCCTGTCAGTGGCACTATCTGAGGCTAAATAGAGCCAGTGTCGTTACGAAGTAATTCTTGCTCACTTTTTTCTCATTTATGGTGTGTTTGGTTCTCAATACTGCTGTGTTTGGCACTGCAATTTATCTTGGTATTTTTTCTTTTAAATGAATATTAGAAGATAATCAACTGTTAATTGATAACTCTTTTTAATAATGCCGGCGATGGACAGTAAAAAACATGATGTATTTTGCTTATGTAACTTTCTTACTGACATCATGACAACTTGAAAACTGTTGGAGGTGATTAGATAATGATCTTTAGGTGCAAGCAAAGTGTTTGCACTGTCTTCCCACACCTCTGGAGCAGTCTGAACTACAGTGAATCTGTGATCATTTTTGTAAGTGCAAGGAACTGGAGTTATTCTTCAGATGGTTGCCAGAAGACATTGACCCTTCTAATTGAAAATTCCCCCTTTCAGTAGTTTCTCTGCAGTTCAATTGCTGTAAGAGCAAAGTACTGCCTTCAGTATGGAAGATTACAGTACAAATCAGAAACAAAACGGGAGTTTTACATATTGCATCAGTACCAACAGCTTTGAGAAGTGATTGTTTTGTGTCTCTAAGTCAAACATTCTGCCTGGTGGTACAGTTTCACTGAGTAAAATTATCTGAGTTGTAAAAAGTTATGTAAAAAGCTCCTTGTGGCAAGTATGGTCTTACAGCTCATTAAATACCTGCCAGTAGTTTCTTCTGATTCAAGCTTCTTGCGCTTACAGAAATGGTCAGGGGAATCACATGACAGAGAAGGGTGGTGAATCCTAACGCAGAGTGCAGCTCAAGCTTGTGCCGTAAGAGTAAGAACAGCCGTAGTGGTGGATGTATGTGTTTCACCTGTTTGTTTTTTTTCCCTCTGGGACTAATTCATTCATTCAAAACCAAAACACACTTTTGGTTCTGGTTCTGTTTACTAAGTATCACACAAGATGTGAAGTTCTTTCTAAACTTCATAGAGACATAATTCCTCCATGTCTTTACTATGCTTTAGGAAGAGTATCACCTGAGGGGTCCGCAGTGTGGTAAGTTGGTGCAGTAAAGGCAACCTCTGCTTTGCTCAAAAGGTTTACAGTAAAACAAACTGGAAAGTGCAACAAAGGGTACTTGTGCTTTTATTTGGATTTTGGTGTAGGTGTGTGTTCATGCAAGCGTAGAACTTATGATTGCGTTTCCTGTACAAAGCAGGAAGGGATCATTTAAAGGACATTGATGACGTTTAGATGCCTACTTTCCATTGGAAATGTGTGTGGATTCTAGTCATTCATTTGCATCTTGCATTTATGTGCTTGCAGTTCTCTCCCAAGAGCTAAAGATAAGTAGCACATAGATGTTTCACAAATAATGGAAGTCATCCGCCAAAATTTCAAGCTTCAGATAAGAGTTATACATGAAAAAAGACTAACATCTTTGATTTACTTCGTGGTGTTCCCCCCCTTTTTTTTTTTTGCAATTGATTTTCACTGACAAATATCTGTGTAAAGTACATGTAATCGTATAGGCAGAGATTATTTCTCAGTAGCAAGGTTTAAAATTTGCATGGAAATCCTGGTTACGCTGGTTTACTTCTTACCTGTTGAAGGAAAAAAAAAAAAGGGAGGGGGAGAAAGGAGAGGGGGGGATAAAAAAAAGGAAAGAATAGCTTGGCCAACCAAGTAAGTTAAACTGTGCTGTCAAATACTGCTAATTAACTCTCAGTTAAAAACAACTGTAGAATTTAAATGGTTAATGTTAAAAATGCTAAGGATTTCCTATTTTATCTGCAGATTAAATAAATTTTCCAGACAAATTTACTGATGTTTTATTCAGTTAATACTGTAGAATGACATTTTAGTATGTTTTGGATCAATTCTGTTAAAATATTCATATATATCTATCTAAAATATATATGCACTCTTTCACTTTATAACACTGTAGAGGTTAATTTTTTAATTAGAAAAAGAGTAACTCTGAGGAAGGGCACAAATCAAAGTTTGGGTATCTGTCAGTTCATTGGCTTCTTGCTGACCTGGCAATATCTTGTTTCTCAGACCAGTTCCCTCTCTAATGGCCTCTTCAGCCAATAATGTGGATCTGCCAGATAAAAGCTGCATTTTGGGTTTTTTCGTAATTTGTCAAGCATCAGTGGCTGAATGAACCTGACTTATTTTTATCAGCACAGAAGCACAGCAAGTAGCCTTCCACGTTTACTGATAACAACAGGCAATGTCTATAGTAGCAATTTGTAACATAACTAGCTTTGCTAATTGTCTGAAAATCCATGCCTGTCTCCAGTGATATCCTTATTGTCAGGCTCCTCTTCTCTCCTCTTCCTTGAAGTGCCTGGAGTTGTTATCTGCAGTGAGTGTAACTGGCACCTTAACAGACTAGTATTAACTTTATGTTCAAAATATAAGAAACCATTCTATGTAAAAAGGAGCTTGTATTTAAACCCTATCTTAATTTTATTACATGTTCTTGGTCTATGGTTTTTAGTCATGGTCTCTGTCAACTTCAAACAAACCTGTGCAGCATATCAGATCTTTTTGCCGCCTTTATGTAATGCAGACCCTTAGAATTCATTTCAAAAGCTGTAGCCGTACCTGATACTCAGATATTAATATGTCCATTTTCTTCATTCTACGTTTATACTAGCTTCAGAGTTCATCACTTAATTGGTATTCATGCCATTATCTCCATTGCTTTTTTTTTTTTGATAGAGACTTTAAGGAAAGCGACTTACCATCCATTTTCCAAAAGTTACAAGATTTTACAAGAGTAAATTCTTGTAATAACAATATGTTCATGAAACAAAAATTATTTATGCTGCAGTAAAGTGTACTGCATGTAATACACCAGGCTTGGTCTGGTGGTGTTTGCATTCTAAGATAACATACTTTTAATTCTGTACTGGTTGTTGGTTTAACAGTATTTTTAATTACATTTTTCATAGCATCCATTTATTCTTTTTAGTACAGTGCCTTTGCCTTCTGATTATTCCTTCCAATACTTACTGTGTTATGCAGGGAAAATAAATAAAATGCACTATAACTCGTCTTTTATGTATAAAAGGAGTTTACATTTGAGTACTAAGTATAGATAAAGTTTCTGATGGGACTGTTCAATGCAGAATTTTAACACATGCAGAACATGCATGCAGAACTTTATTTTGAGGCTTTACCACACAAGTGTTTTTGAAGAATGGTACTTGCAAAAAAAATTTGAGACCTTTTTCCTAGGGCATATTAAAGTGTATGGTAAAATAGATTGCAGTATAAATGCACCAGTGCCTTCAGGGGTTAGACACATAGTGTAATGCAAAATAAACCAGCTTTTGTATTCATGGGACTTTGCACACAGGCATACCAGAGACCCACGGTTTAACTTTTCATAAAAAGACAGGGAACGATCTGTGTAACAGGAATTGACGTGGGAGCACAGGAAAAGCTGCGGGCTGGCTGATGTTACACCACCTCACAGGCCGAAAATGAGAAGTTCCCAGGCTGTGCTGCAGCACCACAAGTTTCCCTGAATATGTCAGGGAGCAAAAAGCAAGATCAGTGACGTAGGTATCTTTGTGATCTGCAAAACGCTTTGAGCATCTAACTGAGGCTACTTAAAACAAAACAAAGAAAAAAAAACCACACCTAAACCTCCAAAAATGTATTTGCCAGGTAGCAATAGTAATCTTGCTGAAAAAGCATATCTCAGCCTGAAGCTAAGAAAAGGTGAAAATTTGTCTGTGATGTTTCTTAATTGATTAAAGGAGCTGTTTTACACATGGAAATAACTGCCTACAAACTGGTCTGATAGATAACCTTTTTCTACAGCGTTTCTATTTTCTTTTTGGAGATCTACATTTTTGTCTCAATAAAATTATCCTGTTTGGAATATTTTGCTAATTTTAGGGTAAGAAGAAAAAGAGAAGGAGAAATGCCTATGAAACCATAGATTATTTTTTTATGGGAGATGAGATGGTCCCCATTTGCATTTACAGCTTTACAAGGATTGTAGCACTAGGCTCTTTCTCTTTTTTTTTGATGGAAACGCTTAATCTGAGCTCAATGGGCCATAATAATTGCCTGTTTCTTCCAGTAGAAATAAACCACTTCTATGTGACACTTGAAACCTTAACTCTGCTTAGTATTACGCACGGAACTGTAGACAGTTCTTCACCCAAATATATTTATGACAGCAGCGCTAGTCGATATACAATACCAAGCCAAGGGCGTTTGAGAATAAATCAGTCCCTCTAGCTACTGCTATAGCACAATAACTGATGGTCGTAATAAAACCCCGTGAAATTAAAATTCTGTGCATGCAAACACACATAGCTAGTCAAGAGAAACCGTAGTCCTTTGTATTAGTAACACAAGGTACACAAAACGTCTGTAGGTTTTCAGCACTATATGATCTCATTGGACTCTTTTCAATGTTTGGGCGCTTTCATGAGTAATATATAGGAAAAAAGGTAAGCAGCTCCTAGAAGAGGAGGAGGATGATCCCAGTTCCTCCTTGAGGAAGAAACAGTCTTGATTTTATGTTTGAAAGCCTCGTGATGATGCTGTAAGTCACTACCAAAGGCTCTGAAAACCCCACTTCCAGTTCAGGTCATCCTGTATGTTTATGCAATTGCTGATCTTGTTAATGAGCTTTCTGTATCTGAGCACCTCGGGCTCTGCTTTGTCGCCCTGTGAGCTCTTGGCATGGACATTGTTTCTTCATATCTGCAGTGGGTTTTCACATGAAGTACTGAGACACCCCTTTAAGTTAATACACAGCATTATTTATACATTTATGTACAAGCCCGTGCTCTCTCCACATATTAAATATCTTGAAGCATCATTTCTTCTAAATTCTGTAGGGCAATGAGATAATATGTGATAACAGGATGGAAGGGAAGTGACTGTTTCTCCATGAAGCACACCAGGCAGCAGCCTACGGTGTGTCTCCTTGGGCAGCACAGTGTTTTGTGCAGCATGGCAAGGGAAAACCCCAAGCATTCAATTTTTGAGGGAAGACTTTTACAGTCAGGTCAGTATCTAAGGAGAGAGAACACTGATAGATGGTTTTGGAAATAGTGTGAAATGATGTAGTCTGTCTCATTGTATCCAGTGAAGTGCATCTAGCATGACTGTGAGGGAGTCATCTGTGGTTTTATTCCAGGTGTTTAATCTATGTATGAATGAGGAGAAATAGGAGACCTTAATCAGACAAGTAAGCAATTACTAATTGTGAAGTTACATTCTGGTAGAAGTTTGGTGGCTGATCAGTGCCAAGTCTTCTGCATCCAACTCTCATGCTCCACAGCTCATGTGCAAGTCCTGTGAAGTGTCCTTTCCTAATGAAAACCAGCGTATCGATACAGTCCAGGTAATCATATTTGAATGGTCTTTTCTGAGGTGGAGGAAGAAAGACAAAAATGTTGGAGGGCCTTTCCTGGAACGACTGTTCGAGTAGGGGTCTTAAGCTGCACAGAAAACCACGAGTAAGTAATACCAGTGTGAGTGCTTGCTAGAAATAGGATGGCTCTATATATATATATTTTTTTAGAACACAGGCTAAAACCATTTACCACAAATGTTTGTTTATGGTAAAATACCTGGAATATAAAGGACTCCATTGTTCACTCACTGTCTGTCAACCACTGGGACTGTGCTCCATTTCAAATTACCTTCTCAATCCTAAAGTATTTTGAATGCATAGATGCAGAACAAATCCTAGGGAATATTGTACTGTAACCAAAGTGTTTTTTCTTTTTAACATTTTAAGCAGAGTCTTTCTGTAAATAACCTTGTCACTGTCACATTGTTCTTTGTCCCATCACTTAAACCCTCACTTAAAAATAACACTTAAAAAATTGGGCAGCAAAAACCCGCCTAGGTGGGTTGTTGATACTCCTTATTGACTTTAATACTGTTGCTCTCTCGATCTGTCCATGGCATCCGTAGATGGGTCCTATTTTCTGTTTGTGTTTCAGTTTCTTCCTAGGGCGTGCTTTCTGCTACATGTTTTAAATGGTAGCATAAGTACTAAAATGCTGGTCGTCGTCTCGGTAGGTAAGTGGTGGCAACCTCTGATTAAACTGTTACACAGTTTAATTGTAGTAATTCTCAGTTTTGAATTGGACAGGCTGTGATGTGTATCTGTTTATATGTATCTGTATGTTTGTGTCTTGTGTAACGGATTTCGTCCAAATCTCTATCGGGGAAACGTTCCCAAGCACGTGCAGTGCTGTACTGAAAAAGGTGTAGTCTTAGCTGGTCCTGTAATGTCTGGATCTGCATGTCCTTATGAAGAATGGATGGCTGATAAATACATTTAAAAGATCCCAAGTCTCCCACCTGCTACTGTTATTTAAAGAAAACAAAACATCCTTCCCTGCTTTATTCATGTTCATGAACTCACCAGAGAATGACACCGGTAGGTTGCACAGTATTTCCAAAGGGTCTTTTTTTTGTTTAAAATGATGGAGCCAGACAGCATGAGACTGTTGTCTTATAAAAGACCTGTAGGCTTGAGCCATTGTTCATTCTTTTTTTTTTTTTTTCCCTTGATGAAATCCTTTAAAGAGAATCAATATTTTAGGCATTCTTCCACTAAACTCTAGTATGTGAAAGCTTGACATAATGACACTCAACATATTGACCAGGTTCTTCATGCAGTCTTGAACTAAAAGAAATAAATAGTTCATTGCATGTGGTTCAATCCAGAGATATAACAAAGTAAATTTGGGATTGAGAGACACTGTATTTAAAATTGCAGGATATGCATAAGGTTTGCTTCTAAGGTCTCTTGATCATTAATTAAATATGTTATGGCTTTCAGTTTTCTCATTTATCTGTACAGGTTTACATATTGTAAATGCATTATTTATGCTTTCCCTTAAGTGCTTAGTACTGCCAGGATGTTTCTCTTAAACTGGCACAGATAGCAAAAAAGACAAAATGAGAGAGCAAATTTGGCACTGGTTAGCTGCACAGAAAGCCACTTGTGCCCAAATGAGCCTTTCCCAGATGTATTTTAATAAACTTGAACTGATAAATAGATAGACACACAGATGGATAGATAGAAGGCTTCATTGTTTAAACAATGAAAATTATTTTTTCATTAAGGAAAGTTTGGTTTGCTTCACTATTTTTTTTTTCTTTTTAAACTTATCCTAACAGTGCATTATCAATGAGCCTTGCTGCTTTTGTTCTGGAAAGCTGCTGGTATGAAGCGTGATGGAGCTATCTGCATGGAAGTTCACTCTCTGAGGGAAGCAATTGGAAATGGATTTTCATTGGAATCCATTGAAATGGATTTTGTTATTGCAGCTAGACATAGAGTTTGGAATCCACCATTTGCTGAACTGTGAACAAAGACAATTGCAGCCTTTGGTGTGTCCTGCATGTCGCCCCTGTTGCCTGCCTTCATTTCACAGAATCCCAGCCTGGTTTGGGTTGGAAGGAACCTCAAAGCCCATCTAGTTTCAACCCCTTGCCATGGGCAGGGACAGACCTCACCAGCCCAGGGTGCCTTGGCAGCCTCATGACCACTGCCAGGGATGTGGCCTGTAGTAAACAGAAGTGTGTTCCTTTAGTCAACAGAAGACCATGGATATGGTGGTAGATTGTGACAAAAAATATTTTAAAATAGAACTCTCACATTCCTGTGAAAGCTGTTTGTTTTAAAATGAGCATTGTTCTATTTGTTTTGCTGGCAGGCGTGGTGTAGCAGGTGGATGCTAAGACACAGCCACCCTCTCCTGACTTGTAGATCTTTGTTCTTATTCACTCTTTGCCTCTCTGTTGTATTCTCCCACTGTTCATACATACTTTTCAATCTCAAATAAAATTTCCTGTTCCACTGTCTGTAAGCCCAACAGCCTTATAGGTGACTACTTAAACCACAGAATTAATTATCTGCTTCAATATTCAATAATTATAAGCCTTGCTCCACTCTACAAATACCTGATACACTTTTTTGGTTTTTACAAATTTGCCTTTCTTCCATGCTGAAGTCCCCCTCTCCCCACCAGCACCTTTGGTTTCCAAACGCCCAGTGCTATTGGAAGCTTGCACGTTTACACTATTAGCATATGTGAACCCAGTTCTGAGCCAGACCAGAGGTCTGTAAGTTTGACATGCCATCTTTTTCATGCCTGTGGAAGAGAGGAACAAAGTGTGAGCCTCCAGAATTTCCTTCCAGCCTACAGGAACTTTGTGTGGCAAAGGTGGTGTCTGGGCATGTAATGATTTTCTGTAAAGGTTTCTTTTTTCTTTTTTCTTTTTTTTTTCTTTTTTTTTTTTATCCACAGCACCTGTTCATTTAATTTTATTGTATGAAGAAATCCTCTTTGTTTGTTTGATTTGAACTGGCCATCTATTATTTTCATTCACTGCCATCTAGCTCTTTTTTTTGGAAGAGAGAAGCAGCAGTCATTCTGGCTTTTCATCTTCATGTTATTTCTGATTTCATAGACATGTACTCCCAGCCATCTCTTTTTCAGGCTGAAGTATTCTGGTCCTCCTCCTCGTTGTGTTCCTGTATCTTTAACCACCTTTGTCACCTTTCAATCTGAAAAATTGTGTGAGGTCAGAGCCAAAAGTTTCATCCCTTGGGGAAGAGGACACCACCTTCTTATGAAGGGTGATGTTGCAGGTATAATCAGAATATATTTTCCACTGTATCTAATTGGAAATAAAACAGCCAATATAAATTTCAGAAAGTCTTTCCAAAAGGCTCTTCACAATGATCTCAAAAGAGCCTAAACTAACACCATAGAATAGTTTGCAGCTGCTGTGGAATAAACGCAGTATCTTCATAGCTGACCAACACATGCAGTCAGCATGTCCAGGCCCAGCCCCAAGACATGGCAGATGACATGGGGAGAGCTGTAAATCTTGCCTTGTTTATGTACTTTACCAGAGGGACTAAAGCTGTGAGACGAGTTTGGCTGTGCAGTACGAAGGCAAGAAAATCAGAGGATGAACACGTTGGAGATTAAATGGAAGCCGTATCTAATTCCACATCCTGTGGCTGTAAAGCAAATGTAAATCTGATGGGGTTTGTTTCTGAAGTAACAATGCAATTTACAGCAGCATTTTGAATAACCTTTATCTCCTGTTGGTTTCTGTGCTGAACATCTTTTCTACATGATTACATTTTTGGTTTCTTCTGAGGCTTTTAAAATTATTATTACAACTACTACTGAAGTATTAATAGTACTTAACACCTACAAAGATTACAGTTCTACTGTGTTCTGCAGGCAAGCTATGAAAAGTACCCATTGCAGAAGTTAGGCTCTCTAGGCATCGGGCTGGAGAAAACTGGCAAACTTACAAGAGATGCAAAAGAAAGTTTGATAAAATTAGGCTGAGTTACATTCTGTAATGCATTGCATGTTCTATTATTTTTTTTTTTCCTTTTGTTTTCTTCAATTACTCACTGTAGTATTTGTTCAGTCATCTTTTTATAATGCCTGAAGAGTACCGAGAAATGCTGGAATTAATGGTAGAGGTTGAACATTTCTTCTAGAAAAATAGCTGGTACATCTAGAACACAAACTACAGAATATCAGACTGGCAGCCTTAGCCAAAGGAGCTGACCAGTGAAATCTTAAATAATTCTGGATTAGTGGGTAATAGGTGGTGGGGGGGACGGTTGGACTAGATGATCCTTGAGGTCTCTTCCAACCGTAATGATTCTATGATTTTATGGATGATGTTCAGTTTGCTAAGTGGAGCTCACGTGCTGTCGGTTTGGCAAATGACTTTCTTCATTTCTTTGTGCACCCATTTGTCTACAAAAAACCATCCCATAATGATATCTGCCTTGCATTGTGCGTGCTCAGGAGAGAACCATAACGTAACAGTGTATGGAAGATATCCTACAAACAAAGAGTGGGTAACTTCAGGTGGTTATGACTTTAAACTTATTTGGTTTAATGTGTGTAGGACCATTGTCTAAAAGTACAGCTGTTCACATTTCAATTAATATTTTCCATTAAAATCTCTGGTGTGAGGGCTTACACAGAAGGAAACATAAATAATGATAGTTAAAAACAAACAGAAAAACCCCAAACTCACTTCAAACTTGTGCTTTATAAACAACACGAATTTCTTTTACCATTTGTTCCTGCTACAGAACTTTAAGTGCATCAGAAGAGCATTTATTGCTGTTAAATTTGTATTTTTGTACAGGGACTTTGTTGGAAAACTTCTGCTATATATACAGAAGGTTTAGTTTGTAACTTACTAGGCTTCATTTTTCTGTGTTGAAAAACAGTCTGGCAGTTTCATTTTTCTGTAGGTACCTCACTTTGCCTGAGAAGTTCTCCTTTTCATCATCACAACAAAGTAAAAATCTCTCATGCAAACATGTCTTCATTAATTTTTTTAACTTTCTGTAAGTGCAAAGTTAATAAAACCTACTTTCTGAACCTCTGAAAGTATCTTTAGAAAACATTGCATTAGCATTTCTTTCTCGTGTTTTGTGAACTGTGTTTACCATGTACATTAATTACAGAAATGACAGTGATTACACTTTCAATGCTAATACTACTAATGGCTCTAAGAGGATTCTAAAAATATTTGAAAAACCAAACCAAACCCCAACCAAACAAAAAAACCTTCTCACCCAGGTAGGACAAATCAACATCTGAGTGTCTCCCTGAGCAAAGCTTTTGAAGTTTTGTTCAAGAGGTCCTGGTGGCAGGACTGAGTTAGAAACCAGGGAGCTAGTGGGAACTTGGTGTTTAGGTGCTGCTCTTGAGCTCGTTCTAGAGGAGCCCCTTCCTTTCTGGCAGAGCGGTGACTTCACAATTGTGCTGCTGTTGACTGGTGACTGATGTCTGCTGGTACTTGGTAGTGAGGTCCTGCTCAGCAGCCAGCTCTCGCCCTCGAAGTGTATCTCATTAACCTGACACAACATGAACACAGCAACACTGAGAAAAATACACACTGGAATCAAGTTGTCTTCAGAGTTGACCAGAACTGGAAGTTGCAGTGGGAATCTGTTTTATCACTTCTTGAGTCTTCTCTATCTTTATTTCTAAGGTGTGCTGTGGATATATCATGGCATCTTAGTGTTATTCTAACATGGAAAAAAGGGAAAGCTTCCTCCTGAACTGAAGTGCCAGTGAGATCTTTAAAATCTCAAAAATGCTGTTGTACTTCAGACCTGTGGTGGGCTGAGGTGTTAATTTCCTTTTGACCTTTGTAAATTTAAAATAAGTGAAAAAATAATACCTTTTTGCAGCAATCATTCTATCGAGATCCACAATACAAAATTGTGTTTAGACTCATGACTTTTTCCAATATTTATTTGTGTAAGACGTGTAGATCTAGCAGCGTTGTTGTGGCAAGAATGCTCTGCTTTCAAAGTTGTTGTTTTTTGTTTTTTCTTTTTTCCCCTTGTAGAGTTCAAAGCAACAGATGAGTTGTGACAGAGAACAACTAAGGGTGAGTGCATTGATGTGCAAAATGTTCTGTGTATTTAAAACATAAGCAGAATCTAGTCTGTGCTATTGACAGATGGATTACTTTAAGTGGAACATATTTAGCTCATTTGTTGCTTGTTGGTAAATATCGTGCATATCTCGATATAAAACAGTTGCAGTAGACACTGGCTTCTCTTCCATAACCCAGTGAAATTTGGCTGTACACACCTCTTTACCAGAGCTCCCCTGACACTCAGTGCGCTCTTCCCCTGCACCATGCAAAGATTTAGTAGTGGTAAAGGTCACGATGTTTTGCAGACTTTCTCCGCTACCAGATTGTTTCAAAACAGAAGGCACTATCCTTTACGTTTATTTTGTTTTTAATAGCATGTGTACTTTCTGAAAGAAATCAGTGCTAAGAACGTGAGAGAAATGGCAGAGAAGGTCCAACTATTTTAGTGCGTATATTGGTTGTGTACAGTCCGTAAAAAAGACAGAGCTCCTGAACCCAGGTTGCTGACCTTTATTTTGTTTTCCCCTTTTCCTATATTGAACTGACAGTGTGTAAAACAGGTTTCAGTCCCTGCTCCCTCTGAACACTGCATATGCTACAGATCTCTGCAGATGCTTTTTCATCACAAGTTTTTCCTTGTTTAACTGATTTATTCTAGTGTCTGTTTAGAAAGGCATAAGAGTTCTCATGAATAAAAACCAAAGCTTTGGGGTCACCCGAGTGTTGCTTAATAGACCTCTGTTGACACCACATGGTCAGTATTTTCTTGAGATCCCATATGCCAGTGAAGAGGGAGAGGCAGGTCTCAAGGAGGTGTACTTCAAGTTTTTACACCAACAGAAATATTAGTGGAAATAGGAAAAGCAGTATTTTTTTTTTCTTTGTAGTTTACTAAGCATCAACACTGCCTGCATGACTTGCCACGTATAAATATATTGTGGTCTTAGAATAAGTTGTGCAGTGTTCGTTAACATCCATTCGTTACATAAACTTCATCAGCGTAGCTAGATGCTTCTGCTGGTCTTCGCCATATTTGCAATAGGACTTTCGGTAAACAAGTTATGCAAGACTGATGCATCACGCATTGTCCTTGATGCTTTTCCTGCCGGTGTGTGACTGCGTTGCTATTGTACTGAAGCTGGAGTGACAAAGCTTTGTTTTATCAGTAGTAACGTCTCAACAGAGCAGCTGTCAAAGTTAAAATATTGCTGTGGTACCTGAAGGACAGTCTTTTCAAGAGGTAGCACTGCCTTGAGAACAGAGAAAGTTTTTCATTTGATTTTATTGTTTTTATTAAGTTTTCTCCTTTGAAGGAAGGAAAATATTGTTTTGAAATATAATGGGAGGAGGCTCCCAGCCCTTTTTTCAAGTGAATGTGTGTGAAAACGTGATGCAGTAAAACTTTTGTGTATCTTTCTAGTCCAGTATTACACATTTACATCTAACAACGAGCTCAGTGCTTACGATGCCTCTGTTACTTCTCCTGACGATGTAGGGAAAAGCACATCTCTAATCTACTGACATTAGGCACATCTTCCACTGCTCCTGTGGTGTTCCTGTGCCGTGCAGCGTAGCTATCAGTGTACACTCTGTTCCTGCGGCCGGGGGCAATGAAAGCAGCACACCAGCCCACAGAGTTAGAGCTTGTGGCTGTAGCACAACACGTGTGGCCGGCAACCAGTGTCACACAGACAGATACGGTGGGAGCGACAATTGCAGTGCCAAGCATGGCAGAACTGTTCCTTTCCCTGCCTGGTCTTCACCCGCCCAAACCTTTACCGGTGCCCAGAATATATTCTAGTTTAAAACAACTCATCTGCTGTGACAAAAGGTCACGGTGGCATTTCACTGTACTGTGTGGAGATGTTTTGGTCATAGTTCAGTGCTGGCACTGGGGACCCTCCTTAGCCCAGCTGCGAATGGCCCCCCGCTGGCCGGTTCTGCACCTCCAGTGCTCTCAGGCGGTCCCTTGGCCATTCTGTCGCTCCCGAACTGAGCAGTGCTGTTACAGAAATGTGTAATTGGCTGAGTGAGATTTTTCAGGCCTGGAAGTGTTTTTCTGGGGGGGATTTGTGACCCACCACGAATACATGGATGTGAGGTAGCCTCTTCACAACAAAGTATTGTTTTATCCCAGCTGAAAGCATTGACATATAACAGGCAAACACGATTAAAACAACACAATGCCAACATCCATTTGTGTTTGTTAAACTGAGTTAAAACTAATTATCCTTAGATCATCTAATAGTACCATAAAACAGACATATCCCCCAACTTCCTTGCTAAGATGACGATGTATCTGCCACAGGTGCTGCTTGATTCCCTAGTCAGTCCCTAGTCTACAAGTCCTAAAGTTCCAAAAGAAAGACACTTTATGTATGGTCTGTTTAAAGCATAATAGTGCAAATAAATAATCAGACATTGTGTGGCTATAGAAAGAACTATCCGAGTCTTATAATAATCCTTTATTCAGACATTTCTCACCTCTTATCTGTTTCACTGGCTTACAGATTCTAAATGCAAAGCAGAGACTCGCTGTTCTGGAATAAAGCATTTAGAGTAATGAAACTCTTATTCATATTGAAGCCTCTGGGCATTATGTGTTATATTTACAATGAATGATAATTCTAATAATTAAGCAGGTCTGTATATTTTAACCCTTTTCTGGTCAAGCTTTGAAAATGACAGTGACCACAAGTGGGTAACCTACCTTGCCAACCTGATACCTTTCCCTGCTAGACCTGAACTATTTAATTGGAATTCATACAGAAAGCAATGGGAATTTTCTCTCCAGTGGAGCTGGTTGGGTTGTGGGTTTTTTCCCCCATTTGGATATGTAACAAAATCTGTCTTTGGTATATTTGTATCTGATTTCAAAAAAAAATTACAAAGCATTAATGTCATTTGTAAAATTCCTTTCTCTTGGAAATTATTTTCATTACCATGTGCTGCCTTGCATATTATTCTTTTTTCATATTTCTGTAATTTTTTTGCTTTCTAATCTGTCTTAATTTAAATCAAATTGTACTAAAAACCTAGTGTGCCTCTGAAGGGACATTGCCTCATTGGTATTGCTCTCTCCAGCTCCATCCATCCACACACTGCTCTTTGTCCGTGTTTCCTTTAAAGAAAATGGTGAGGCAGTTTAGACCTCCTCATTCTGTCTTGTGTTCTCTAATTCTGATTTATAAATCCCTTCTTGGACAGACACACCCTATCCTCTTCTCCACCTTTCTTGCTGCCACTTGCTGTTGTATGAGTCACTGTGTGGAGCTTAATGTAACTGTCATCCTGATGCATTATAAATGACCTATAAAGACACAGAACTCACAGCTTGCTCAAAACCATTTAAAAACACTTTTCTCATATTTGGGGCTGAAAAACAGCCTTTGAAACACAAATGATAAGGGCTATTTAGGACTGTGAAGAAAATCAGGATATGAGCTATAGGTAGAAAAGCTGTAGTACATAAAGCTGTCAAAAGTGTAGTGACACCCTCGGAAGCCTGTCTACAGCTTCCACTGAACCTTCCTTACTATTTTGACTTTAACCAGGGATTATATATTTTTGTCATAGGCTAAGGACATAATTTAAACTTACAAACTAACTTAAACCTTACCGAGCTTTACCCAACCTGCCTTTCAAGCAAGAAATTATTATTTTGTGTTCTCAACTCAACTATTTGAAGTGAACTTCCCTATCTGTATTTACGCGCATGAGTTTTGCTACGTAAGCTAATGGTTTTGGTCCTTGTGCAGCAATACTAGATGAGCTCTCTGAGGTGGGCTCAGAGCAATTTTAAACTCTAATGTTAGGAGGGTTTATAAATGTTCCTGTGAATACCAATGAGTCTAATGGTAAATGCTGTGATTAACTTCCTTGATCTGAAATTTTAAGTGACCTAGTTGTTGCTCTAATTAACAACTGCTTTCACATGCACTTATTATCAAGATACATTATATGTAGCCAGAGCTCCTTCTCTGGTCTGAAATATGGGAAGGGCAGGGTCTTACTATGATCTTGTGTTTAATATCAACTCATATTTTTTTATAGAACTCTACTTTTCAAGGAGACAAAATGAAGTTTTACATTCAATATCTTTCTATTTTGCTTGTCTTTTATATGGTAAATGAAATAAGCTGTAACATGCAGCCAACAATGTATTAAAGTTATGCCAGGTAGAGGGAAAGCAAAAGCAAATGCATTTATGTCCAGCATCATTTTTAAGCAACCGTAATCCTGCAATATTTAGCTTTCTTCGTGGCTTTGCTGAGTGCATTAATTCATCAGGTTGTAAGGTGCTTAGCTGTGTAGATGGGGTTTTTTGGAAACTTTCTGAAGAAAATTTTTGAAGCTCATCATTGTGGCATTAGCTTTTTCCAGTGATCTAAAAATAATCCACTGATCATTTTTGTGTACAACGTTCCTCTGATACACTGAGGAGGTAAAATATGATTCAGCGGCAGACACTAATTTTTTTTATCAGTTTGAGCTGAGGGGGAAAAAATTAAAACAACTGAAAAGAGGAAGAGAATCAGAGGGGAAGCTATTTGTGAAGTAGATGTTATTTTTGAGCATTTTCTGAAATAATTTACTACGGTGATAGCATAGCAGAACTATGTGGTGGCTGGCCAAAGAACCTGTGCTTTCAATCCCTGCCAGTTCCCACACTGGGTGGGGGGAAGGAAAGGTACGTACGTGTGTTTCATAAGTCAGTGATGTCTCGTTACCAGAAAGCAACACAATAATTCATAGCGCTTCTGCAAAACTGGGCAGCTGGTTCTGGCCATTACTAAAAATGTCACTGTGGTTCTTTTCCCTTTGCAAATCTCTTGGTATGCGCTTGCAAACAATGTGTGTACATTTTCCCTGGAAGAGTAATCTGGAACTACCTAGTTCTATATATCCCCCTCTCGCAGGAAAAAGGGTTAAAAGGGGAAAAGCTAGGATATACTACTAGAGTCGGATCAATCTGATACGCATTTACTACTCATCCTTTTCTTAGAAATTCACGTAGGCTATGTGGCATTTGACATGCCAGACAAGGGCCTTAATGTGATCCTTCTTTAATTTCTGCAGTTATTCTTGCAGTGAGCTACTTGTGTCATCATCCATGTAGGTGTATGGTGAAGATACAGGTAGGTGAGATTAGTAAGAAGGAATTGTATTTTTGGTTCCTGGTCTGTATTATACATTGGCATGAAATGAAATTAAGAGTAATCTCACTCACCATCTCACAAGCTACCTTCCCAGTGGTTCCATACAAAGTAATTCACAGCATAGTCTGGAAAAAAATTATTGGAACTAAGACCTAAAGAAGAATAAAGGATTGCAAATAGTCCGCCAAACTTTTGGGCAGGGGGTTAATTGTAGGGATGTGACTTCATTTAAATTTTCATCTAGCTTGAAATTGATATGTGCAAAAAGAAAGGCAGCTAATAGGTAATGAAAATTGTTATGGTTCATGTTTAAAATGACACAGCCTCTCACTGTGAGGATGCTGTTACCCTCTTAAAATGCCAGCAGCTAATAATATGCTCCTTTGATCAAGGGAAGAAAGAATGTTTACAGCACTTCCCTTCTTTGAATAGTCATGGTGTCACTCCAGCTTTCAGTTCTTTCAGGAATAGTCAAGAGGTCTTTAGGTATTTTCCTTGTCTCTGCTGCTGATGGAATGTCATTCAGAAAACTTTAGGCCTGTCACGGTGTTGTTTTGGCTTCTCTCTCTGAGAACAGTAGGCAGAGGATTTCCTGTTGTTCAAGTGCCACTTTCTCTTGAATTCAACTTTGATTTTTGCACAATCAAGTATTTTCTCAGTATTGTGCTTCGTAATTGCTGAAAGTGAAGAGTTACAGTAATATTTGGAGAGGCTGAAGCAATGTTTTCAGGAACTACCTGTCTGTTTAGTGTGACATTTTGTCTGGGGCTGCAGCACGATATGTGGAATTTGGCAGCTATTCGACGTATGTTTAAAGCCATGTTTGTATACAGGCAGTCAAGGATAGGGATTTGGTTTGTGAGGCAGTTCACTAAATGAAATCAAGGGTCAAGTGGTGACAAACTTCTGAAGGGAGAGAAGGGAATAGATTGAGATCGTATAAAGGCTTTTGAACCAGCACTCAACATTATTCGATATCCTAGTGCTCTCTGCCTCCTGCTGCAAAACCATCAGCAATACACCATACTGGATCCACACCATGGACACAGCTTTTGAGGTCAGAGCAGCAGCTTTGGTACAGACTTTCTGCAATGACCGCATACAGCTTCTTTTGGAGAACACTCACTGCGATCAGTGATGCTGGCCTAGAAAAGAAGAGAGATTTTCAGACTTATTTTGTATTTGTTGAAAGGGAGCTCTTTTTTTCACACAGCCTTTGTAATTTCTCTTTCATCGTCTTGAAACCAGACTAATTGCTTAGTCAATTTGGCTAGCAAAGATGATAGTTCTCTTTACTGTTACGCCTCTCTCGTGCAAGAAACACTTCCCTAGTTTACAGGGCAATTTTGGGGGGTGTTTGGTTGGTTGGGTTGGGTTTTTGCAGGGCTTGGCTTGTTTGTTTTTGCTTTTCCCCCAGAGTGCTTCCACAAGACCCTCCTGGCTTGGCTGGGCAGTGGTATTGGCTCATACTAGGTTTTTGTTTTGTTTTGTTTTGCTTTCCCCACTAGGGTTAAGTGAAAAAGCTTTTCAGCTGCAGGTAGACAGGATGGATTTTTAACATGCTCTTTGGTCCTTCTGCATGGTGGATTTCTATTCTCATTTACTTATGTATCAAATAACTGACTGAGCAACTAGATTTTTAAAGGCTTTGGGGAGTATTATAGTAACTGAAAAAATAGTTTACATCAACAGCCCAAATGATGTAGTGTTATAAAGACATATATTTATTGGGCTACATTGAGTCCTTGAACCAATAGTATTTAGAGACAATGAAGGAATATTGAATATAATATGGACATCATGTTCTAGTGTTGATGGTAATGGTCTTTTTAGTTCCGTAAGGTATTTCTAAACCTTACTTGTTTAAGCTATCAGGTTTATTTCTCTACTGAACCAATTAATGATGCTTTTTTAAGTAGCTGTCATTTTTTCAAAGCAGCAGAGTTACAAGGAGGAATGCGTTAATCCTAAACACAAATGCCGATGCATGCATCAATATTCATAGGTATGTACATACAAATATCTGTATGTACCTGTATCTGTATTTTATATAATACAGTTTAAGGATCCAGCCCTACCGACTTGCAGCTGACATGCGACAGCATACACACCATTCTGTCTGTGAAGGGTGAAGTCTGGGCTTCAGACAGGCCAGGATTTTAGAAGTGTATTCTTAGTCTCTTCAATTTTTAATTATTTTTTTTTACTGTAAGAGAACCTGGACAGTAATTGTGTTCTGTTCTATTCTACAGCAAAATCCCAAGTTATCCTGAAAGCCAAGCAGAAATGCTTTATTTAGTACAGAACCTCAAGCAACTGTACATGATTTCCAGGAAGCAGGGTAGAGAAATAAAAATTAACTATGCTAAACAAACAGAAATCATGTTTTACCAAGCTGACATTAGTTTTGAGCCATCTTGAAGTTTTTGGAGTCAGGCAGGGAGCTATTCCTGCTGTTGGAAGACAAACGAAGCTAAGTGCAGAGATTAAAATATATTTTAGTTCTGTTCATTTTTCTCCTCTTCACAAAGCCCTGTAGTAAAGATTTCTTTAGAAAAAACTGTATTAGCTGACAGTTTCACACTTCTTACTGTGTTTGCAGAAGCTGTTGGGACAGTGAGATCAGCAGACAAATATCGCTGCTACATACAGCTGTTTGATGCATTCCGAATTATCCTAAGGAAGGGTAGTCCTGGACAGGATAATGGCTGCAGGAGCCTCATCAGCTTGGAAACTGCTGTATTTAAACATCAAAGCCTGAATTGCGTCTTCTGGTTTTTAGACTGAAATAAACTGCCACGATAAACTGCTGTGCCAAGAGCAGAAGTATGAATTGCTCAGAATCCCACCTCTCTGCAGCCTTCAGAAACAGCTACCTGGCTTTGGAAAAAGTTATTCAAGATGGCCATAAACTGTCATTGTTATCCACATTTGGGGTTTATTTTACTGCCTTAGTTGCTTTGTTCATTTAAATGGGGTGGAAATACTTCTGCAAAAGTAAACAGACATAGGCATGTGGAGAAATTATTGCGAAGTTATTAAACTACCTTCGTATTGTAAAATATCTTTTTAATATTTAAGTGAAGTTGACAGAACACACAAAGTTACACAAAGTACATACTAGTTGTACCTGGAGGAAAAAGGTCTGTCCTACTGCTTATTTATAAAATCTTGTGGACAAAAAAAATGTTCTAAGTCAAACTAGAAAGCCAAGTAACAGCTGTAAGGAACCGATGATGAAATCCTGCAGTTCACCCTCCCAGTGTGCAGTCCCTGTCACTGAAGTGGGGTGGCTCCCTTGCTCCATGTATTGAACATGTGCTTGAGTGAGGTCGTGGGGTTTAGGAGGAAGAGGAGAGTAAACCCAAAACAGTTGGTAGGTCCTAAAAGCTCATGATGAGATCGTGATGAAAGTGGCAGATCTCTGCTGGGACCAATACATTTAATATCTTCATCAATGGCATAGTGCGATCGAGCGCACCCTCAGCAGCCTTGCGGACAGCAGCCAGCCGAGTGGTGCTGGTGCGGTGTGGGAGGGAAGGGGTGCTGGCCAGAGGGGCCTGGACAGGCTTGAGCAGTGGGGCCAGCTGAACCTCATGAAGGTCAACAAGACCAAATGCAAGGTCCTGCACCTGGGTTGGGGCAATCACCAACCTCACTACAGGCTGAGGGATGAATTGATTGAGAGATGGAAGAAATAGTAAGCGAATGTTTTTGTATTTGTAGCATGGTATCTAGAGGATCCATTTTATAAACCAGGAAGTTGCGAAAGGTAAAAATGCTTTGCTGGTTTGTGACGTCTTTGTTGTTTCTTGCTCCTGGGAGAAGCTGACATTGACTTAGGAATGTTGTTTTCGCCTCACATCTGTTTGCTGTGGTGTATTTTGAAGCTTTGATCACCTCTGTTATCTTTAGAGACAGCATGGCTTGGACAGGGGGAGGGAGACACAAAAAACAAGCACGCTGTATCTCAGGCCTGTTTCATACTCCACTAATATTGGAAGCTTATGGCCTTATGTAAAAGCGTGGCTACAGATGCATTCCAAGCAGTAGTCATATGCTACGTAGAGTGTTATTCCATAGGTAATGGGTAAAAATACAGATAGATGCTGTGCTCACAGGTTCACTGGGGCAGTTCATTGCATTTCTCTTCATACAGTACTTGTCTCTTCCTTTGGATTCTTAAGATGTCTCTGAGAACAATACTGTAAGTAAAAAAGTGGCCTTCGTCTCAAGGTCACTTTCCTACTTGATAGCAGCTGCCCTCCAAAGAGCACATAATTAATAGTTTTATTACCTTGATTTAGTCATTTCCTTTGGTTTTTCCTACATGCTATAGATTACTTCATATGCTAGCAGCTCATTTCTCCTTTCTTTCCCATTCTCTAAGCTACTGCCTTCTACAACTGTTTTCATCATTGTTAAAAATCATTTATACAGCGCCATAAATTACAGACACTTTACAAGCACAGAGCAAGGTACCTCCTTTGCTCCAAAGAGTTTACAGTGCAGCTACATCCTTGATTTCTGGTGTCTCTTTTTTACGTACCACAATGGCCTGGGAATTTTAAGATCAAACGATGGTGGTCACAACTGTATGCTCCAATTTATGTGATGTAGGTAACTAAGTATTTGTTTGCTACTTAGCGTGACGGTATTGTAAACACTTCTGTTTACTAATAGTTCTAGGCACACATTTTTGGCTGCAGATGCCCGGAAAAAATCCAGACTTTTGGTCATTTAGTGCTCACACCCTCACTTGTTCTTTTTTTCTTGATACTGCAACTGGAATTTCCATATTTTATAATGAAAACTTGCCGGAATTTTCATGTGATATTGCCACAGTGCCCAAGTAAAAACCTGACAGCATGGTCTGTAATGATGCTTTTGAAGAGGTTTATTTTTTTTTGAGTTTGGCTCATTCACTAGGCTCCCCACTCAAGAATATCTTATACCTGGTCTACAGTCCTGCTTCCACTAAAATGCACTTTTAAAATCTAATTGTAGTTACCATTTAATGTGAAAATCATGAAAAATGTTTTGATATTTGTCTGAAAAGTAGCAATCCTAAATAGCAAAGGGATGTTACTGTACTTTTTTACTATTCTTTCTTCACTTTTAAATATAGGTTATTTTTTTAAAAAAAAAGAGACACAAAAAACCCCACCACCCCCCAAAAAACCCAACCCAACCTGTAAATTTAGGAAAGACTATAAACTCCCTTACCAACTTAATTTACCCCAAACCCTTGAGATGTCCAGCTCTTGGCTGCTGCTCATCTTCCTCAGCACGTGCTCAGATGGAAATGTGAGATTGTCTCAGTGCAGGATTGTGGAGTTGTCTTTCAGTTACAGCAGCCTTGTAGCCCGGCTATCGATTTTACAGGGAGGAACAGGAAAAGATTTTGAATGTTCATCAGTGACTAAACTATAATTAAACTTTTCTAAACTCTTATGTATCCAAACATTGTAATTTTTCCACATACTGATAGCAGAACAGAGCAGTTGTGGTGTGCTGACAAAGCCATGCAGTTCTTTCGCTTGGAAAACAGGAAGCAATACTTATACAGTTTTTGGATTTAATGGCTGCAAAAAAAAGTAATAGTTTCCATAGCCTATTCAGTAGATTATTATTTTGGGTCAGAAGATTCAGTTTTAATAAAAAGTTTTTTCTTGGATTTCTTGTTTTGAAAAGGTATCAGAGACTTATCCTAAACAATACATAATGATATTAGGGTTACGTTTAGCTATCAGAAAGACTTTTACCATTTTTAGAAGACTCTGTGATTTATATGATGCCAGTTATATAATGACATTAAAAACACTGGCTTTCATTTGTATTCACAGAAGTCTTCTGGTGGTTTTTAACTTTCTCTCTATGATAAATACATGCTCCCTTTAGGATAGAGAAGCAAAGCCTATAAAGCTCACCAAATATAACCCACTTGACCTCAGTGTAATAAACACATGCCCTCACATTTCTTCTGAAATCTTAAATTTCAAGCTTACCTGTTGCTGCTGGTTTTTTGTTCTGCTGTTTTTTGGTTTGGTTTCCACACACCCACCCTACCCCCCACCCCTTTAGTCTCCAGAAACTGTAGGTAGGAATACTGAAAAATTACTATATAGACCAGAAATGATTTATGTAGATGAAACCAGGGGTGACATGAAAGGGCCGTAGTTTTCATGAATCAGTGAACAGCAGTCAGTTCAAAAGGCTGATAAAAATCATTATAAATAAATTCTACTAAAATGCTCCCATGATAAATTCTTCATTGCATTAGTTAGGTCTTCACTACCTCCCAGCTCCTGCTTTGTGCTCCCAATTGCACTGAGCAGTCTCCTTCAGCAGCTGCACTCCTGAAGGACTGGGGAGAGAAAAATAGAACCATGTGTAAATTTTTGGGAGAAGCATGAAGTGGAAATAAGTCTCTTTCCACAGCCTCCGTGAGGAGGAATTGTGGGGAATGAGAAGCTTGCTATGAAAAGGAGCTCCTCCACCAAAGCCAAAGGGCAGTGATAACAGAGATATCTGAAAAACGTAATCAAATCAGTCAACAGAGTTCTTTGTAGTCTATTGCAAACAAAACCTCAGTAACCTACCATAACAACACAGCGATGAAGACTGAGATGCATTTGAAATATAATAATTAATGGTCAAAATTGTAAAAGCAAAGAAGTTTCTGGAAATGTTAACACTTCTCTAATTACCGATTTCAAAAGTTGTGTCAGTGACAGGAGCGCTGTAGTTAGTCAAGTTCTCATCCAAAAATGTTAAAGGCTTTTTAAAAATGTTAATAATAAATGTATGTATAGCAAACAGCATTGTAAAAATTACAGTGGAGTGGTACTCACAACTCTTCAGAGTACCTGCACTCGGAAGAGCAAAGACATACGGTGCAGATAGCCAGGGGTGTTAAAGATCTCACCTGGATACAGCCACATTGCCCGCTGTGAGGAGAGAGCTGCTTTATTGTTAATGATTCTCCCAGAAGACTGTCTAGGAACCATCAGCAGGAATCACTCTAAGTCCAACTGGTCTGAAAACAGAATTTAATTTTTGCCTGCACTATTCAGGTATTTCTCAGAATGTTGTCATTCCTGAATGAAGAATCATGGAAGAGCCAAACCCAGAAGGGACCTCAAAGGATCATTTGGTCCAACATTCAGGAAAGGTTGAAAGGGGAAAAAAAAACAACAAACCAAACCTCATTTTTCAGAATATTTAATGAAACAATTTTTCCTCATTTGATTCAAAAACATTTAAGCTTTATGTTGCAAGCACTGGAACATGCTGAAGTTATCAAAAATAGAAAAAAGTTTTACATATGCAGCTGTAATCACAGTACAAATTATGACAACATAATGGATAGAAAACTTAGTTGAAACAGTCTTGACATTATTACAGTAAATAGCAAAAGCAGATTTACGTTCCTGCATGGTTTTCCAAACGGAATTCCGCTGAAATGCTCACCATGTTCCCACACTGTTTGTTTTGCTCTCTTGCTGAAACTGAGGCGCAGTACTGATGCGCTGCTGTGCCCTTCCAGTAGTGCATTACGTGGAGCACTCGGTCAGTCGTATGGCTCAGCTTCTGCCTGCTTAGGTTAGTGCTGCCATGTTTGTTCCTTTGCCAGTTGGTGTAAAGAATGTAAACAGTATTGGAATTTCTGTCATAGAAATAGTCTTAAAAATATATCTTAGGCCATGGAAATTTTAGCATATGTTTAATTAGGTGTTTATGCTCTCTGGCTTGCATATTTGAATATCCATAATCACAGAAGACCTTAATTCAGAACATTTAGCTAAAGTGGAGACTCACTCACTGTACAGAGAGCATCTGAGTTTAATGCTCAGAGGGAAACAATGCAAAATACCACCACTGCGCGGCCATATGGTCTTTTATGCAATCTGATACTGCAGCCTGGGAGTCTCTCTGCCTGTTAAGAGTTGCATTAATGAGCCCTACTTGTTTGAAGTGCAGGTCATAATGGAAAACATTATGTATGTACGTAACGTGTACTTTGGATACGTTAACTGAACAGAAGCAGGGTGCACATTCTGAATGGTCTTTGCAGTTTTTTCTGTATCTGCACACTGAATTTCATATGTCAAAAAATAAGTGTCTTTTGTAATGCTCTAATATTGTTTATTTGCCATGACCACTTTGCAAATAGACCATGGTTTAGCATGGTCTTGCTCAGTGAAAAGCAGTAAGAGACTGTGATGCCTTTCTTTGATCAGCATTTTGCAATTTACTCTGTGTGTGGAGTCCAGCTGAGACTAGTGTAGTTCCAGAGATAAGCGATAGTGATATTGTTACCTAAGGTTGTGGTCACAGAGACGCTGTTCCTTCCTCTTATGTGCATGGTTTTCTTTGAAGACAAAAGCAGCAGCTATTTGCTCTGCCACTTGCTGATCCTCTCTTTTAGTCTGACTCAAAGTATCAACAACCTTTTGTCATGGGGAGTGCTTCAGAACTGTGGAGCCATCTCGGGCTGCATCAAAATGTTGCCACCAGGTTAGTGATTTGCCTGTGATGAAGGACAGTGCTGTAAGTGAAGAACAATCCCTCCTTGTGTCACTACTGGAGAATTTCCCTCCTGAGGAAAAAATTTAATCTCAGTTTCCACATATATTCAAAAGTAGATTCTCCTGGTAGTATAGACTGGAAATACATTTTGAGAGTGAGATTATATTTCCAGAATTTCCTTGTCTTTAGGGTGTAATTTGTTTTATTTTGGTTTATTTCAGTGTTGGTACATGTGCATTTGCTGTTGGAAGTAGTTAAATTTACATTTTGTTGCTGGGAAAAAAGTATCCAGCTGATGTGAACCATGAAGCCCTTAGGAAAACAGAAAATACATAAGTTCAGAGCATCTTAGAACACAAATTAAATATTTAGTGTACAGGCTGGATCCCTCCTAATGGAGAATGTCTGAGGTAAGCGTGGCTTCTCTAACATACAGTCAATTGAATAACTGAAAGAATGGGCAGCTAATGTAAGGAGATAGTACTACGAGTATTTTGATTTCAGACAAAAAAAAGAGAACTGTATGATAAATGAACTCTGTAATTGTGAGAATGCATGGTCAGGGAATCCAACTTCCCTTTGCTGAAGGCATTTCTGGTAGTACCAGAAGGTAACGGGGTGGACTGAAGCATGCACAGGTTGCTTTGCGTACTGGCTAGTTGATTTGCCTTCCGGTGGCTGTGCACGTGGGTGTAGAACCGGAGGACTGCCCTGGTTTGTAATGCTTGATACAGGCAGGCAAAAGTATTCCAAGTTTGGCTTTTCACAATAAGCTACATACTCCCAAAATTTTTAAGACCAGGAAAAAAATGTTGTTCCTGCTATGGGGATGTTGGAAGGGGCAATAGTGACAGTCTCCTGCCTACGCTGTGGGGGAAGCAGTGCAGAAGTCTGATGTCGCAGTGTGTTCCTTGGAGCAATGCTGCGTGCATTTACCTGCAGTATGGATTTACAGCTACTTAATTATGCGCTACTACTGTAAAGGCTTCTTTACCGACAGCTGCGTGTTGCACTTAACTTTCTTTTAGAAATATCTGTTCTTCAAAACCAACCACATCCTGTTTAAAGACCTACTAAGTTGAGAGATGAGACTTGGTACTTTTAAGCCTTCAATGTGAACAGGAACAGACCGTCTGCGCGCAGATGCACTCACACATACGTTACACTCTGAGACAACAGGAAGACGTTCCCTCTACCAGACTCTCAACAGGCGCTCTCCATCTCATCTGGTCTCTACATCCTCTGGGTTCCCTCACATAGTCTGGGTGGATGGGCAGAAGTTTCCAAACATAGTTGAAGTGATCTCAGAATAATTTGGTATCACTTCTCAAAATCAGAACCATTTGGGCATACGTGTACCTATAGCACACTGCACGTATTAAGAAAACACTGATGCAGCCTTAACTATTGTCTCACTACTGATTTGTCATTAATACACAAATGGTTCCAGTAAATGTCAAGGGTTTCTGGAAAAACATGGTCTGAGATCTATTAAAGGGGAATGCTCAGTGAGTCTCAAGGTAGAAGCCAAAACGCAGAAAGGGCTATGGAGAATATATGCAGACATAAAGATGATGGAGAGAGTCTTACAAGACACAAAATGAAAGGCAGGCAAAGATGCCCGAAGTGTTTTTGTGGTCTGGAAAGCAGCCAAAGAGGCATTGATTTATTAAAGAGCAGCATCACGGCTTCCTTGTCTCAATGTGATGGTGCCATTAGAGCTCCTCGAGCAGTCTCTGATTTCCTTGAGGATGAGGAATAGGAATTTCAAACAAAACATCAAAAGAAGTTTCTGAAGTGCGTTCCTTCCCAGACCTATGCCACTGCCAGACCATCACTTTGGCTGTATACCTGATGGGATGATTCAGCATGTATCTGCTGGGGATTGCACGAGTTCCCTTCTTATTACACGTGGCACCTACTCGCGTAAAAAGTAACCTAGCAATTGTGCGTGTAAGTTTTTTATACTCTTCGATCATGACATAGTGTAGAAAAACTAGCTTTAATGAGGCAGGTAATAGAAATTGTGAGTCACCAGTTAAAAATCGTACATCCAACTGTTTTGTTAACTGAATTAACTCAGTGCTGTTCTTGCCAACTGGTGATGTACTAGGAGAGACTAGTACCTGTGGCATCATCTTTTTTTTCTGTCTCTGTAGATATCTGAATTATCTTATTTCTTTCTTCTTCCACATTTCCTCTCTGAATGTCCATGTATTTTAATTTTGTACTTTTCCATTCTCCCACCCCCTAAGGTGGCTCCTTAACGTAACGCCTCCTGTGTCCACTTGTTTGTCGCTTTACATGCCTGGAGACGGGCAATACCTGCCTTCACCAGGACTGTTGTAGAGGCCTTTCTGGTATTGTGAGGAAAATGCTGGACATCCTAGGCAGCCTAATGGTGGGGCTGTTCTGGTGCTTATCCTGAGAATACAAGGTTTCAGGTGGCAGAGGAGCAGATTTTGCCATAGTCCCGCAGCTGCGGTGCCAGTGCTGCTGCGGCACTGCCAGCAGCCTCCAAGAAGGAGGTGTGCTCTCGGCACATGCTGCCCTGTAGGTGGGTACGCCCCTTACCAAATCAAAACAATGATATAACCCCCAGTTACAAGGCTGTTCTCACCTTGTTAAAAAACAAGTGTGACAAGCAGACAGAGCATGAATTTGTTTTGTCAGATATATAGTCAGAAATAACAACTGATAGGTTTGCTGTGATAAGATCTATATGATGGCTTTGCTGAAAGGTAGGCTGTTTCATGATTTACTGAACTATTATAAGTGATAAAACTGATCCATTTGTTATCATCCAGTGCATAAAGACTTCAGGATTTAAGGAGCCTGCACTAAATAACAAAGCAATTTATAAACTCATAAACTGAAAATTACAGGGAAGTAGTCCTTAAGTCATTGGTAATAACAACCTTTTATCGTATTAGTGATGATTATCAAACGTTAACCCCTACGCCCCTTTTTAGAAGAAAATCTTACCTTAGGAGAGTTGTAATTACTTAAAAATAAAGTCATGGTCATAACTTTGTATTCATTTACTGTACAAGTGAGACAAGTTTTATTTATTTACCTGGGTGTTGTCCCTCCCCCCCCCTTGGCCCCATCAGCTCCCTACAGAAACTGATGTGAACTGATTTATGTTTCTGCTAGCAGAAGCACGTTGGCTGATGTTACCTGAGGAACCGTACTGGTTGGCTTTATTACTGGGTAAAAGATCTTTGTCCAAACCAAATTTGCGTGTAGTATCTTGAAAAGAGACTCTTCCTGCGTTTCAATAAACAGATGATAGTTAGCAATAGTTGTTTTCCGACTAGCCTGTCCGACATATATAATTACATGTCCTGCTGTGACAAGGGAAATACTCTGTACCGGGTTTAAAAAAAATGCATTCTGATTATAAGATTGTAAATCTTCTCTGTGTTCTCTTGATTCAAAGATTTTTGTGAGCAGTGGAAAGATGATGTTGACTGGAGTCTAAGGAAACATTCGCCTCAAGATAATTGTCCTGATTAGTTTCTTTTTCTGCTCAAGAGTATACTGAGTTATTTAGCTAATTCATTCAATGTTATTCAACCAATATAAATTCTGACGGAACAAATTGAGAGCCACTTGTTACTAGTGCTCAGTATTTGATATCCGTCTTGCTTTTGTTCAAGTGTGAATGACTACACGTTGAAAAGTTATCTGCATAAGCATAATCTAGGAGATGACGACTGGAGGAATGCTAACACTTCAGGAAATTTAGTTAAAAGAATTAGTTAAAAGATAGTTTTCTAATAGCTGGTAAATTCTGATCCCACTGCCCTTGTGTTAATTTTCTAGGAAAGGATTTGGTAAGCCTTTATGTTCCTTTCACAGACGTTACTCTAATGTCAAGTCCATTGTCATCCTAAAGTGATACCTCCCTGATCAGGACTGAAGCTGGAGCCCAATCATGACAGCTTAAACACAGGAGAGAGTATTGAGGTTTTCCTCCAGCTGCCAGGGTTTTCCTGGTCAGAACTATTGGCTGAGTCTGTTCTCACTAAAAGCAGCTGGAGAAGCAACAATACAGCACCTGTCATTGAAATTATGGACATTGGTAATGGGTCGTTCCTATTGAACAATGATCATGAATAATTTGGCTCAATTATAGTCTCTTAGTTACCCTGAGAGTCTTGGCAGGATAGAGTGTTTCAATTCTAAATAAATGTTGGGAGAAGCGAGCTGCTCACTTGGTTACAGGTGATGTATACATATCGGACAACAGGTCAGAGCCCTCACGTTTTTCCCCATCACCTTGCTATGCTAAGAAAAGGGAAAGCAATTCTCATATTCCCAGTTTTAAGAGAAACTGTGACCTGTGTAAATCCCACGCATGTGTTGTGGATCAGAGGAAGCTCCTGTCTGTCTCCATCCTGCTTACCACTCCTTGGACGATTTGCACTGAACACACCTCATCAGCCAGCCAGCAATCCTTCCAAACATTTTGCGGGGTTTCGTTTCATAAATAGCCGTGGTAGATGAGGCTGGAAGGTGTGGGAATTAAGTACAAACACAAATATTTCTGGCTCTTTAAATGTTTCAAATTATTTTTGGTACTCTGTGTAAATTATGAGAGAGATTACTGGTGTTGCAGCTCATATATCGTGTGCCTGGTTGGTATCTTTTCTTGGTGGAGAAGCCTAAGTTAGAAACAAAAACAAAACAAAAAAATCAAACAAAAAAAACCAAACCACGTTTTTATCACCAGTAATGTCAGCGTAATCATTACCATCACATTTCTTCCCTCCTGTATTGAGAATTTTTAAAAATATAAAATATCCCACTCTGGTTTCAATTCTGAAGTATAGGGACATTGGTAGAAAATGTGGCCTCATTAAAGTCAAAAGTTTTGTCTTTGCAATCTGTGAGTCAAATACATGATTTCAGTAGCCTTCTCTATGTTTAAATAGCAGCGAGCAAAACGGGGATTGTGGCATTTAGCTCTGAGATTAATATTCTTGCAGTTCCGAGGAATCTGACGTACCCAGCAAGATGAGGAACTTATCTGCATTTTCTTATCTTCCAGTGCAGAAAGCAGCAATATCAATGCTGTTTCCAATCTTCTGTTTCATTAATAAATATGCCAAGATATCCACAAATTATGCCCCTTTAATAAGGTAATGGAACTCCTAGAGTCTAGGAGTTGATTTATTTTCTTTTTTATCTGAGTTGTTAGGTACCAGTAAGAATGTGCTGATCATATATGTAACTAATCTTGATTAACTATTAATGCACAACTTATTATTTCATTTTTGTTATCCACTATTTTAATCTACCCTTAATATCTCACCGATTCCTAGTGATTCCATAGGCCAAGAGCTGATATTCTGATCAATTAAGGCTGTGGTACGAGCTAGTACAGAAACGCCATGCTCTGAAGGTGAAGTACCTCTGCGTGCCCCTGTAGAAGAGCCTGGTCTGAATGTCTTTGGTAGCATTAGAGGGAATGGGCCACCATTTCATAGCAAATGGCATATACTCACATTTGGAACAGAGTTTCTGATTGCCTGCTCTTTAAAAGAACCGCAAGATTCTCACTGATTTCTGTAGCCTTTGGCCTAAACCCAATGTCAGCTCTCTTGAACCAGCCTTTGTTACAATGATCGTGGTCGGTACCTTCTCATTTTTTGTCACTGCTTGCAAATCCAGAATGTGTAAAAACTAACCTTAGCAAGTAGGGTTTGGTTTAAACTTTAGTCATAAGTGCAAAAAACAGTAATATGTCTGTTTTCAATCTTTTTATCCACACTTTTCTACCGGTGCAGAAATTAGAGATGATCTAACGAACAAAGTATTTAATAATAGCTGTACTAAAAATAAAACACTTCAAATGAATGGTGTTGTGTAGCAGCATTAGAAATTGTTCCACTTGTTTGAAGGAATAAGATATGAAGAATTGATTGAGTAACCAATTTAATAATGAAGAGAACTTAGAATACAGAAAGATTAGTTGAGAGCCTTGGGACACAATTCACTGAAGTTTTATATGCTGCCTGTGCTCAAAAACAGGGAAATTTTGATATAAAAGTGGTTTATAGGCAATAGCTGTGCACAGTCTTTTATCATATTAATAAAATCTTTAACCAGTCTTTGAAAATTCTAAAGCTTCGTGTGTTCAGTTCAGATGCGCAGATCAGAAAGAACTGCTGGCTGGCAGATGTGCAGATACATTATCAGAAAATGTATTTTCAGCTTAACCAGTATAATCTAATTCATTCTAACGTGATATTTCAAGTTTATTATAGTGTAATTGAATACAGAAGAACACAGTGCACTATACAGTAGACAAAATGAGGTGAAAGTGTACAGCTTAAAGGTGACCAGGTTAGGCCTGTTAGATTGCTGCATGTTGGTGGTTAAATTGGCTGATGATTTGAACAACCTCAAACTGTAAACAAAAGGCTGTTCTTTCCCTTTTGAAGACTACCTTTGTGAAGTAAGTGGCTTTACTTTATGAAATTGTGCTAAACTTATTTGAAATTACACTGTCCTTGCATATTACTGTAAAAGTTACCACTTGAGTAATTGGTATATGGAATCTTCCTCTGCTGCTTCCACTAAAACAGGCAACAACATTTTACCTGGATGTAGATTTTAGTGGATCAAATTTAAATAGCTCTGTGTGTATGTATGTATTTGTTTATCTGTATAAATCTTAGAATTAACTGTCACGTGAATTCATTGCTTCATTTTTCTATGTTAAATCCACTTTGAAATGTTAGTGGTGTAGCGGTTATTTTTGTTTGGAATTCACCATAGTGGCAGGAGTCTTTAAGACTCTCCTGATGACCGTTTGTTTAAGTGTATGGACTTCAGTTCTTCCCCCAGTCCTGCTTTGTTATTATGTCCCCTTGTTCTAGGCTGTTTCAGCAGGTGCCTATCCATTTGCCACCTGCCCTGGTGTAGTGAATGATTATGCAATTTAGTTAATGCATTTTAATTATTTAGGTGACATTTTACCTTGTATGGTTAAGCTGAATATGTAAATTGACTGGAATCTTTAGTTAAAAAGAATGACAATTTTTTTGTCTGAAGTGCACAGTCCATGGCCAAAGATAATGAATAAGTAATCAAACATGAAAGTAAGACGAAAGTTCTGTTTAATCTCATTCCCATGGTCATTTTTATAGCTCCTCTTTGTATTTATTCATTGATTTAGAATGATTATGTATATACTATAGTAGTTGATGCACTTAGTAGACAGACTGTTTGTGTAGCCTCCTACATACATACCAAGAGCATATTATGGTGATACACTGCCAGTTCACAAGGTCAGGGGTGGTTTTAAGGACAGGTAATACAGCCTAAAAAGTGACCAGAGCTTGTCCCCTCTACATGGTAAAATTCTTTCTCATGTGAGGATGCTGTTGACAGATTTACTAAAAAACCTGTGTATCACAATGAGACAGGTTAGGGGAGTTAAATACTTCCTTGCAGTGAATGATAAAAGGCTAAGCTGCAATCAGAAAACCCAGAGTCCCTTGCATACTTAGTAATTTGCAAAAAGTACCTTCAACTTATCAAAACCCCCCCAAAAAACAACAACAAAAAAAATTGCAGTTCTATTAGTCTTTGTTAAATATACAAATCGCCATTCTTTCTAATTTTGATTTAAAAAAAAAAAAAACCCTACCAAAAATACATTTAATTAGCACGAACACTTTTACTATTGTCTGATTTACTGTTTGTAAAACAAATAGTTCCTCATACTGGCAGTGATCTCCCAGCAGTACTAACAGCAGCAGCAATAACACCATGAAGTCAGTAGATGGCTGTAGAAAAGTATGTTGAACACTCTTGTGTCAGAGTAATAAGATTGGGAAAGGCCTTGACCTGACTGGATGCGGCTTTTATCTGAAGTACATTTAAAGAGATAAAGGAGAAGCAGGGTGCAGTACATGTTCCTTTCTTTTCTGTAGGAGCTTTGCTTTGAGTTTAAAAATTTCTCAAATGCAGGATTTGTGAACTGGGTCCTTTAGCACAGAGAGGTAATGGCTTGAGTGCCACCGAAGTCACCTGCTATTCTCNCCCCCCCCCCGCCCCGCCTCAAGACGTCTTAGAAATCCTCCTATAAATTCCTACAGAGGGGGCGTCTGTAGATCCCATAATAACAATCAGGAAGTGGTATATTCCCATTTATTTATTTATTATTACCATTTTTTTTCTTTTTTTGCTTTCTCTCCAGTGTAGTTGGCTGCCTTTAGTGAACGGACCTGCTCATTAAATAGACACACCAAGAATTGTTACCTAAGCAAGCTTGACAGTAAAGAAAGGACAGACTGAGTTAGGGAGAAAAAGGGAAGAAAAAAGACAGCCTGAAGCAAGTCACTTCACACGCAGAAAGAGCCACTGAACGGTTGCTATTCTCATAAACAAACCAAAAAAATACCTTGTATAGGAAAAGAAGAGAACTGTGAGGACTTGACAGAAAAAGGCAAGATTTTTCTACCCACTGTTTTCAGTTTTCCTTCCAGACATACTTGGTGAAGTAAGGAGACTTCTGTTTGCTGACAGAGCCCTTGATTTCTTTCAAGATGATGATGTATTTGTGGGTAGGTAGTGTCTCTCTCCATGTCAATCTTTTCTTAATAAATTGACTTTGGGACTGTGGATTTTAGCCTATAGTTGCAGCATGTTTTCTGATATGTAAAGGTGTGTGTACTGCAGGGTAGCTTAGCGTGGCTAGCGTACAGTGCGTGTGCTTGCATTTCCAGTGGGAGTTTAAACAAACTGGTTCATTAACATTAAGCTGCAATTTATTTTCAGGGTTTTCAGGATGTGGCATAGTGCACTGCTTTCTTTTCGTTGCCTTAGAAAACGCTACAGTTGTATCTGTACGGATTCACTGTGTGGTTCAGTTATAAAATGAATGCTGCATCACTTGTGGCTGTTCAGAATTTGCTTTCTTTGTAAGAAATGAAACAATCTGAATGCGATTAAAACTTCTAATTTGTGTTAGTCGACCTAGTTGTGTTTATATGAGTTGTCACAGTCTCTTACGGCTTTTGAAGTTTCTGGTAATTGACAACCGCAGATAAAGAAATAGATAAATGTACTTATTCCTGTGATATTTTTTTATATATATGTTCAGCATTGTTCAGATTCCTTGCAGCAAAATCTGCTTATCTTAAAAATAACGTTGTGCCGTGACATGTATATTGTGAATTAGGGAACCTATTAACCTGTTAATTCACCCAGGTTTAGATACAAAACATTTTTTCCTGAACAAAACCCCACGAATAAATTGGTGAATGAATATGCATACTTAAAAAGTGTTTCTGTATTCCTCTTCAAAGCCTGTACATCTTCTGGGGAAACATTTTAAACTAATCTCTTTGACAATCTATTTATTTATTTAATTTAAATGTATGTAAAAATAGACTGGCTTGCCGCTGCTCTGGGCCACCTCTGCAAAACAGGCTGCATCGGGGCAACACTGAAGTCTTAGAGATATTATCAGTAAATCACTACTGCTCTTTTAAATTGCTTGTAGTTCATGCTGTTAATCTCCCTTTATGGTTCCTTCTAATTTCTGTTGACCCTCGATGGTGTTGTACTAACTGCTGTCATCTGTGCAAAAGGCACTGGATGCAGACTTTTAAGTTTCTTATTTCAGTTCTTTGACCTGTGCTATCATTTCAGGAGCTCACCAATCACTGAGCCTTATGATTTTGTCTTTTTCTTTTTTTTTTCCCTGTGTTCTGTAGTACAAGTCATTTTAATTTTCACAAGCAAGTATCTGTGCATGTAACGGCAACCCTGGTTGCTCCTTATTTTTAATCCTTACCATGATTCTTTATTAAAGCTGTATTTTTGCTACTGCAAGGATTAATTTCTGGTTTTAGATTTAAAAATCAGATCACTTAACTACAATAGTCTATTTTTCATTCAACATGCCTATGTTCTGCTGTTGTAATTAACATCATCCAAAGAGATAAACAGTAAATATTTGAGGATAAGCCCTTTTTTTTGACATGCACAGTAAGGGGGGAGGACATGTATTATTCTATTTCTTTGTGGCACTCGCTCAAAAGGTTTAAAAGCTAGGGACTCTTCCCCCTCTCCCCTCCTCCCCCATCCCCATGAGTCTTTGTTAATTGGAAAACTTAATGACATAGATTTTTTTACAGGTAGCTGTGCAGATTTCTGGTATCTTCAGTGTGTTGTATTTTATATTACTTACGAACTTTTCTAGTTATTCCTTTTAGATACATATATATGCTTTAAGTAAAAAATACAGTAACTGGCAGTTTCTGATGGTACCACTTCCTGGTTTCCAAAGCTTCCAGTAATTAATATTTGGTATTTCAAAGTCTATTCCTTCCACTTTTATTTTATCTTTTTTACTTACATTTTATGATGTCTCATTTCGGTTTGGTTATTTTATTAGCAGAATTCATTAAACCGGAGAAAGCCTGACTCTTTGTTGGCACCGTTACATGTAGGTAATTAAGCATTCTTCCCATTTTTAATTTAACTTTCCTAGTCTAAATTATTTGAATAAAATCTCAAAATAAAGTTAGTAGGAAGAAGCAGAGGATGAACTTTTATTATTATTATTACTGTAGCAGAGCATTATTACTTTCTTTTGTTCTGGAAATTAAGACAAGTTGTATTCATAGAAAACTTCTGAAATTGTATGGTTTTTTTTAAACTCTGTGTACATTAAGCACACGTGTGCCTGTATCTGCATGTAGAAGATGCAGTATGTAAACAAGAGGCTTTTAACATATGCAGCTGCAATGTATAAACTCACAGCAGCATTTGAAATGCTTTCTCTTGGCACCACATCAATATTTTATATAATTATATAAAAGCTCCTCAGCAATATTATTAAAATTTAAAGTAGCCAACTTGTGTGAGAAGGTAGTCTTCCATTTTTTAAAAGGTGTAAAATAAATTTATTTCCTTTACATCGATAGAGACTTTTTCAAACCATTCACTCCTTTATGTGGCAGTCTTACCTGTTGTTTCACTCCATGTGTAATGTAGAAGTATATTTGCAATGTTTACAAGGAAAAAGAAAACTGCAGTTTCTTTGCATTTCATAATGTCTTAATTACTAGTATCCTGTAATACTGGTTGGGTTTGGGGCTTCTTAAATTTTACTTCTGCTGCTGATGTCAAGTTCTTTGTAGGACAAGCAAACTGTGAGCACGTTCAGCTAACTAAATCAAAACATTGTGCAGGAATGCAGGGTATAGCCAGTAATTCAGTCTGTTGAATGGAACAGTCTTGATCAGTTGTTGTTTTAAAATACTCATTTCAAGATCTCAGAAATTAAAGAAAGGTTTTAGTACTGTTAACCCTGTCCGAGACAATCCGTATTTGTTGACAGCTCAAGCAATTTAATGATGCTTACACTCTTGTCATCCTCTAGAAAATGAACTTTTTTTGGTCCGGTGTTTTTCTGTGCTGTAGAAATCAGAGTTCATCAATGTCCCATTTCATATTGACCAATAAACTTTCAGGACTTTCAAGTATTACTGATTTAGAAGTGCAGCTAAATCCTGAAGTCAAAAGGTCCTAGATCCTCTGCAACTTTAAAGCCCCTTTTCTTTCCTGACCCTGCTGCAGTATAATACACTTTCTTTCCAACACAAGATTGTTGCAGTGATGATGCAAGGTGTTCTTCATCACTACAGATTATTATTCACACTTTATAGTGCAGCTTGCCTCTCAAAAGATTTTCCCAGAATTTAACAAGTGAATTTTTTTTTCAGTTAGAGGGCTGTAAAGTTGCTGACCTCTGCTTACGTTGGGAATAGAAGCATAACTATCACTGGGTGAAATGAATGTTGACGGGTGAAAGCTGAGACTGCTCACAGTCTTTCATGGAATCCACACGTTTCCAGACCTGCTCTTTCTGTATAGTATTCCTCCTATTCTTCTTCATATTTTGAAAAATATGCATAGGTTGTCTACTTGACAGCGCAAGTAACTGCTTGTTTCCCAAGCAAACGGTTCCATGAATGCTTGTTTTCCATTTGGTAGTTCAGACTGCACTATTTTGCGTTCTCATAGACCCCTCATGTTCAACTTACATACTCTGAGTCAGAAGATGAGAGGTTAAAGTTACTCCATCTCATTAAAAAGTTAGTCATATGCAGTTAAATATTGTAAGAAAAGCTAGAAGAAAATCATGGGTAAATGCATTTTAAAATATAAAAGTTATTGGTTTTCCATCTTTTGTTACATGCTATGAAAATGCTGAACTAAATTTACCTTAATATACCATAATAAAATTTCATAAATATCTAATTAATGGCTGTTTTGTCAGAGATGTGCTTCATTCCTGTCAGTCTGCTGTTCTTTTTAATAATAGGGAATGAGTTTTGAGAAATTTTTTATATATTTAGCAGAGATTTTCAGTACCAGCTTCAGAATACTTGATCAAATAAGGCAGAAAGCATGTCAGCAAATGAAAATTGGTTTTGCCTAAAACTAGAATAGGCAGATACAGAGAAACAAATTGAAGAAATTTATATGCAATAGGAAGAAGATAATTTCATCTGGCAATAGAACATTGCTTTGACAACTCTGAAGAATAAAGCTTTTAGGTCCGATAGAGGGGACTGGGTGCCTGCATCAGCAAAACTTACTCAGATGAACATTGAGGGAGAAGACAGGAGGAACAGAGAGTAACAGAACTACTGTATCAGAAATTTAATCTGAATAAATATTTAGGAGTTTAAACTACTTTATGGTAGCATTTCTGGTGCTTTTGTCAGTAAGCTTTGCCTGTTTAGAGACATCTTAATGCACATACAGGAGTCTCTGTCAGTTCACATATTCAAAGGCAGATGGTATTTCGTTCAGCTGAACAAAAGTCTTCCTGGATCTTATGTACTACCAAATATATGTAGGCATAGAGTACGCCTTTCTCCTGAGTTAGGGAAGTGTGTAATTTCAAACCTAGCTTGTGGTCTTTGTGTACTAAGTGCCACAGGATGAGTTTATAAGTGAAAGAATACAGAGGCTTTTTTAAAGGAAATGAGAACCCTACACTGATGTGAAGATTACTATAAAAAAAAATAAACAAACAAAATCTCAGGGTTTTTAAAATTGGAATAAGGAGCTAGAATATCCTTTCGGCAATACAATTCTTCTCATATTCTTTGCGGAAATTTACTTACCAAATACTTTGCAGCATTGACATTGTGTGCATTAAGCCAGGCATTTCTCTGAAATGAGGGCTTCCCAACAACCTCACAGACTAAGATGAAAATGTGATACTCACTGTGTTTAAAGAGCTACAGACAGTTGAGAGACAATATGAACTAAATTGAAAACTAAATGAATATGTTGAAAACACTGCCAGTGGAACACTTCAGCAGCACAGATTCTGTTGCACAGAATTACTGAGTAATTGAAATATTTAGATCCTTTTAGTTAAGAAAAATCAAGTATATCAGCTGAAAAGCTGCAGGTACCTTCAGAGTCAAAATGGTCCTCATGCTGCTTTCCACTGGGACCTTGAATAAAACATGTAGCTTCATACTCTCCATCTGACTGCCTGACCGCTGATGTTGAATAAATATGTACCTTTTATTATTAACACAGAAAAACACAAAATGATTCAATAATAGAGTATGCTGATATGAATAGTAAGGATCTTCGAGGGTATCTGACTCAATAAACCTGAATAATGAAGTATTACAATTTATAAATCTGCAATCTTGATGGCTGAAATGAAAGGACTGAGAGATGTTGAATGAAAACAGGATTACAATTAGTGAAGGTAGAATCTAAGACAATTCTCAGTAGGTTATCTTTTTTGCATCTATTGGTATATACACATAAGTTGGCTTAAAAATCATGTATAATAATTCATTTTGGAATGACAGATGCTAAAAATCACAATAACACGAAAAGCATAAAAAGATTCTGCAAAATCACCTTTTTTACTATTAAGAAGAGAAATTAAATAGAAGAGAAAGGTAATTTCAATTTAGAATATTTGACAGCAACATTTGTTCATCCAATCCATACAGTCTTGAAGGATTTTTTTTACCTGTTACAGTTTTTTTGTAAAGTAACATTTTATCATTTATACAGGATAATAATACAAACAGGGGAACAAAATTGGTATTATGCTCCATTTTATCCAGCGTTACATAATGGTGACTTAAGCAAGCAAAGCAGTTTTGGTTTCAAACAGTAACGTGCATCTCCCCTTTAGAGACAAACACACATACACACACGCGTGCATGTCAGTGCTAACACAGAATGAAGTTAAGTAGGGCATTAAGAATGTATCTGTCATGTTAATTCTTTCATCAGGATTCGTGCATTTTGTGTAAAGCTATACGATATACTCTGCTCTTTCCTGAAGTCGCATTATATACTCTATATACTTCAATTACCAAACCTATTTCCCCCCCCTCACTTTAGAAAGAAGTACATTTGTCCAATTAACCTTATCTTCCTCTTGTTCCTCTTAATAGCATTGGTTTCCAACACAGCTTTGAATGAGCTGTGTGGATGTCTTTTTATCAGTCCGAGAGTGTTTATGTGAGAAAGGAACTGAACAAAGACTGCATGAAGTGTGGCTGGGTGAGCAGGCTACAGTTGCCTTCTTGTCCTACTATGATTATCTCTCAGTGGAAATCCTTTCTAAATACCATTTCTGTGACAATCTGGGGAGTTTGTATGCTACTACATCTACAATTGTATAACTCTAGCTACTGTTTCAGTGGTCTTGGTTTTCAGTGAAATAGAAGGATGAGCAAGTACTGAAGACTTTTCTGTGCAATTGAAAAAACTTGTTCACGTCTTGAGATTAATTTCTTGACTGGTTGCTTTTGGATATTTATTAAAGTGAAGTTTGAGAAGCTGAACAAGATTGTGATAATCCCTCAGTGAAGATTTTGCTTGTGGTCTCTCACTTGTATGTGCAAATGCCATTAGACCTGATATACCTTGTATAACTAGTTTGACTGTCTCACAGTTCAATCAACAAAAGGGGATGTTTAGTAATGGAAGTCTGGGTGTCTGTTCATATCGTTACTAGATCTTGATTATCTTTTTCTATCTTTCCATACTTGCCTTCTGCTCCTGGACTGATATTTCTTCCTTGCCAAACTGTGTTTACATCCTTCTCATAGCATAGTAATGAAATACACCTGTTCTTATTGCAATCAGAAAACAAGTCCAACACATCTGCAGGAGTGACTGCTTTCCACATATGGGTGTAATACACTATATATTCTTTCCCCCCTCCAGAATTATAATGGTGTTGCGGGTTGGCCCCAGGTAGCAGCCAAACTCCCACCCATCTGCTCGCTCACTGCCTGCCTCAGTGGGACAGGCAGGGAGGAGAAGATAGGAAGAACAGGGGTGAGAAAGATTGTGGGTCAGCATGAAGACGGGGAGATCACTTACCGATTGCTGTCACAGACAAAACAGACTTGCTTTGGAGGAAAAGAAATTACTTACTGCAAATTATAGTTTCTGCCAATTAAATTTATCAATTTTATTTCTGATTCAGGTGGTGGGAAACAAAAACAACCACCTCTTTTGTTATCACCATAAGTAAAACTCGTTTCCTTCAGTGAAGCAATGGGTAGTAGGGAGGGACTGCAGTTAGGAAGTAGTAGTTTCTGCAGCTCCTTCCTTCTCACTTTTTCTACGCTCCAGCATGGGTTCCTCAATGGGTTATGGTCCCTTTGGGGGTATGTGTTCCGCCACAGAGTGCTGCCTCCTTCTCCAACTGTGGTGTTTCTTCTGCTGTTTCTCTTTTTGTTTCCTTCTCTTCTTTCCTTCCAGAAATTGTGCCCTTTCGTTATGTATGTTTTCACAGCTGCATCACCAAACTGGCTGATGGGTTGGCTGTGGCAGGTCCACTGTCAAGTTGTCTGGAACCAGCTCTGTCTGGCACGGGACAGCTCTGTCCTCCTCCAACAGAGGCCACCCTGGCAGTCCACTAACTACCAAACCCTTGCTGCCTATACCCAACACAGATTTTAAGTCAGCTAAACATATTAGGCTGAGTCTGATTATTGACATTTCAAGTTTTCTTCAGAGATTGTTCTGTGTTTGTTGATTATCTTGGCCTTTTATTTGATAAGTAGTGTTTTGTAAATTTAATTTTTGTGGTGTATATATAATGCTATGAAGTATTCCTTTTATAGAAAAAAAGCTGATATGTACTTGAATTTTACTTTTCAGTTAGCTTCTCCTCAAATGTAATTACAGGAATTCAAGGAAGAATAAAACGTGACAACATATTTATGAATCAAGAGATTTAACAGAGACTGAAGTAGATCTTATTATTGATGTGCTTACTGCTTCATTAAATTCCCCTTAAGGTTTGCAGCATGGATATGGATCATTTGCAATAATAATTATGCAGTGATCGATTGATTGTGTCTGACATTGTACTTGTCACCTTGAAATGCAAAACCCATTCATTTTCGACTGTGTGAACATTTTTCTCTAGTGTTAGGCACCAGCACGCAATGGTTTATTTTAGAGAGGAGTGCATTTTATAAAGTTTGGGAACTTAACATTAACCTTTACCTGAAAATGAAGTAGCACTTGTCATTTTACAAAAATGAAAACTGCCCAACCAGCAATGTTTTGAGATTAGAAAACACTTGATTTAAGAAAGATTCTTTAAATTAAAGTATTTCAATTGATACAGGCATGTGTATTGCAAACATTAGGTTTCTGAGACACAGCGTAATGAATATACCTGATAAAATTTCAAGCTTGAGATTTCTGTTTTTAAAACTGGTGTGTGTTCTTCAGAAAGTCTGTCTGCTTTTCCCACTGTGATTCGTAGCAGCATTAGGTAATTGGAAAATTGGTATAAAATGCTTTGACTTTAGTAATTTTTTGCATTAAATGATGTACATTTCATGTTCTGAGTGGTGTGTAGTCATCATGACAATTTAATCTGCCTTTTGTTAAGAATGTTTGTAGTAATGAATGAAACACTACCCTTTATCTCGTTTGTTTGGGCCTTCAGAATTTTGAACGTTTTGGTTGAAGTTCCAGGGAAATGCCTAGTTAGTGGCTGCAGTTAAGTGCATCTACACTTTCCAAACGAACATAAAAACAACAGTCAAAAGAAATGTTGTATTTGTAGGTGCTCCACTTTGAGCTTTTGCAGAGCATCCATTGTTATGGAAGTGAAGACCACAGCTAGGTTTGGTGAGATGTGATTTGATTCAGAAGTGACTTTTCCAGAGCTAAAAGCTGAATTTAGATTATATCAGACCAAATATTTATAATTATTTTTATTCAAGGGTCTTTTTTTTGAGGTTTTATTTGTTTTAATCAGTACTTTGAAAACATACATATGTTTCTTCTATTCAAAAACAAATTTTAAAGTTGTTCATATTCTTTACAGTGAAGTGTTCTGTGTAGACGATTTATTTTTTTTCCTCCAAGGGTGAGCATGGGTAAGTGTATATACTTTTGAATATGGAAATATTTAATACGTTGGTGCTTATACAATCAATTTGAAGAGTTACTGCAGTGGTAATGCTGTTAACATTAAAGTGACAAAGCTAAGTGTACTGTTGGTTTCCAAATTAGCAACCTGTGTAGTTTTTACCACAGCATGAATACTGGATAAAGCTTACAAAACTACTTTAAAACTGTGACATAAGCAAAAAATTACAAATTTTTTAAAAGCAACTGTTTTTTATCATCACACATGGCAGATAACTGAAATATGTAACCTGAAAAAAGAAAGACTTACTGCCTTACTGTTTTCAGCAGTTTTAGCTTGCAAGTTTTCAGAAAGTATCCCGGGTTAATGGTATTAAGCTCCAGAAGAATCCCAGATAAATTGCACCATATGGGAACATACCCAAAATAGGACGTTCTTCTGAATTAAGTTGTATTTGTCATATAATATTACTTTATTATTTTCAAGTATTTGATTCTGATTTCAACCCACATAGCCATGACAAACTCCCAGTTTTCAATGCAAAGCCCAGTTATGTTTTTTTACCGACCTCTCATGTTCATTATCCAGTGGAAGTGTTCAGAAAACTGAGGTAACTTTCTTTTGGGAAGTAACAGTCAGAAGAGCCATGATTGTTTTTCCAGTTGTACCTGCATACGGCGATCTTGGTTGCAATGTCTGGTAAAAGCTACATCCCAGTAAGAGCAGGAACAATGTAGGAGGACGGATGAAGCAAGATCTGTCACTGAAAGGGAAGGAAAATGAAGGACAGGTCAAGAGGCTGAGATGAAAGAAGTATATTTGAGATCAGAACAGTCAATGCCCTTTTGAGTTAAATATGAAAAAATCATGTTCTCCTGACATCACTAAGGTTCTCCTCTTAAAGCAACTCACAGTGTGAACTTCATTTTTTGTCTTTGTGCATTTCAAACTGTATTAACTGCCACACCATCTGAGGGGAGCACGAAACATGCAACAATGGGAAAGTTGACGTCTTTGAGCATTTGTTCCTACCTAGAGTAACCTGATAATGATGCTAATGACAGTGCTCTTACTTTGCTATGCTTTAGTTGACACATGTAGATGTCTAAGGCATCACTCTCTTAAATAGGAAAAATTAACTCAGAGAGTGTTGGTAAAAAAAACTTTAGTTTTTTAGGGTGATTGTAGCTTAAAGACAATTAAAATTTTGCTTCAGACAAGTGTCTAATTTATCCTCCTGGTGTGACTTTACCTGCAGTTCTTTGAATTGGATGGTTATAAGTCAGAGTAATTTTTTTGCATTGTTTTTCTGCTGCAGAGTGGTAATAATATATGGTTATTGATCTTCAAAGATTAAGAACAGCTGTGTTACTTAAGTATTCAGACACTTGGGGGGTATGTGTACCAACTTGCCTGCCAAACACTTCATAGCGTGTGACTTCCACATCTCTCCGTAGTCTGCATGCATTAGCAAATCTCTTGGTTTTTTCTATCTATGTTCACTGTTGTTAATACATATTAAGATACTAAAGACTTCCTTTCTGAAAATGCAAAAAAATAGGTGGCAACTGGATACTAATGTTCAAGAAGGGCAGAGCATATTGTGTTATTCATAAAAACCTTTGGCACCTTATGCTACAGACAAAGTGGTTGGATCCTTGTCTTACAGCATTAGATGTTTATATTGACAGCATTTGGATACTCGTATTAGAGTTAAATATACCCAGAAAAGAAACTCTCACAGTAGTCACATAACCATACCTTATCAAAAAGCGGTGTTATGTTAGAAAAGTCATCAATAAACTCTAATCTGGCTACAGGTTTGATGACTAGGGGGCAACACCAAAATAATAATAGGATACAAATTTTGATTTGTATATAGGATAATTCCTCCTGATAGCTAGAAAGAGTAAAAGAGTTTTTACTCTGAAACAAGAGAGGAAAGCTGATTTAACAGGAAGACAAAATTACAAACGCTGTAGGAAAAAGTATGATGGAGACAAATGGGCAATGTAGAATTAAGACCTGTAAAGACTAGGAAGATAATTTTAATACGTACAGACCTAGCTGGGGTACCATAAAACACTGTACTACTTGCACATAAGGTATTGTGTGGTAGTATGTGGTGACATATGTTATTGGCACTTAGAAAAGTTCCACATGCACTTCTGTTACTTAGCATTCACTATTAATTTGTGTGTTTAGCATTTGTTACTGTCTTATTTTAGAAGGTTATCATATGCTAATGATGTAAAACTACACAGTGCAACCTAAGAGAACAATCCTGTTTTAATATATGGATCTTCACAGCCTGTGAACAAATTCTTAATTTAAATTGGTTTATAAAAAGCAATTATAAACAGACAAGTCAAATTTATCTCTTAGCTATAAAACACACATAAGTGAGCCACATGTCTAATGGGAAGCTTTCCTGCTGAAGAGCAAGCCTGTTCATGTCTTATTCAGTTGGACATGGGGAAATGAATAGTTACTCATGTTTTGCAGCAGCCTTTTACAGATTGAAGATTTTTTTCATGACAGTACTGAAGTAATATGACTACTTCAGTCATCTTAAGTGAAGTGACTCCAATTTACATTGAAGTTATGTCTTGTTAGAGAACCAATTTAATAATTTTATCAGAGTGAAATGAGCTAAATATGACCAAGTACTCTTCTTTCTGTTTTTCTAAGATGCAAATTAATTAGTAAGCTAAGTATTTTAGCTCAGCTTCCCCTGTAGAAAAGTCAGCATACACAGCTTCACGGATGCATGTATTTTAACCAGTGCTTTCAATCATATTACACTGACTTAGTTCAATTCAAAAACACCATTTCCCACAACAAGACAGGTCTGTAAAATGATTACGTACCACTCTATTGACTCTGTTATTGCTAGTTATTGAGTGGCTTGGATGGTATCTGAAAATGCATCATCAAAAGTAGTAGTAAGGAGAAAGAGAGGAGAGTTAATAAATGATTTATGGAGAGATGATATGGTTCTGTCTTGATATTCATGGGATGAGTTGTTTTGTGTATAATTTGTTGTATGGGAATCTTGGTATCATATGGATTTTATACACGTTAATAGCTCGGTTAGTTTGGAACTGTTTCATGTGAACACCATCATGATATTACTTATCAGATGAGTTCCTCTTTGACAGAATAGTCCCTGAACAGTAAAGTTTATTGGAATAATATTCTATTGAGCTATTTTGCTCAATAGTTTATCACTGAATTATGATTGTGTATTGGAAAAATTACTGGACCATATGAATAGCCAAGGAGTGGTAGCACAAGCTTGAGTGAGAAGAATGATTTCTTAGGGTGACATGATCACAGTAGAGTATGACCCAGTATGTTGTTTTCACTACTGATCATTTACTGTGAATTGCTGATTTTTGAAAACAAATGTGGCTACCCTGAAGAAACAGAGTGTGTTGGGCGAAAGATACCTGCATGACATAGGACAAGCTGCCTCTGGGACACCCCATTTAAAAATCACATTACAGGAAGTTTATCATTGATGGCTTTGAATCTCCTTCACTTCTGCTCAGGAAACATTTCAGCTAAATACTTAAATCCCTATACTGGCTCTAGCTGTGATGGAGGTTATTTTCTTCATAGGAGCGATACTGTGCTGTGTTTCAGGTTTGGGTTTAGAACACTACAGATAACACACCTTTTTGGCTACTGCTGAGCGGTGCTGGCACAGCATGAAGGCTTTTTCTTTTTCCCACTCTGCCCTCCCCGCACCCAGCAAGTAGACTGGAGATGGCAGGAGGCTAGGAGGGAAAACAACCTGGATAGAGCTGACTCAAATAACCAAAGGTATATTTATGCTCAGCAATACCAGTGGAGGGGGGGTGGATTTTGGGTAAGTAGCTGTTGCTTGGAGACTGGCCGGTCTACTTTTGAGAGGTGATGAGTGATTTTCCAGTTTTCAATCCACTTTGCTGTCTGGTCACCCAGCCCATACTGCATTAGCTTCCCTATGAGAATCTGATGGGCAGCAGTGTTGAAAACCTTCCTCAGGTCAAGGCAGGTAATATCTATTGCTCTTCCCTTGTCTACCAAGCTAAGCCTTTCATTATAGAAAGTCATCAGGTTGGTTAAGCATGACTGGAGGTTAGTTAAGCGTGCCTGGGAATCCTCTTGGTGAATCCGTACCGACTACTCCCATTCACCTTCTTGTCCTTCGTGTGCCTGGAAACGGTTCCCAGGATTAGTTGCCCCATCACCTTCCCAGGGATCGAGGTCAGGCTGAACAGCTTGTAGCTCCCTGGGTCGTTCTTCATGCTGTTTTTGAAGATAGGAGTGATATTTGCTTTCCTCCAGTCTCCAGGCATCTCTCCCACTTGCCACCATTGCTCAAAGATTATAGAGAGTGACCTTGTGATGACATCAGCTAGTGCCCTCGGCATGCATGAGCACATCCCATCAGGGCCCATGGACTTACATAGGTCCAGTTTGCTTAAGCATTCTCTAACATGATCTTCTTCCACCAAGGGACTGTCTTCCTTGCTCCATCCTTTCCCCACAGCCTCCAGGGCCTTGGATTCCTAAAGTGTCATCTTTATAGTGAAGGCAACATTCAGTACCACAGCCTTCTCCATATGCTGTGTCACCAGGGCCCCTGCCCTGCTCAGCTGTGGGCCCAGCCTTTCCCTAGTCTGCCTTTTGCCACTTAGATACTTACAAGAAGCCCTTCCTGTTGCCTTTGACATCCTTTGCCAGATTCAACTCCAGGTGGGCTTTGGCTTTCCTAACCATCTCTCTGTATGCCTGGACAGTGTCTCTGTATTATTCCCAAGTCACTTGTCTCTGCTCCTCCCCCGCCTTTTCTGTACTTCCTTTTTATGTTTGAGTTTTGCCAGGAGCTCCTTGCTCATGCACAAAGGCCTCTCAGCATTTTTGCATCAGTCCTTGCTCACTGGGATGGACCATTCTTGAGCTTGGAAGAGGTGATTCCTGGGGCCC